>JASTWQ010000139.1:0-514919 GCA_035220615.1 Leptothorax acervorum | reverse complement strand
TTTTTTCTTTGATGCCAATGTTTCATAAATAAAAACTTTTTGTGAAACATACAACATATTTGTTTTTCTTATCGCGATCTTTTTTAATGTACTTGAATTATAATAATTTTTTACCTTCTGAATCGCGATAATTTATTAAAATTTGCAAGAGTTACTTTGCATTAAATAAAATTTCTTATGTATTGCACAAGTTTGCGAAATAGAAGTAAAATAAAATTTGTTT
Source organism: Leptothorax acervorum (assembly GCA_035220615.1). Classification (NCBI taxonomy): domain Eukaryota; kingdom Metazoa; phylum Arthropoda; class Insecta; order Hymenoptera; family Formicidae; genus Leptothorax; species Leptothorax acervorum. The sequence goes on along the minus strand of JASTWQ010000139.1, from coordinate 514,696 downwards.
GCGTTTGATAGAAAATTCCGTTAGATTGTACTAGATCAAACGTTAAACTTCTCAGCGTCACGAGATTAACAACGAGCAAAAGGCTAGCCTAATTGCAAAAAGACTGATTTTGCAATAAGGCTGTGACATATACTTATATACAATATTTATATTTACATATAGAAGAAAAAGAAAGAAATTGTGAAATTGGATGTTGTCAAGTGCCATGGAGTCTTTAAACCTTGTTTATTATATAATTAATAAATATTTGGCAGTAAATTCTGCATGCAGCGATAGAGTAAGGTCGTATTAATAGGAAAATACGGGATATGTTGAGTTGTTCAATTGTAGAGATTAGATTTGGTGATCGCAAAACCGCAAGGCGTGGGGCTCGTAACATGAGATACTCAGGGTACATCTGGGTTGCTGGAGTATGAAAATTATTGTACAATAATAAAATTTACGTTAAGGGAAGGTTTATACGAAGGGGGGAAGGGTAGAGGGGAAAGATTAGGTACAATTATGCTTCTCCATTACATTTATCTTTAAGAAACTTTAAATAAAGTTTTCTAATTGCAATATAATGTATTTTGCACTTTATTAGCGATTTCCCGTGGTCTCTCATATTAGGAGAACACTTTTTCGATTTTGCCGAAAGCTCATTTTTTACATTTTTCTAATTTTTAGAAAAACTTGCGATGTACACAGAACTTCGATATTTCTCTGCAAAAAATATCCGGGAAAACCAAGGGATAAAATCGGTAATCGGTAAGTAAAATATCGAGGTTCTGTGTACATCGCGAGCGAGCAATCTCGAAATGTCCGAAAAAACGCCCGGGAAAACCAAGGAATAAAGTAGCTGATCGGTAAGTGTGCAAGTAACTGTGCAAGAGTTTGTTCAGATCGGTCGAATAGTTTATGAGTGTATAAAGAACAAACAGACTTAAAAAACGCCCGGGAAAACAAAGGGATAAAATCGGTAATCGGTAAGTGAAATATCGAAGTTCTGTGCATACATCGCGAGCGAGCAATCTCAAAATTCCCGAAAAAAACGCCCGGGAAAACCAAGGAATAAAGTAGCTGATCGGTAAGTGAATAATCGAGGTTCCGTAGTAGCCTATGTTTTGCGCAAAGATGTAAAGAGTAACTGTGCAAAAGTTCGTCCAGATCGGTCGAATAGTTTAAGAGTGTATAAAGAACAGACATACATACAGACATACAGACATTCTATTTTATATAGATAGATAGAAAATTCATTAAGATTTAAATGTTGCTCTAATTTCCATTAATTTTGAGATATCGGGCTATTTCTAATTTTATTAGATTTTTCAGTCTTTTCTACCCCTATTTCATATATAATTTCTTTAAAATTTTATTGATATTTCAAATTTCGAAGAATTCGTACATACATAGAAGCTTTATGAAGCTGAGTCTAATCAACCAAATCTTAAAGAATTATATATGAAATAGGGGTAGAAAAGACTGAAGAATATAATATAATTAGAAAAATTGCCAATAATTAATACTAAATTGTCAAAAAACATCAATTTATGAAAAATCTCAATTATTGAGACTTGAGATGTAGCCCTTAAAGGTTAAAATTTTAAAATATTCGCAATTTTTCTAATTCTATTATATTCTTCAGTCTTTTCTACCCCTATTTCATATATAATTGGTTAAGATTTGGTTGATCAGTTCTGGAGTTATAGAAATTTCAGTAAATTTGGCACATACAGACATACAGACATACAGACATACAGACATACAGACATACAGACATACATACACACATACCGACATTTTTTAAAATAGCTATTTTTCGACGTTTTAGAACATTCTGAACACATTGGCAGCGGCAACTAAAAAAAAAATTTTTTTACGAAAACAAAGCTTCCTCTATGAGGAAGCAAAAACAGGCATTTTATGTAATTTAAATAGTCACAACTCATTGCTATGTCAAAATAAATAATAATCTAAAGGTATACGAAATTTTATGTACAGTTTGGTTTGTTTCTTAATGTTTATTTTTTAAGTATACTTGTAACACAAAAGTTGCAAAATTTTTGTTTTATTTTGTGATTTAGATTAAGAATTGAAAGTTTTAGTTTGTGTTGTGCTAAAGTTTTGATAAGCAGTCACGTCCAATAATATCTATGTATAAACTTCAGAAGTCTACAAAAATAGTATATTAAAAAATCTTAATAAAACAAACAAACAGAAAATTATTTGTTTATTCAGAAGACAATCAAATTATTTATTTTATAACAATTTACTGTTAAAATTTATTAATGCTTGTTTATTACAGTTATTGAGATAAACCTGACAATAAAAATAAGAAAAAACTTGACTAGAATTGACTAGAATGAGAAATGTTTGCAAACAATCAAAATTTTAAAATAAAAATAATTAATTGTTTTCAAGTTATGTACGATTCATAATAATTTAATTTTTTCTATATTTGCAGTATACTAAATAATAATTTAATAAGTATTCATTTTATTTTAAAAGAGAAACTATAACTGTGTATTGAGTTTTGATCTATATTCTATAATAAATACTGCGTTAAAAATTTGCACCTAGTAATTTTATTACATAAGTATCTGTCCTCAAAAATTAAGAATACCTAGACTACTACGGACTCCGTCCCTTTAGCGCAGGTTAGCCCACGGAGATTTAGCAATGTCGACATTGCCCACTTTGAACCGAGCAAAGTCCGCAATGTGATAATAGTTGCTAACATTGCCACTGCTGGATGGGCAGTGTTGACTTTGCCCACATCAAACCGGGCCATGTCCGCTAAGAAACCAATTTTTGCGGGCTTTGCCCAGTTGCGTTGTGTAATGCTGACATGGCCCGGGCAATGCCGACACTGCCCACCATGCGGACTTTGCCGGTAACATATATATATATATAATTTTGAACATAATTAAAGGTAAAAAAAGATTTGGATTGATTCATAACAGAAATAATAAAAGTTTTTATATAAATTATTAATTAATATCTCATACTAAAGTAATTTTATTAAGTAAATGTTTATAAAGAATAAATAATGACGAATAAACCCATAATAAGCATATTATTTTGTAGATTCGCAAACCTTTCAATGCAAATATATTACATATAAATAAAAAATTATTAAATATAAAAAATATTTAATATAAACATTAAATATTAAGTGAAATTTGGAAATAACAAAAAGGATATCATCGTACCACCAGGAATAACATTTCCAGCACCCTTTTCGCCGTATCCAAGCTCAGGTGGTATTGTCAGTCTCCTCCTCTCGCCTACGCACATATCCAGGAGACCTTGATCCCATCCTTTAATAACTTGTCCTACACCAAGCTGAAAGGTGAACGGTTGATCTCTATCCAAACTGCAACAAGAAAAGAGAACAATTTCACTTAAAGTTATATTATAAAATATCAAATTGAAACATATTTCTTTGGATAAATAAATTTTTTTATATCTCAAAATATAAGAGATATAAAGATATATTGCTTATTAAATGATTGTGTGTGTGTGTGTGTTTTCAGAAAAGCTTTGAACAAGTGTTACATTTATTTGTAACACTTTTTCTCAAATCGCGATGCATTGGCCTCTTATTAATTATGAAACAGTTTGCGAAAATAAAATAGTAAATTATTATACAATAGTATGTGAGAAAATTTCCTTTATACAATAGAAATATTTCGTCTGTATGTATGTGTTTGCATATTATTAAGCTTGCTTTAAAAATACTACGAATTCTTTCTTTTTTAAGTACAACAGAACGTGCTCAGTCTTTATTCGCATTACATCGCACCAACTACAGTAAACTTCCTCATTTCAAAGCGAGGCACCAAAACGTTTGTTGTAACGAGTTTTGCGACGATTTATTCATGTCGAGAGTTAAAGGCGACACGGTGGCGTAAGGAGAGGAGCGACTAATTGGAAAACGCGCGGAACAATCAAGTCCCATTTCGCTGCACCGCAAACTTTCGCCAAGAATTCACTATTGTGCTAACGCCGAATGCAGTTCGCATGACTATGTTCAATATTTCGCGCTAAGTCTAAAGGAGATTGTTACCGGAAATGTTAATTTGTCGGTATGGAAAACGCAGAGAGAGAGAGAGAGAGTTGGCGATCATTTTTAATGCAAAAACTGACAATTTTTTACGTCAGGAGAATTATGCATAGTAATGCGAGTAAAGGCTCAGCACGTTGCATTGTACTTGAAAAGGGAAGAATTCATAGTATTTTTAAAGCAAGCATATGTATAATATGATATGTAAACAAATACATAGAAACAAAAAATTTCTATTGTATAAAGAAAATTTTCTTACATATTCTGGTTTATTAATCTACTTTTATTGCGGGAACTATTTAGGCAAAACCGACGCTGCACGTCATTCTCTGGGTCTCGTTCAAAGCATCTCGACATGCACGGTTATGATTAAGGAGCGCGACGTCGGCGCACATACAAGCTGAAAGTAACATGGGGCAACATGCAGCCAGATGCAGTCATATGGAAAGCCTTGTGCTCGAGTATAAATCTGTGAAATTATGTAAAAATATAGTGTAATAATATTGGATTTAAGAATTGAAAATATGTGAATAGATAAGTTATGTAAACTTCAGAAGAAAACAAGAAGGTAAGAAGGAATATAAAGTTCGATACTTAAAGTGACTTCGTAAGCAATATACTTACGTGGACAATCTATACTATAAAAAGTTTTATTTATATTTTGTATACAATAGGTACACTATATTTTCATAAAATGCACCTATATTTATTTATACAATATTATTATATATATTTATATACGATGGATTATATTTCAAATTTTCTGGAGTATTTAATAGAGAAGTGCGACATATAAAGCGCAAAATACGTAAAAAAATAAAAAAATTGGATTTCTCATTATTTTATGACGTCTCATTTTCTCATCAGAGATAAATATATTTTTCATGTAATATTTTTAATGGAAAAAATGAAAATTTTACATAGTTAAGAGATTTTCTATCTACACACTTTTTTATATAATATAATCTGCGTCCACATGTGGTTGTGGTAAAATAAGCTCGTAATACTGCGTCGAGATTATATTGAAAAATAAAAGTATACAGAATATTCCTTTCATTCGTTTTCATTATACGTAATATTCTCGCTTCGGGATAAACATGAAGAATGGAAGAAAGGCATTACATTTTCTGAATAAACTGTAGCTGTAATGTAACTCTCTTCTTAAAATTCTTTTTTGTGTTTTAAAAATATTTAAGAAGAAAAGTAACAATGCTTTAAAATATACGTAACATATAATTCTACAGAAAGATAAATCCATAAAGAAAATTTATTTAATCTTAATATTATAATTTAATATTTATTATATTATATTTCCATTATATCGCCGATTATCTCGAGGTTACTGGAGATATTTAAAAACGATACTTCTCATTCAGACTTATTCTTGTACTCTTAAACTTGATTTCCGTATGGCTCAATTTTACTTTATCAAGATACACGTTAACTACGAGTGGGAAAAGCGATATTGAGTATCGTGGGCGCAATATCATCGGGCCGATCATTTTTCCCGCTGCGCGCGCCGTCCTGAGTGCAGATGATATAGTCAATTTTCAACGTTATTGGTTTTCGGCTACCTCTTGCTATGAACACGAAGTCTCTTATACCATGAGGGCAGATTACTTTTTCAGTGACTCGACATACATATTAATAAATAACGCGCTTTTCTGTGGCATTCGTCTCTGTAATATGCATTTATTATAATTTCATTAATAATAATATTTATATTCTTATTTTGCTACATGCAAATCCAGATTTACCATTTATCCCGTATTTACGCAAAAAGCAATTTACCTCACTCGATTCCATTTCGCGCGATCCAGCCTCTTATTAATATATTTCATACATATTTATACATACATATACCATATACATACATGGGAGTACAATCATGACAGTATTTTTATTGCACGTAGTTTCACATTGACTATTTCGAAAAATATTTTCTGATTCTCCTATCCCGGATTTGCGATATCGCAGAACAACACTATAGTTTTTCCAACACGTTTAAAAGGGATACCAGCCTGATGCATTATCGGCTGTCGGACGGTATACGTTTTCAAGAGAAAACAAAACATCAATATTTTATCACGAGAGTAGCCAATGTCATTTTTTTTGAAAAAAAGATAATACTAAATATTTTCTTATTCTGACACTATAATAATTCGTCTTAAGAAAAAGAGAAAAAGAGATGTAATTTACAAATTACAATAATATGTAATAATCAAAGATTAATTTTGAGGAAAAAGAATGTATCTAAAATAAAATTAAAAAAAATACTCTTAAATATAAAATACTCTAAAATAAATTAAATACTCTTAAATATTTAATAAAGCGCATATCGTAGAATTTTCTTAATTCTAAAACTTATTTTAAAAATTTGAGATTTATATATAAACTTTATCTATCATAAAATTATATTAGGGGAGATCGGGGCAAGGTCGACAGTTTCCTTTTGGTGCCGATTTTTAACAACAAAATAAATAATTTTAGTTAAATGTGGTATACCGTTGTAAAGAGTAAACCCTTAGCTACAAAATTTATATAGAAAATTTTGGTCTACGTCGCTTTGTTTAACCGGTATAGAGTAAAAAGGACAAAGGTGAATAAATTGAAAATGTCAAAAATGCCGGGGCGGAGTCGTCACTCCATAAATACATAATTCCGATTATAAAAATTGATAGGATACACTTTATTAATTATTTGTTAATAAAAAAATGTAAACATTTATTAATTAAGTGTTAAAATGTTTCATTATTTTGTTTGTGTGTGTGTACGGATTCTAGTAACTCAAGAACTAATTAACCAACTATTAAAGAATTATATATGAAATAGGGGTAGAAAAGACTGAAAAATATAGTAAAGATAGAAAATTTACCAATATTATAAAAGTCCACCCTTGTGGCTTGGTGACTACTTCGCCCCGAACACAAGTTTCAAGTTTGGTCGCTCACGAAATATTAGACATCAACGATAATGAAAAAACTTCACTGGAATCGTGTTCAGCATGAATTGCTCTTTAGAATCACGTACCTCAAAATTTGGAGAGCAAATATTATTGTAGATATTACAAATTTTCCACGCGCGGAAAATTTTACTTTCACCTTCCGAAAACACGTTTGCCCTCGTAAAAATCATAACACGGCAGATAACTTCCCGAAACTCCATCGGTCACATGGGTACCATAAGCAACGTTTACAATGTTAATGGCGTGTTCGCAAAATATACAGGTTTCGAGATATTTGATTTGACGATTCCACCCCGACGACGTCTTCGCCTCGGTCTCCCCTATATAATTGCTATCAATATTAATAAAAAGAAGATTGTATTGTATGTTTATGTTTATAAATAAACCGAGGAATAATTTTGACTTTTTTTCATTGTAAACTTCCGTTGCATCTTATTTATAACTACTACATATAATTCTAACATGTTAAAATCTGCAATGATAAAATTATGTTACAGTAGCTAATTGTATTTTTTCCTACATACGGCAGTACCTAGATATTTAGCACTTTTTAGATATTCGAGAAAATTTCAACGTGCAGGACCCATTTTTCCTTAAACTTTCCACTAACTTCTGAAAAGCATAGTGACACAAGCTATAGATGTTTTTAGTTCATCAATAAAATAATTACTATAATTACATTACTGTTCAATCATTAATACACCATTAATGCATCCATATCATTATTTATATTAAAAGTAGCGTTAAATTATTCATGTTATACATATTATATGTAGTATTGAGCGTAACTCAAATGCCAATACGAGACATGATCACTGCGTTTCGATGTCTTTTGCCCAACTGATTGTTAATATAACGATGTATTGATGATAAAACGTTGAAATTGTATGGACATGAAAATCAAACATAACTCTCAACCAGCAGAAATATTGCTTATTTAACCGTATCGAGGCTGTTTTCATTTCACAAGCAATTAAATTGAATGTTACGTATATTGACTATATTTGAATGAGCCAAGGCAATTAAAAACATATTTGACAAAAATAAATGTTATTCTTCGATAAATGACTTTCGAGCATTTACGAAACTTCTCTCGACAAAAAATTAATTTAATTTTCCCCTTATATCTTCAAAACTTAATTTGTAAAAGATTTAATTTTTTTAGCAAGAATATCTCTATAATCGAGAGTACATACCTCTCTACTTAAAAACTTTAATAAACTATCAACTACAAATTTATCAGAAAATCTCGATATTTGAACTCCTCGATATAATATTAAAGCTAAATTTTACAAGCAAGAAAGATAATTTTAGGCACGATAATTGTCGATGCACTTCAATCTTGATATTTCCTACTAATCTCAATAAGGTTATATATATGTACCGTAATATATACACGTTCTGGGTTAATTTATGTAATTATTTTATTAACAGAAACTGCTTTACGACCTCACGACGTTTAATATCTTGCAGTTAATTGATTGGCGAGGTTTCTATATAGCCATATATTTTAGTATTATACCAAAATCGTACTTGTTAACATAGGTATATCTATAGTAACGGGATGGCTATTTCTAATAGACTATTAGCTATTTCTTGCATTTTATAGGATAATTCGCAGTACATACGAGATTGGTAGGTTACTGATGGCCCATTGAATAGGAAAGCTTTGAGAAGTAGGTAAAAGGTGCTTTATGATTAATGTAATTGGTTTATTCACACAGACAAAATAAAATGGTTCATAATATACCTTCCAACCGATCATTACATATTAAATATTCTTTATCGATGCCAAGTTTTGAGTTAGGTAATTATTGGAAAACTAAAAATTCATTATTTTTATAATTTTTGAAATATATTTTTATACGTATGTTACGCGATTAACACAAATAAATCTCTTAAAAGTTTATTATCTCGATTATCATCGTTGTTTTTCATAAGTATTACGTAGTTATACAATAAGAAGAATATTTCTGGAAAAGGAGGAGAACACACACACAACACACACACATGTTACTCAATACAATATACCTAATATATTCAAGAAACAGTAAAATCTTCAGTCTTACGTTTACAAAACTTTTCAGAAAAATAACTGAAAAAGAAATAACGGAACTTTGAGAAATACATACTGTTCTACAATGTGTACTAGTTGTTGTAGGGTCGCGGTCAGAGTAGTCGTAACACTTTTTTAAAAATAAGTTTAGGAATATAAATTATAATTATGTTATAGTTTTTAAAAAATAAGTTTAGTTTTTTAAGTGTTGCAACTACTCTGACCGCGACTGTACAAAGTAAAAAAGAAATTCAAAGTTTGTAAAAAGTACACTGCTGATGTATTCAATTTCGAAACAAATTCGATTAATTTCTAGTATGTATTCTTATCCTTTGCATAACTTAGTATTTCATCTTCAGGTTTTCGAATACTTCCTGTCAAGTGCTCAACAAGTAGTTAAATAGTCGCGATAGGCGGCACATTGGTGTGCCAAAGAAATTACAAATTACGCGAGTACGGATTACATCAGAGATAAGGACGGAGGATAAAAAAACCGAAAAAAAGGCCGAGCACGTCTGAGTTCCGGACTTACGACGCGAATAGACATTCTCGCGAAATGTCACGAGCGTACAAGGAATAACGCTCGAGTGCGAAGAAGAGAAACAAAGAGATCAAGAAGGAAAGAGGAATAAAACGCTAAGAGAAGAAGGCGAAACAATTGCTCTGGGACTTCTGGCCACTGAGAGATAAAAAATTTCGAAGGAACGAATTCCGTTGTCATCCTTCTTCCAACATCTTTGTGCACGCGCTTCGTGAACTTTCGCTGTGCTCTGCATCGCGGTAAGATCTTTAAATATTCAAACGATACTCCTCCGGGAGTCGCTTGTACATACGTTAATATGTATTACGCCAAATAGAAAATGTAAGCTGTACTAATTGTAAGAGTAAGTGTCAGTAAGCGCGATTAAATGTAATAAAAAATGAGGATTATTTTTGGTTCAGAAAAATATTACAAACGCATATTAAAATAATTATTTAATTGTAATTATCATAAATCACAATTACACCAGAAGAATACATAATGTGTCTATTAATAATTTATTAAACGTTAATTAATAATTTATTAATATTTTGGTGCAAGAACAAAGTAAATTGGATTCCTAGACGAACTTACAGAAAAAGTGGAAATAAAAAAAGACAGATAGAACGAGGTAACATAAGCAATGGCTGTGACAGAAATGGAAAAGAGAATATTTTTTTTTGTCAGAAACGAAAAGAAGAGGAAAAGACGAGGGCGCGAAAAACTAGTTAGCTTTTCTCCGATGGCATTTGCATATACTTGTACGCAGGTGAAGCGAGGCGTTCTTTGGAAACATAAATCGTGCTACACACGGAGATACCAACGGGGGATGAAAGAGAAAGTGATAGATATAGGCAGAGAGAAAAGGGAAAAGAAAGATGGAGGCAAGGATAGGCTACGAGGATAAGACCACAAAGAGCCAAAAATAATGTATAGACGATGAGGGACAAGACTGGCCGGAAGAGAAGATAGGGGGGGGGGGGGGGAGAGAGCCGGCGAAGAGAATCGCTATCAAAGAATATAGCCCCTTGCCCGCGACGGTTCTCGTTAACATATCAAAGGGCCGCGGGGATATTTAAATTTATTCCTCCCTGGTAGCGCAGCACTTTTTTGCGCGGTTTTTACGTATCGAGGCCACGCTATATGTATATGCAAGCGCGACGCGTGGCCACGTATTCACGGAAAACGGAAAGAGAGAGGATCCTCTTTGAGCTTTTCATAATGTTCCACCCGGACGAAAGCTCGTGAAATCCATTCTTATCCCTGTCTCCGCGATTGCAAAGTGCTTCTCACCGATACCCGACTTCGCCATTGTCCACCGAACTAATAGAGTGCACGCGAAGAGGGTTCATTTTTTAAGGCGGCAAGAGTCCCGATTGTTCCTTGAAATGTCATTCCGTCTGCAGACATGACATGTCCGCTATTGTACCACAGAATATATATTCTTTAATAATCTTAATAACATATTTAATATATACTTATTCAATATAGCACTGTGTACTAAAATTGCAGGTACCTTCATATAATACATGCACATATCTTTTGATCTTTTCTTGATAAAAATGTAGTTACGTGTTATATTTCTTTGCAATTTTTAAATGTTCAACGTTAGTCCCTTAGTAATCGAGTATCATAACGCAAATAACTAAAATGCAGAAATATAACCGAGAAAGATTTTATTATTTAATTTTAATTAAAATATAATAGAATTAATTAATAAAAAGAAACTTACAATAATAGAAATTTTTAGATTTATTCTTCTTGTATATTTAAATAGAAAAGCTCTTGTAAAAGAAGATGCATCACAAGGTAATCGCAGATAACTTTTGCATGAGGTATTACGTGTAACATCTTATTTATGAGCCATTGTTAGTTACACCACTTTTAGTAATCACTTATGCGACTTGCCTAAAGTGTCGCCGTTATGTTGGAAGAAACGAGCAACAACGTGAAAATTCATTACACCATTAAGTGTCGACCCTGACTGACAATGAGTCTTGGCCTGGATATCCGGAAGTGCTTCCGACATCGTTTATACTTCTTGTTTACATCGTAGAATGCAATTTACAAAGGATTGTTTTCATATGTATCAATTTTTATCAACTATGCTATTCATTATTCAAAGAAAAAATACATTAAACCGCTATGTTTTATTTATGAAAGATGTTATATTGTTTTCTTATATACCTACAGTCTCCCTAAATATAATTATAATTTTCTCATATTTCTCATATAATTATAATCTTGCTATCATATATAATCTATCTAATATAAATTATAGAGAAAAATATTGCAAGAATTTGACGGTCACAAAATTTCTATGAGAATTTTAACCCTTATAATATTATTTGCATGATAGAAAAAAAAAATTACAGGATAATGGCTATATACTTTATTAATTTTAATAATAATTTTATAAAAAATGTAGCAAGTATGTATAAGTTCAAGAAGAGACCGTAATATTTCTCTTCTTGTTGAGAACTATTTTTCACGATGAAAAAGTGGAACAAGATAAAACCAAAATTTGCATATTACACTTCATAGCAGAGAATGGTAAGTAAAATATGCGCAACTTAATTAAGCTTTCAATAATCAAGCAAAAATAATTCGTTCTTGCACACCTGCTACTCATTGGCTCCCTATCTTTTATGAAATATTTAATTTATCACTTGATTCGTCCTCTAGACTCTAGAGAGGCACAGATATAAATTGTTTAGAGTCAGAAAGTCATTGATATCTTTAATTTAAGTCAGTAGACTAAAGGAAGTTATTAAATCATGCTTCGGTGCATTTAATACTTGTAATAGAAATACATATGTCTCTTGCGAATAACAGAATGCATTTTACATCCGCGTTATAGGAATAATGTCCGGGTCCATTTATTACAAAGCGCGCATTTCTTTTACGTCCAGCGTTCGTACGTTGTAAACTTTTTATTGTACCGCCATCAATTTGAACTATCCGCGATATCGATCTATCATGACATGGGTACAATACAGATCGAGATAATCCACGTTGTCTGTCTTTCTCTTTCTCCATTTCTGAAACGAAGTCTTGCGTATCCATATTTTTCTTCGTTGTTATTTATCGAAGACATTTGCGGAGATACGCACGTGTCTAAAAAATTAATCTCTTTGACTTTTATATTAACTAAATTGTTATCTTATTGTAAAGATAATATAAAGAGATATTAGAATATTACAACAATTGCAATGTATTAAATAGCAAGAAATAATATAGCAAGAAATATTTAAAAAAATACTCTTTAAAAAATTTGTAATACTGTATTTTAGTATATTAAGGTATGCAAGATTCTTTATACAAAAAAATTTCTTTTCTGTAGATTGTTTCAAATTATAATGTGCTAATGCCAAATGTATTGAAAAAAATTTCAATTTTTGCCAATTAAAAGATATGTATCTTATATATTAGTTATGCCTAAGCATCTGCAAAGTATTATTTAAATCTGAAGCGGATACTTGAAAATTTTCTCAGTAATAGACAATTTAAATGCTTAAAATTGGACAATAATATCCTGTTTGTGATATTTATGAACAGCCATCACAAATCCAAATAAGGATTAAGAACTGGAAAATAGCAGATTTATTCATCTTTTTACGTGGCTTCTGGTTGGTCCGCGACGTCCGCGTAATGCAAGAGAATTTCGCATAAACAACCTGATAAAGCGTCGCCGTCGCGGCGCAATGTTAGATGCAGATTAGCCCCCGTGCTCGGGCGTAACGCGCGAAAAAGTGAAAACGTTGCTCCGAGACGACGCTGGGATCGGCCCCATCAAGGGCTCGTGGGATAAGTAAGAAGGGCCATTTTTCAGTGGCGGCGCCTTATCCAAGACACGGCGACACCGTGTAATACCGTGGTGGCGGCTTATATGCATTCATAAGATATTCATAAGACCCCCGGTGCCTCAATTTTCGCGGGCGACAAAGGGCGGCTCGACGACCGTCCTGATCCTCGAGGATAAAAGATCAGAAATAGGTGCACGGCGGCCGGCAGAGACGATCCCCCACTTTTATTTTACGTTCCACGTCTCGCAAGCTTTCTTAAAACGGCCCGAAGTTCCGCAAACTGCGTCACAGGAAATTACTATAAACTTTCGCACAGATTGAAAAAGTTTTTCGAAAAGCGTTCCGATTGTTAAGACGCGACGCTCACGTTTCCCGCGTGGCGCGTTGGAGCGGCTGTGGGAAAACCGCCTCGTTTGAACTTTTATCGTGACTCGTCACCGTCCCCTTATTTTCGCCGTTCGCGCGGCCGCGTAACGACGAAGTTACACCGAATTAAGTGACGCCTTCCGTGAGCTATCAATAAAGTTTTACACTTATTAGAAGATTTTTTTCTTTCGAGAAATTTTTTGATTTTTCTTTTTTCCTTTGGGAGAATCGAAATATCGGATGTTCTTTATCTCGCTTCTAGCCGTGACTTTTTAACTGATTTATTTTGCCCGTTTTCGTTAAGGAGTGTCTTCGGAGCTTGTCGTCACACGACAACGGCATCCCTCGAGATGGCGTAAAATTGTCTCAACGGTTGAGACGTCTTGTTGCAAAGTTTTCTTTCTCGAAGTTATTATCGCGCGCATAGTATCTCATACAATGTAAAAGTCGTATAGCGAGTTCAGATTTGCGGTATTATTCGAAGTTAATCTTCTTATTATGCTATTATACTTTTAGCTCTTCTTCCACTTTATGCTTCTTAGCAACTTATAAAACGAGAGAAAATTCTGCAAAAGCTTAAGCTTTTTTATTAGTCTACTGTAACTGCAAAGTAATAAAGTTGATATTTTTTCCTTTTTACAGTAATATAAAGAATTATACTGATTATGTCATTATAGATTACAAAATTTATTTATCAAATTTAAGACCACATGATTATGTTACAATTTCTGTGTCCTTCATGTTAATCCTAATCTCAATATTAATTCTTATTGTTAGTAATACAATCTCTTTCTCTTTCTATTATTTAAGTGCAGTATTTGAATTTTTGTTATTTTAATAAATATAAGACCTAATAGATTTATAAGATGCTTTACAAAGATATAATTAATATTTCATATTTAATCTCTTACTTCAAATTTATCTGTTAATCGATCTATATAAAACATATAAAATTAAAATGTTATATATTATTTTCTATTATTTTATCTCTTTATTTTTTCTCGATTTTCTTCCAAATCGTATAATTATACTATATATGAGCTTACGGAAAGAAAATCTCCATGAACGTTTAATATTTAAACGTTTTAATTCATCGTTACATTTTTCCCTATCGTTTTTCTCATGCCATCACGGAAACTTTGCGTATTTCGAATCCATTGATCACTAATCGCGACCTCAAAGGCGTGCTCTGGGAGAAACATTAACGGGTTAAATAGGAGGCGTGTCCTCTTAACGCTCTAGTCGTTGCACCTGCAGTAGTGCAGCAGGGACGATGTCGTACCTTGCTGTAAATTCCACGTACTCGTCTGGTGGGGTGGCTTAATGCAGATTTAGATAGGTTCCTAACGCGCGCATGCGGCTTTCACATCCCATAGACTTAGGCTAATTAATTTATAGACTGCGCCCTTATCTGTTGCTGGCGCCTACTATACAGCTACTACTGCTGGGTAGTGGGCGTCAGCGAGTTGCCCTAAGTGCGCCGCGCCGGCAGGGAAACCAGTTACCATAGATCCGTGGCGATAACGCGTTATTCCCTCTTCGCCCACCCGGTCTTCTACCAGACTTGGGCTGAAAGTTAGACGAGAAGGGAGTCGACTCGCGCGTCTCTGGGAATCGCAAATGACTTCCATGCGGTCGGTCCAGCTTGAGCAGCCATCTCGTCTTTACTTGAGATTGCAGACATCCTTACCAAGACAATCCGAGGATGTTCGCGCTATGAACTCTACGCCTAGAGGACGAAAATTGTCTTCTTTTTAAACAAAGCTTGTAACGAATAACTGTGAATATATTATGGAATATAGGCGCATAATTAAAAGCGCATAATATTACTGCTTATTATTTAATAATACTTTGAGAAGAGTACTTCATTACGTACTCAGGAAACAGAAATAATCCTTGAAACGCTGAGAAAAAAGAATAATTTTGTCTACCTATCACCTTACATATCTTCTTTCCCAATCACCGATCGATTTAATTTAAAAAGTGTTAATTGCATTAAAATATCAGTAGCAGTCGTATAAATAAACTAATATAAAATTTTTTATTTAAAGTAAAATATTACGACAAATGGAACGGCAAATGGATAAATATTCGTATATTAATATAACAGATTTTTTTATTGATATAAAGTAGTTATCAAAATAAATGGTTATCTATCTTCTCCATGCTTGCGTTATAAAATTTTTGCAGGCTCCAATGCGTCGGTCGAATCACGATCGTTAATATAAAAAAATATAAAAAAAAAATATATCATTCGTCGATTCGCGACGCATCGGTGCGTCATCGTGCAAGAATGCTGACGCTGTCGTCGATGTGTCGCGAAGCGTAAGTGGTGGAGCTCGTTAGATCAGTCGAGCACCCTGTGAACGCTGTTAATTGCATCGCGCCGGTGAACGTGCACGCACCGATTTAGTTTATCGCTCAGCTTGCCTAGCACAGCTAGAGACGAGGCTGCGAAAACGAGGCGGCGAAACGACGACACGCGCGTCAATGTTGTATGAGTGCGAAACTATGTACATGGTAGGAAGCAATCAAATTTCCCCGGGAAATCTTTGTGGCAGACGTGGTAGAATAGAATTGTGAATAAACTGAGTATTCAGGCCGGTGGTCACGAAAGCTTTTATACGTCGCAGAAAATGCATATAGTTAGCGATGAAAAGTCGACAGACGGTCACTGGTGGAAATTGGCTTTTTAATTGGCAATGTGTGTCCGGATGTTTTTCATGGAGTTTAGTCTACCTCGTAGGTCTGTATACGGACAGAGAAATCGATAATAGATAGAAGTAGAATATGTGAAATTTTTCATTCAAGCATAAATGTCTCATGCAAAATTCAATTTTACATGAGAATTTATTTAAGTATATGAGATATTTAACTAAAATTTTGTATATATATTATTTGTTATAAAAATATTTAAAAATAAAAGGGGGCGCATTATAATCTAAATATAAAACAATTTTTATAATATTTGTAATTCACGACAGCGATGACTGCAACGATTTCATATATGATTCTACTGCAGCGACGGATTTGAATATAGCTTCGAAATATATTATTTCTTGGCATTTATTACGTTATCATACGTTCTCGTAATAAAAGTGAATTCGAGTACAGACATAAGATCACACAACCCGATTTAAGTGTCAGTCGGTGGTGATCGTGGCCTCGAAAATAGGATGCAGACAGGTCGTGGCACTGCGGTAGAGGTAACAGTAGATAGCATTGCATATTTCATGCTGCACAGTATGTAACGTGATGCACGCCCCGCATGGGAAATCCTAACGGGGCCGCATGTCCGAGTTCTACGTCGCGCAAACCGAAGTAAAGCTCGTCCATGGAAAACGGTGTCACGGAACCGAGACAAATTCATTTTGTCGTGCGTTGGCACCCTGGGTTCATCCATTTTCTTCTGCGTCAGGGTGACAGGGCAGATCCTGTTATATTATAATCGTTTAAGCCACAATTTACTAAAAACACAAAATCTAAATAACATCTTGTTATAACTTTGTACAGCCGAATAGAAATTTTAAGATTCATGTGTCACAATCACTTATTATTGCATTAAATATATGTGCTAATTTATATGCCAAAGATATTATAAAATCTTAATCTAATATTAATGAAAGACAATGTTAACTATCATTATTCATCTACATAAAACAAATAAAGTTATTAAAAGACTATTCCTACACAAATTATCTAAACCGCAAGCTATTCAAAAGCAACAGTAAAATGAGTTTCTTTCGCTGCTGCGGAACTGCAGAATTCATTATTGTTAAATTGACTGAAACGCTTTTGTGATTCTCCGCGTATTTTTATTCCAGGTCTACATCCTTTTATTTTCGCCAATCTAATTAGCACTATTTTTGGACAGTTTTCGTAGAAATAAAAAATTAAAGCAGCCCAATTCTACTTTA
Organism: Leptothorax acervorum; assembly: GCA_035220615.1. NCBI lineage: Eukaryota > Metazoa > Arthropoda > Insecta > Hymenoptera > Formicidae > Leptothorax > Leptothorax acervorum. The sequence continues at coordinate 497,021 of JASTWQ010000139.1, read as the reverse complement.
CTGAATTTGATTCAAGGTGAGGAAAATAATTCCCAATTATAATTTTTGCATTTCTTACTAGGTATATTCATACCATCAAAGCTATCGAATGCTCAGAAAATAATTAAAATTTATGTCACACAAATTTATGTCTTATTGTTAGAAGTTTCTCTTAAATGAATTTACTTGAAATTTTTTTAACTAAGTATGTTATTAGCTCTTATGTTTATTAGCTCGAGAGATTCTCGTGCTAATGAAACTCGAGTTCCGGTGAAATCTTCCTAAAAACAGGAAGGCAATATCCCATTTCATGAGACCGGAAACATTGTCCGGATGTAGCTGCAGGGATATCCGGCTGTAGCAGCATCAGATCAGCGTTGGAAGAGAAGAAGGTAATGGATTTCTGAAAACTTTATCCCTTTAGGGATAAGAACCAAGGCGGACTTTGCGTCCGCCAGGGAATATGAAGTTTCGAATCGCGGAATTAGCGGGTCTCTAATAGGTCTCGCTGAAAGTCTCGCATACTGAAAGTTTTCTGTTCTAATGGACAAAAGAACTTTCCTCTACTTGATCGAACAGCCGAGACTTAAAAAGAGCCTGGGAAAAGACACCTTGCAAAACTGACCGAAAGTTTTTACGTATCGCGAGCCACAAGCTGACGGGACAAAAATTCAAAATTGTGATAAAATGTGGTTGTGGGCCTTACTTCCATCATTTATTATCGCTAAAGCCCTTTAATTTTATCATATTTGTATCTTGTTAGAAAACGAGTACCTATGTAATAAAGAAAAGAGTAAAATAATAATTTAATTTTTCTGACACTTTATGATATAATATGAGAAATAAATAACGTGTAGATCTGTCAAAAAAAAAAAAATTTCTCTATCTTAAAATTACGTTTGCGATGAAAGCACAACAGTTGCAGTCTATTAAACTGTGTCTCGAATTTCAATTTGTAAATAATATTGCTATTCCAAATTGTATAAATGTTATGTTTTATCAATGGATACTATTTCGATTATAGATATGCAAAACTTTTGCCAAAAATGCTAAAAATGCAAAAAATTTAGATTGTATCATTTATAAATAAATACGTTCCGTGATATAGGTATAAAACGTATATCACTTTTACTTGTGAAATATAAAGGGGCGATGTGGAGAAAATAGATGAAAAGTTGTCGATGGAAAATGCACGTGTCTATTAAAAAAAAAAAAAAAAGTTACGTGAGTCTGCTGTAGAACGAGAAAAATGTCCGCATGGGTGACAATGACAGCGATTGTACGACGGGTGAAAAATCGACTAGATTGTTATTTCTCAATGTCGCGGAAGGTATTTTACTAGATAGTAAACGGGTCAAGTCTATTCTACCTAGCGACTGCTAGTGACAGACTAATTACTGAAAGCATGAGTATTTTTATTGATACAGCCAGCGGCGCGCGGCGCTGTATCTGACACATCCGGTTATAAAAGCGGAAAATTAATTTGTATATACAATGGCGCGCGCATATTGCACGTTTGTGTAAGATTACCTTTGCATGCGGCTGTGTCCTGTACACGTAATTCAGTTTACAGTTTATATTTTCCTTTTGGTCATTCCTGTTCGATTAAATTCAGTTTACTGAAATCTTTTAAATAACCTACAAATTGAACAGAAATACGCTGCTAAACCAATTTTTTTATTAACAAATAAATATTTATTTTAAAAATACGTTAAAATATTGTTTTATTAAAGTGGTGCCTTTTGCAACACAATTTAAAATTATTTGATCGTTATTTAAAAAAGTCTACAATAAGACTAATATATGCACATGACTGCACATTTTTCGCCAGATTTGAATGTTATATTCGTATATTTTCAAATGTTCACGACTTTCGGCGAATATCGCGCTGATTCCGGTGATTTTTTCCGCGCAACGACACAGCGGTGCAATTTTACAAAGCTAACAGAGCGACGCAATTTCAACGTCCGCTGGTCACCATGATTTTCTCCTCCCCGCCACCTCGTCATTAAATTTATATTTGCCCGGGTTGACCAGCACGAGGAATGTACGGATGGCAAACGACCGCCGTTTTCGCGAATAAAACGGGGATCCGATGTGGAATCAGTTTGCCTCGCGCGGTGGACATTACCGCCTCGCCCGCTCGAGGGCCGCACTGCGACCGAATAAAACCGCAGAGATTCGCATCACGTGGTCCCACTTGCCTCCGTTATCTCGCGGTAGAAATACCAGTTTTTCGGAAGGCACGCGTGCCATTTATGTGTTAAACACATTTAAGTAGATCGTTATTTTTAATCAATCTGTGTTGTTTTCGATGAAGTAAATTTGTATAAAATACGTTTAGTTGCAAAATGTTAAATAATATTAAGTAATAAATGTTAATAAATATTTTTACACGATTACATTATTTTAAGAAATTAAAAATAAAAAAATTATAATTTTTTATTAAACTGGTTTTATAATAATTTTGATTTTTTATCACGTAAGTACCTATACATATATCGTGCAATTTATAATAAAATTCTAAATTTTATAAAATTGCAAATATACTATTTTGTAAATAATATAAACTGACATAAATTAATATGTAAAGTAACATTTAAAAAAGAATATGTTTAAAATTATGTATATATGCTCACAGACATGCTATGTAATTAAAAAAATAATGCAATATATTTAAAATTCACCGCGAATACAACAGAGCAGACAAAAAATCTTGAATTTTTTGTAGAGATTTGCATCGTGTGCCTTGGTCTGCTTTCTACTATCTCGTGACTAAAATGTAATTTTTGATAAGACACGTTCCTACATTATGCCGCTTGCAGCAGAAGTTAATTCCTTCACAATCTAAATTCCTCTTTGCATTTAGCGTAATAGACTACTGATGAAGCAGAGTAAAATTATAAAAATTAGGCGAATTTTCTAACATGTGTATGTATGTATGTGTGCATAAGTAATGATATTAATGTAATAATATTAATCAAAGAACATTTTAATTGCAATTTATTTCTAAATATATTAAATAACTTAACAATCAATAAAAGCTTGAAAGGAAGATTTGCTTGTGAAAAGAGTGAGTTTTACAAATTTAGATTTGTTACATCTAATTGTCGATCTAATTTCTATAGTGAAATACATTGTTTTAGATATCTACATAATATACCTATACTATTAACTTTTATGTTTCTTATGGTTGAAAGCGCGCTATCATCAAACCTTATCGGATTTCCTTTCGACGCTGCATCGTACAACCGCATTCATTACAAAGTGCACCGTTGCGAGACATGCCATTGAAAAAGGCAGATAAAAAAACCTCGGTATCGTTGGCCGGTGCTTTTTTTTAATGCTAGCACGTAAAGTTTCCATTAGGCGCATTATTATTACATTCGACAAAAGTCCACGTTTCCCGTTTGCAGTTTTTCTGGTTCGCAGTATCCATGGCATAGCCGTCGGTAGACGCCGCTATTTATAATCCGGAAAACGACGCCGTTACGCGGCTCTCGCGCGTCCGATGAAAAGTGAAATTTATGCATGCGTGTACATCGAATACTCCATAACTCGTAATAACGTCGCATGAAAACGCAAGTTTTGTTTTACAATACCTTTATACCAATGATTTTTATTGCATTCGACGATGGCGATCATAAAAAATAGTTGGATTAAAATTTATCGTTGAGAAGATATTAAAGTTTACTACCAGCTGTACAGAATTGATACGTCATGTTAATAATAATTTTGTGGCTTATTAAAAGTTGCTTTTATCATTAATATTTCCTCTAACTATTTTGTTATTACTAAATGTAACTTTTTACACGTCACTTTTATTGTTGGATGGAAAGAGAGTATAATTTTTGTTGTAAAATTTATTGTAAAAGTTTGTATTTTGTAATTTGAAATAATTACAATTTTATTATTAAATAAACTAACACATTATTCTATAGACATTGATTAAATAGATATAAATATTTTTCAGAATTAAATAAAATTATTAATTGGGATAACAATCGAACTCGTCAATCACAAGTATATGCATCTCGATGAATATATCATAATGAGCATGTAAAAATAAAGTGTGATTGATGATGATTTGCAAAGTTATTTTGCTCAATAAATATAGTTAAGTTTATCGTCAAAACCCAATCAATAAAATTTTTTTTATAATACTCCTCTCTGCCTCCTCTCTCATCCGCTCTCTCCCTCTCTCTCACATATAATATTATGTGCTTCGAATATTTTTAATGCATTATATTAAAACAATTCATCAGAATGTAAGAAACAAAGTAGCTTATTTATACAAATATTTTAACGGAGAAAATTTTTGATATAAAATTTCAAATATTTTTATATTTTATATTAATTCTTACTTTTATCAAATAATATTTAAAAAATTAGAAACTTGCACATTGCTTCCTCGTCATTTTTTTTGCTTATAAAATTTTCCAAATTATTAGCATATAATAGATTGGCTTTCATGTGTGTGAAGCTGGCGTCTCATTTTACAAAAACTCACAAACTATTGAGAGTTCTGGTTTCATTTTTAATAGTTCTAGAGTTCCCGATAGATTAAACAAATATTTCTGCCTGTTAAAGCAGAAGAAATGGGTTCGGACAAACTGAGACACCAGGTTCACGCAGCGTCTCACTTTTGTCCTATACAAGTTCCGCCACTATATCTCGTCAGATTTTGCAAGATCTATAGTTCTACAAGAGTTCTGTAAAGAGTTTTGCCATATAAAAGCAAAAAAATTAATTATAAGTCAATAAACACTAAATTACAATGTAATAAGCATACCGAGTTGAGACGCCAGTTGAAATTTCGGAGTTCCGACTTATACAAAATATTTTTCTTAAAGTTCTATATAAGCACATTTAAGTATTTTCTAAAAAGTTCCCGGCACTAGCAATGTTGCATGATTTTTAAATAAATTAATACTGCCCAAACGCCAAGTACTTAGAGAGAATATGGCTGGACGGAACCTCATTAAGTTCCGGTTTATGTAAAATATTTTTCGTATAGTTGGTAATATTTGAGCAGAATTATGCATTTTGTGAAGGGTTTTAGGCACTAGCAATGTTGTATAAGTTTTAAATAAGTTTAATACCGTCCGAGCGCCGAGTACTTAGAGAGAATAGAGTGGACACAAAACAATTTTTAGAAAATTGTTATTTACCGGAACTTTTCCAAAATTAAAAGAATATGTTTAGAACTATATATACGAGAACTGCTTTGAAATTAACAGAACTGTCAAAAATCAAACAGCGTCTCATACTTATATACAGTTGTACGTCAGGTACTACGAGTAATGTCGACGGGCGGTTTGGAGGGCATACAAATTTTTTAACAATATGTATATAAATGCTTTTATAAATAAAAATATAATTTAAAGAGAGAGAAAAGAATAAAAAATCTCTAGTTCGTATATATCTTGTATAAAACTTACCTTTTTTTTTTAAAAAAAAAAAGGTAAAAAACGCGCCAAGTGCACGCGCTCCGTACAAAATCTTTATTGAAAAAATGATTAAGAAAATTAAACGTTACCAATTTATCATTATTTACTTGGCGCAAACCTTCTGATATTATTGTTTTCGTGGTAAAAAATGGAATTATAAGACCAAATTAAATAAAAATTTTTTCAATAAAGATTTTGTACGAAATGCGTAAACTTGTGTGGCGCGTGTTTTTACCTTTTTTTTTTAAGTAAGTTTTGTACAGATTACTTCCACTCCCGCGCGATTTTGACTTCACATCGTCGAAAAATTATTTGACATTTCGATTCACACAGATCTAAGTGTGCATATGCGTTTATCATTATAATATATATTATAAAAACATAACTTTTATTGCTTTGTTATGTTTTATACAATAGCCCATCTGAAAACATATACCTTCTGTCACATAAATATTAAAAATTCTAGTGCCTTGAGAGAAAGGAGTAAATTTAATGAGGAAGGTAAATAAACTTCTATTGTAAGGTCTGCTCGCGTAATGACGTAATGACAATATATGTGTACAAGAAAGCAAGAAAATGTTGAAAAGCATTCTATTTTTCATACACATTAATGTAAAACATTTTTTCTGTGTTTAACATTATTTTTCATGTAAAATGAATGTAATATACCTACGTATTTCCGCTATGAAGAAAGTTTCTAATATAAGCTCTCTCCCTGTTCAGGATTATAACCACGTCCCAATCAAATTTCTTTTCTCTTAATTTTAATTTTTTTTTTCTTTTATAATGAAGGCAACAGTCACATCGAGTACCGACATCTCAAATTATTTATTGTGTTGCGATGTTGCGAACTGACTAACGGAACTTGACCATGTGGATTCTGCGACTTTTTAATTCTTGACGAGGATGTAACCGAGATATCGTACCGCATGTATTGATATTTTTATGTTTTTTTGCGCTGAGGAGGGTCAAAACCCAGCGACCAAAACGTTCGCGTATATTGGAGTATTGTATGAAGAATAGATATATTATAATTGTCGCTTTAAGATCGGCGTGTTTGGCTCTCATTTGCCTTGTCATATTTAATTTTGTATTTTCGAGAGCTTTAACCTTTGTTGTTAATAAAAGTTATGTTTGTATTATATGTATTTTTAATGATAAACGCATAGGTATGCACACTTAGATCAGAGAATAGTGTTGGTATAGAAAAGTATATATACAATTTTATGTGTTAAAAAGCATAAATATAAGGTATTATCTGCTTTAACCATAATTGTATGATTATAATTGTATAATTAAAGATAGTGACCTTACCTAACCCAAACCAATTATTGTGTGGATGGGCCACAGTCACTATCTTTAATTGTACTTTTACCACATAAAATTGTATATATACTCTTCTGTACCAATTATTCTCTGCTTTAACAAAAAGACTGTTCAATATGTATATATATATATCAACGATTCACTGCTTTAAATGACTTTTCTTCGTTCATACATATAGATACATGTACTATTTCCACGTACATATTAGTCATTTATGCCTTTAAAAACTCAAAATAACTGCTATATTTTTCAAACTCTTTTTGTTAATAATTTTTTAATGAAGAACAAGCAACGGCTAAAACTTTTAAAGATCACTTAGGAGGGTGATCTTCACAACATATATGTCAAAGTTATTAAAATTGGTGAGGTCGTAACTAATATGCATAATTACCAAAAATTTTTTTACGAAAACAGAGCTTTCTCTATGAAAAAGCAAAATGATAAAATTAAGAATTAAAAAGAGGTTATATTGATATGTATGAGAGAAAGAGAAAGAGAGAGATAGGTCACACAGTAAAGAAAACTTAAAATCATCCAGTAATCTTATGCGCTAAAATTTGAAAGGTCTTTGTCAATCAAATTCAATCGTTTTATTGTAAATATAACCAGCATCGAGGATATTTCTTTAATATGGCTTAATAATGCGCTTCTTTGGATGTGACTTTTCACATACGTACGTCTGGAACAATAGCGAGGCATAATTTAAGCGGGGAAAAATGATATTCCGCAGACGTCATAAGTCAACGGTAAACCATGGAAAACGCGGGGCGTAATTTCGTGCGGTAAATCTGCGACGCTCGTAAATCGCTTTATGGAAACTCCTCCCATCTGCGCACGAAATCTCCACATCCTTAAAGACGCTCCGATATAAATGCTCGACTCGGACAGTGCAGTCGATTCCCACTGTGACATGCAGCAATAATAAATTTATCATGATCGTCTATATACGAGTAGAATAAAAAGCAAAGTTTAGAACGGAAAACCGGAAGCCCGTAATCACTATACATATACATAGTGTAAAAGTATTTATCACTTTTTTTTCAAATAAACAATTACATGTACAAAATATAGGTATTTTAAAAATGTATTTATTATAAAAATAGTTTTATCATACATGTAGATAAAACTGATGTTGGTAAAAATATTATAACATACATGTTATCTATTTTCACGTAATTAGCAAATTATTATCGCAATATCAAGTAATAATTGACATTGTTCAATTCTTTAGTTTTAATTGTAAATACAATATTTGTTATTTTTAGTATTCTTTTTAAAACTATTCGTCGACAATCAAAAAGATTAATTCATTCACGCACCTGTGGGAATCAGGTTAATGAAATAATCATTTCGCGGGATACCGCGACCGATCGTAAGATATGACAGCCGAGAAAAGAATTATCCTAGAAGAAGAACAAGGCTTGTTTCTTGCTCATCAATCTGTAGAACAGTGCAGCTGGCGCATATGAAATTTCCATACTCACGCCGGGGGAAAAGTGGCGTTATTTCGTTCTCGAAGAGATGAAGCGAGCGATGGCGAAGCATTTGCAATTCCCGAGAATTCGCGCCGAATATCCTGCGGAGCAGGCGGCGGATGCGACGCAACCCTATGAAATCCCGCGTCTCGCTCGTGGATGAGACGCGTAGATGTAAGACAACGGGGCGTAGCGCAGCTGCATCTGCATGCTGTAGTCTCCACGATGGCAATAATCGCAGGAAAATCGTTGGTATTCATTCCTTTCTCTCTCTCTCTCTCTCTCTCTGTATGTACATCGGGGAGCGATTAATTTTGCATGCTATATGTCTGGCGTATTTTTAGAATTTACCTAGTTTTATATTAAGACAAACATGGTGATTGTCTCATCGGGTTAATTGCATCAACATCTGGCAAATATTAGGGGAGAGGCAATAATCAATGATTTTTAAGATGTAAAAACAGATTAAGAATCTTATCGTTTTATTATCACACTGAAATTTTAATGATATTAATAATAATATTATAATTATTTATTTTAAAATTATTAAACGTGTAGATTAAGATTAAGATTAATTTATGCAATTCCGTGATGAGAGATATATTAAATCAATATAATTGATATATATGCATCGATTTTTTTGTATAATGTTAATTTTAAAAAAAAGTAAAACCTACGTGCTTTATATTAATATTTAATTAGTTAAAAACATATAACAAAACGTATTTTATTAAATAAACGTCCCGCGTATGTGATGTATAAGTAATGCATGATAACGAGAGCCCTTAACCCATCGCTAATGAATCGAAGTTAGCGTTACGCACGTTGAACGCGTAACAACTTGCATATATTATCTCAGATCATTAGACATCAAAATATCGTTCACGGTTATCTTCATGGAAGTTCAAGTACTTGGGTCTGGAGCCTCATTATACAGTAACCGTATCTTCGTCCGCTGAAATGAGAAATACGTTATCCAAGAGCTCGCGAGGACCGTTAATTAGAACAGGGTAATAAGGGATATTAAGATTTCATACGTCCCCTGGGACACCGAGAGGACGTATGAGAAACGACCCTTAAGTTACTCAGCCAGTTTTCTGCGACACTAAGTTGTTCGCTGTTGCATAAGATCTAGCAGATGCAATGCCATAAAGGTGCCAGGAAATTGTCACTCAAAAAAAAGGACAGCACCATTTGACGCTGATAATATATAGTCTGTTTTTATGTGACATTTTTCTTATTGTTAGTCCACCATAACAGATATACTCTGAAATATACGTAAACATATATTTTGCCTGAAATTTTGTTTGTATGTTTTAATAAAAAAAACTTGAAGTTTAAGTAATTAAGACAGTAATGTTGGGGAAGATATATTTGTGTTGATCATATAATACCTACGCTAATTTATCAATTATTCACTGGCGATTCAAATTCACTGTTTGTGTTTTGAGACAGTAATCTTTTTTTAAATTTCATGAATGTATTATAAACTGAAATAAAATTAAAAATATTTTACGCGGGAAACATTTTTATACTATCGCCTTTTATACATTTTTAATATATTTTTTATTTCTACCCCTGAAAATAGCAGCTATAAGTATCCAAGTGTCCCAATTTTCGCAATTGAAAAGTCGAAGTCTGTGTCTTTCCGTTAATCAAGTTAAATGAGATTCCGTTAATCAAGTTAAAAGTAAACTAGATCAATCAATAGAATGTTCAGTAATTCAACGACGATGGGACTGGCATTTGCATGCGTTTTTTTATTAAATAACGTTCTTCTATTTATAATTAAAATATCGACTTATAATAATTTTTTTAGTGCGGCATGCTATTGCTCTAGCAAATTATAACATATGAACAAATTTAAGCGCATCTTGTAATATTTATCAAACTAATATTTGATGTTATAAAATCAATTATTTATTGCAATATTAATCAATTTAATGTGGCATCGTGAACAATATATACGTTCCTTGTCTGCTCTCGAAAACATATAAAATGACAAATGTTTTAAATTAAATCAGAGAATATACCCATATCTACATTCTATTCTCTTTGATCTAAATTTATTGGATATCTACTTTAACTTTATTACGAGAGAGAAGTCAAAGATATTACAAATATTAACTTTATTTGCTACTCGAGGAAATACAATTTTCTAATGTAGGTACTTCGCGTAACTTTATAAGTTTAGACAAGATAGATTTATTCCTTTTATGAATTATATATGTATAACAGCAAATATATCAACAAATATAAAATAAGTATCAATTTTATTATTAATTAATATAAATAATATTTAATTACGTATACTAGTTATGTTATTATAGACATGCTATATATATGTGTAAAATTTACTTCCATAATGCATTTTTTGTTATAAACAGGTATATTTTTTAAGTCAACACAAAAATACGTTTAAAATCTCTGTTAAACGTGATAATAATTAACATAAATAATAAACTAAACTTATAACACGATTAAACTTCAGGAATAATTTCTGAGAAGGAACTGTTTTAAACAGCAAACGCATGTGCTCGAACGGAGAATCCGATATTCAAGGGATTTTGTTTGCTTCCAACACCTCCTAGACGAACACAATGTTAATGCCTGCTAATGAGTCACTCCGGGGAATAACATTTGCTTAGTAATTCCCGCAAACACTGGAATTACAACCTGTCAACAACCGCATTCGCGACACTTCCAATATTCTCCGTTGCAAAGTTGCTTCCATCACAGCTGATATTTTTCAGTCAAGACAGTGCCCCGATATTTTCCCAATGATTGGTTACCCTCCCCAGTCTATATTCAATTTAACTTTTCTTCTGTCTGTCAACTTGTCATGTCGGCGCGTCATAAAAAGAAGATTCGACAAAAGACTGATAGCAACGCATTTTAAATCAGTTTAAGAAATAAAATTAAAAATAGATATCTTTTTATATCCTCTCTCTCTCTAGAACTCTTAAGCTTTCCCGAATGTTCAATAAGTTACGAACAGGATTCTGTCGATAAACGAATAAGATTCTGCTTATATAAATCAATTTTTGGATTAAAAAATGTATTAATGAAAAAGGAATTAGGAGAAGGAAATACAACATAAAATATTTCTGCACGTCCAACAATCAGAGGTTATTTATAATAACAACATTTGATAAATAAATAACTCAGTTAAAATGTATTACTTTAAAAATTTCACGTTTACATAATGTTATGGATTAATGCATCTTCTTAAAATTGGCAGCATAGAAGGAAAGAGAAAATGTGGCACAATGATATCGCGATTTAATACGCAATCCAATTTAATCTTCTAACGTCACTGATTTTGTGTTTTGACGACGACATCATATCTGAAAGTTGGCGAGCCGAAAATTATCGCATTATCACGCCTTGATCATAACTGCTGCTTTTACTATCTATACCTACTGAGGAATAAGATAGTACGAAAGAAAGAGAAGGAGAGGAAGAGGGGGAGAGAGAAAGAGAGAGAAAGCACAGAGACAGGAGAGTCTCACAGCTCCGTTAATTAGCAAGGAAATAATTTCTCGGTCATTAAACCAACCTGCCGCCTCCGCGCAAAAGGAGGTGCGAAGAGGTGGATTGTCTACGAGAAGACAATGGTACGCATCGTTCACTCTGATATATAGCGCGGTAGAATCTGTGATGAGAGAGATAATCTCTCAAGGTGAATCGATTTCTCTTAATATCAATTCATCTACACGCCATGTTAGCTTATTAATTACACATTTAATAAGCAACGATTCGAGATATTCCTCGTGTCGAAACATTCTTTTCTTAATAAAAAAAAATATATTTAATTCTAATTAAGAAAAAAGATTTTGTATATCAATGCAAATATCAAATTAATTTACAATGCACAAGAACCAGATAATAAACAACTTAATCTCTAAAATATTACTAAATTTATCTTTTTATTTGAAAGTAAACTTTATTAGAATAAAATTATAATTTGCGTTTTATTTACTGAGGTATTCAATATTAAAAATAGTGGAAAGAGAAATAATATTTAATTGGATTTACTAAAAAAAAAATTATTTTAATTTCAATAAAAACAGGAAAGAAATATTATATTGTGCATTACCTAAATGTGCTAATAAGTGAATATTTTAGATATGTAAATATAAGATTGTGCAATCGATACAAACTAAAGATTTTACACTACTTTACAGTAATACGAAATATGACTTCGTACATTTATAATTATTTTATAAGTCATTAATTATTGCACGTTGTCGATAACACATAAATTTTAGTTAAATTTTAGTTAGACCGTATTCTTTTCCAACTAAAATTTTATCTGTTACTATTTATCATAAAGAGCTTTTATCCTATACCTAATTTTTAATATAAAATAGTATTTGTAATAATCTAGATAGCTAAATCTATCAAGAACAGATTTTATAAAGTATTTGCTAGAAATTTTGTATCGCGAAAGAATTATAGATCTGGCATATACAACGCTGTTGGCAGAATGTTGGTAGAAATATAGCAGTTTATCAAGAAAATGTGATAGCAAAATAATAGCAAAAATCAGGCAGACTGATATATTTACTACACGATTTGACGCAGAGATTAGTGACAGAAATAGAATGAAATTTGTGTTTGACAAATTCAGTTCGATTTCTGTTGCCAATCTGCTGTCAGATTAATATTAGAAAATTCTGTCGACAAAATATGAATAATCGAATACAATTAGGCCGGTATTCATAGTCGGATCTTATTTCAAGATCGTCTTAATTAATGTCTTAAGATGCTAATACGGCTCTGTGATTGGCTCATGACATCTTAAGATTGTACTTAAGACGATCTTAAATATAAGATCCGACTATGAATACCGGCCTTAATATCAATTTGACATAAATTTTTTATATAACTGACAATTTGTTTATAGAAAATATAATGGTTAATGCAATTTAATATATTTTATTTAAAATAATTTAATTTTACTATAGGCACTTATACGCCAAAAATATAAAATATTTTTAATTGAATTTATTATTAAAAATTGAAATTTCTTATAATAAATATGTTATCGAAAAACTGTCAAAATTACAAATTTGTATATATTTTACCACTTTATCAAAGTAGAAAATAGAATGAAATATATTTCATCACGACAGAATTTAATTTTGTACACTTCTGTGAGCAAAATTTTATAAATAGATTATATATTTCAAAATATATGCTTTCGCATTAGTTGTTTTGCCACAGCCCATACATTATAGTTAAATTTTCGCGATAGAGACATTTCCACCACACTCACGAGAACGTCGCATAAAACATACCTGGCATACCTAACTTCGATCACTTAGTCAATTTGACTAAACTTCGCAAATCCCAGGAGCGAGCAATTTCGAAGGAGTTTAAGAAAGAAGTTGCATCGAGACCGACATACCTTTCGCCTACCTACTTTTCTTTTCTCCATCGAAAATTGCGTTCCATAACTGTTGCGAACAGTTGAAAAGAGAATGTAAAAGAGGATATAACTGAATTCTATTGATGCTTTCAAAGAATACATTTCGATCTGACATTATTATTCTGTAATTACTAGCATTCATGTATGCAATACATTGCATCAAATATTCATCTTTTAAAGAACAAGCAGTTGCCAGAGTAATTCCACTCTTTTATTTTCTTCTTTATATTCGACGTTAATGACGCGGTCTTGTGACTGGTTAATATTCCAGTTTAAAAATAAAGTAAAAAATTGCGTGATTGAAAAATATATTGAAAATATTTTGCCGCTTCGTGACGATTCTTTTTCTGTTTAGCTTTTCTGCGAGCAAAAATAACGTCGCGACGAGGGATTAATGTGATTCCCTGGAGATTAATCGCTGTTCGCTACTGTCCTTGTAGCTGCTTTTATGCACCTCACGACACTATTTACGAGTGCCAAATGCACATTTATTCAAAAGCATAATGTTATCAATAATATATTACGTTAAAATATAGGTTTAATTAATCAACCTTTCAATAATTTCGCAGCCTAAAATCTTTAACATCTAGGAACATGTTTGAAACTTTATATGACCTTATCTTTATATTTTTGTAAGATACTCGTCATTTCTTGACAACTCGTTGTAAATATCTTGTTTTTTTTTTATAATATTTAATTTAACATAAACAATGCTAATTATTATCGATATTTCACTTTATTCTAACCAGAAATTATATGCCACAGCAGAATATTTTGCAGAGAATCATGCATTATAGCTTGCAAAATATGATCGCGCAGCGAGAACCGGTAGTAGTAACGACGTCATTGATGAACGTACGGTAGATAATTAAACGATAAACGTAATAAATAGTCATATGCGATAAGATCGTACCGACGATACGGTTTATTGTGCGTATTGTGTCGCGAACGCGGTTACGCACGCAAACGAGCCGGGCGCTCTTTCATTCACTGTGCGACAATGTCCTTTTATTAAACCTAAAGTATTTAATTAAACAGCATCTGCGTGCGCGGCTCGTAGCAGTATGGTAGTAGAGTAATTGCATAAGAGACGAGGAGTTGCCGGCGATTAAACAGAATAGCTGGCTCTGCGCCGCATATGCCAACTCCCAGACATTGCGGTGCGATAAACTGCAAGTCAGAACTGCGGCCTCATAGATCGATTATATTTGCTGGTGAATATCGGATTGCCTGCTCGCGCAATTAATTTCAGTTCGATGGGAGTTGGTATATCGCCCGGAGCTTGCAACGTGTCGGCCAAGAATCGTTAGCCTCGAACTAATTTCTAGGAAGCCATATAATAATAATCAATCGACATATTAAAATCGTCAATATACAGTATACACAAATAAAGTAAGTAATTACAATATATTACTACAAAATTATTATATTTTTACTACGTTAAAAACTTTACTAAAACATGTAATGTTAAGCAAAGAACTGAAATTAAATGTCAAATATAATACAGTTAACGATAAAATTTCAAAAGTTACAAGAGAAGTTAAGTTTTCTCTGTGTTTGTCAAACTTTTTATAAATACTATGCTACTAAATAAAGGTCATTTACAAATATATATATATTTAAAAATATTTAAATTTTACAAATCTTCATGCATTAATGTTCAAAATTTAATAAATTTCAAAACAAAATTCTTTAGAGCATATAGTTATATTGCGCAAAATGCGTTTGTATTAATACTAAATGTAACTTCCGTAATAAATGTAATAGAAATAATATAGAACACATAAAAATAATATTTAGAATAAATATTATAAAAAATACATTTAAGAAATATATATATATATATTTAATCGTAAAGTATAAAATTTATATTGATGTTTATAATCGATTACACTATAATGTTATATAATGTTGAACAAAAAAAATATTTAATATAAAATGTTCAGTAAAAATATTTAATTTTGTCATTAAAAGTATGTTCAAATAAAGAACATAAATTTTCAGGACAAATATATTTTATAGTACCAAATATAAAACAATCAATGCGCGCGCGCGCGCGCGTTGTACGTGACAGTAGAAGAAAGGAAATCTCATATTTTTTTAAATAGGATTTTATACGTTTACTAGACGTGTCACAAAATAAATAGCACAGCATTTATTTCTATATTTTTTGCAGTATTGACAGATTTTTATATCTTTAAACTCATAAAAGCAAATTTTTTAAATTACACTACTCAATAAAATTAAAGGATCACTTAAGGTGGTTCTTGCAGTACTTTGAAGTCACAAAAACATCTATTGTTACTAGTGACAAATATGAATAATTTAGTATGTAAAAATCAGCATACATTTAAATTAATTATTCCGTAAGGTTTTTTCTCATTACACTGTCGCTACTTATATAAATTGAAAATAGCAGAGCGAAGTCACAAATTTGACTAGAGAATGGTAGGACAGGCGCCTTGTGTCAGCTGACGCTCGCGCGTTGCTAAGCAGCCACTCAAGACGGCCGCCATGACTCTCGTGTCGTGTCAAAAGTTGCCGAAAGTTTGTCGAAAGTTTCGATTTATTTATATACGGTACGGTCAATCAGTTTGGTGTCGCGTCAGTATCTTTAGAATGTTTATTGCATCGATTAAACAGTTTCTTATTTGTTCATTTTCTCGAGAAGTAAGAACGTATTCCATGAATGTGCGATTACATGGGATAATAGGGAAAGGGGGGTCAAAATTGGCAAAGTTTACGGACATATATCTACGGAACCAAGCGATAAAAAGATCCGAAATTTTTTAGACACACTCTAGGAACGTTAACCTTTTATTTAATATCATATTTTCCGGGCTATCTACATTTGACCTAAATGCAAGAACCACCTTAAAATCAGCGCTAAAGAGGACCAAATTCAAAGTTACGTATCTTTGTGAAAAATGATCGCAGAGCGATGTTTAAAAAAGCGTTTTAAAGCTTGAACCCTCAGCTTTCGAATGCTTTAAGGCTCGTTTTCATAATGCTAATACCGGCGGCACAATACAGTTTTTTAGAAAAAGACCTTAAAATGCACTACTCACTTCAAATCGACATAACTCAGTGAAAAAAAATTGTAGCGTAATTATTAAAAAGGCATTTTAAAAAGGAAATGTTAAATTTTACGATACAGTAAAAAAATTTGAAGAATAATTTTCGTTGCTAAATTAAAAAATAAACTTTAACTTTGATGGCGTGTACGGAAAGAACGAAATTTATTCTCCAAATTTTATTGATTGTATCGTAAAATTTAACATTTTCTCTTTAAAATGCTTTTTTAATCATTTTGCTACCATTTTTTTTCACTGAGTTATGACGATTTGAAGTGAGTAGTGCATTTTAAGGTCTTTTTCTTAAAAAACTGTATTGTGCCGCCGGTATTAGCATTATCGAACACCTGATGCAAAAAATCGGTCCATTAATAAATGAGTAGTTCGCGAACAGACAGACACAGATTAGGTAATGATATAGATTCATATTAAATCGAACGTTACCGTAAAAAAAAATTTTTTTTTCTCGAAAAGAAAGTTTCCTTCAAAACAAAACCATCGTCGCAATCTCCGAAAAATTAGAAAAATTTTGGCACCGGTTTCAAGAAAATCGGTATTAGGTAATTATATAGATAGAAAAAGCTTTCTCTTAAAAAAAATTAAACCCATCGCGTCACAATCCCCGTAAAATTAGCAAAATTTTGGCGCCGCTTTCAAGGAAATCGGTAAAACAAAAATCTAACCCCATCGTCGCCATCCCCGGGAAATTCTACCCCTATTTCATATACCACTTTGAAATTCGGTCCATTAATAAATGAGTAGTTCGCGGACAGACAGGCGGACAGAGATTAGAGACTTATTATATAGGATAGGATTTACAATAAATGTATAAATTGATTTTATAATACAGATTTTAGAATAAACTTCTGGTTAATTTTAAAACATAGGTATTCTCTCAACATAATTTAATAATATTAAACGACGATATCACGCTATTTTAATCTTAACATTTTTTAATATTTGACAGATTTTACTATTTCTAGAATGCTAGAATTAACATTATCTTAGAAAAAGAGATTTTTATGCAGTTTTACTATTAATAATATATTAAGTATAGTATTTGGGTTATAATTAGGTACTAAATCTAATACTAAATTATACCCTTAAATAAATATAACTTTTAACGTTTAAATTAATCAGGTTTTATATGTGTAGTTATAATGTGTAGGTATAGAAATCAAGATTACTCTTCAAAGTAACATTTGGTATGTTTCGTGTGATTTTAGTGTCAGGGTGTCAATTCAACTTGCCCTTTGAGACTATAACTTGCATATCGAGGTTATGACTTTCTCTGCGCTTTCTCATCATCAGCACGATTCGATTCACGCGACCCCGCTTTAGCTCCCAAAATTTATCACGTGCTTCCATATTTATATTTTCTCTTCTTCTGTATCTGTAAGATTATAATTAAGCATTGATTGGTTTTCCCTTTAACAATGATATTTCATGATCAATCAACAATTGAAAGAAGTGGAAGAACAAGATTGGAATTTAAATAAAGAAAATATTTTATGAGATTCTCATTATACGCTAAAGAAAACTTAGAAAACTTTGTACGTCGGGGATGAGCTCATGTTTCATGGTAGTATATGTGTGTCAACCTTAGCCAATCCTTTTTATAATAAATGAAATTTATATCTCAGAGTCAATTTATATCACAGAATCAATTAGGTACCTATCAATACTCGTTAATGGCTAGTCTTTTTGTATGTCTATATTTTATCTAATATGACGACATAAAAAACATTTGTTTTCTTTAAGCAAAACTTATTTATTATAAATGTTAGAGTAATTAAATCGCTAAATTATTTATAATAATGTTAACATCAAGAGCACTATTCTAAATTATTTAATTATTTAATTAAAGTAATGTATTTATTTAAAAGTTTCATTATTTGTGCAGTATATAACTAACATTATATGTATAATAATAATTATATTGTTAGTAAAGAATTAATTATTTATTATCTAATTAAGTAATTTAAAGCAATACAGTTTTTTTTAAATGTCGCAGTTACAATGGCTTACATTGTTATAAAATAGTGAAAAATGTTTCTACCTATTATAGGTGTCAGATTATTTTTGAAAAGACAAAAATCGCGACAGTAGTAGCATTATATAGGTACGGTAAAAAGAAATGGCGTGTAAGCTAATTTTTCGTTAACTTACATTTTACTTATTAATAAAAATAAAAGATTCTCTTCAATTTAACATAAAATCTATCTCTTTTTAGCGCACGAATTATCAGCGACATATTCCGCTAAATAAACAATGAATAAAATTGCAAATATAATATAATTATGTTTTGTCTGCAAGGAATAGTGTTAACATCGAAATAGTAACAACAATATTTGATTACGAGCAGTGATATTTCAGTTTAATTTAGCAAATATTCGATATTGTAAGATCGGAATTGAATCAAGTGGTGTGACAGTATTTTTTGCGACATAAAATGGTTGTTATAAACAAATTAAAGAATATTTCTACAATTCTCTCCAATCTAAGTTTTAAACGTATGTATTTATTTTGTTAATCTATGTTTCAGATGTGAATATGTACAATAACAGAGAGGACTTAAATTATTAATTTTTCATTCAATTGCATTTTATTTAAGGCACAAGTTTTATCATCTAGCGATAAATAAAAATATTATGTACTTATTTGCTTTTGCATAAATCTTATTTTTTTACTTAAGAAAAAGAGAGGGCATTTTTGTAAATTAAATTATAAATAAGTTGAACTATAAAATTTTAAAAAATAATGGAAAAGATTCTCTTTTATATCTGACAATCATATTTCTCCTAAGAGAAAAATTTCTTATATAAACTTGTCGATATCAAATTATTCAAAGAATTTGCGAATGAAAAATAATGTCAAGAATCTTATACAATATAACATTTTCTAAAAGAGAAGACTGTATTAAAACGCTATAACTAACGGAATTTCAACGGATATATATACATTATCAAGTTCGCTAAACATCCTGGCATGTTGAACACACCGGGTTTGATTAAAATGCAGCAATTAAGCAAAGTTATCGACGGTCACGCGATCGCGAAGTTCGGTTGTAAACACGCAAACGTTTTTTTCCTATTTATTCTCATCAACATCCGATAACCGACGCTGTTGCATCGACGCAACCCTAAGGGCAGCAATCCAAGCTCGTCGACGCGTTCATAAAACAGTTTGTGAGCCTTTCTACGGCTCGTTGGCTCCTCCCTAGACTTTCTTCCGCGCGCGCCCTTCTGCCGCCCTGCATCCATTTTCGCAACTTCTTTCCCGTAACTTTTATATCCCGCATCCCTCAAAACTCCAAAGCATCCCCTCGATCCGTTCCCATCCACGTATTCTTTGAGAGAAGAATTTTCTCATTGCGAGATTAATCGTCGGTCGAGCTCATCCACTAGCGGGATGATGAAGATCGGTCTTTCCTCCTTTGAGACCGAAGGCCGACCTGAGGAACCAGCTGAGCGTAACGAGCCGCTTCCGCCCTGCAGTCGTCCATCTTTTACGCGAAACGTAAAACTGAAGAGCGGCATCACGCCTCACCGATGTACGTTTTATTATCGAAGCGTTTTATTTCCTTCTATGAAATAATTATTTGTTCGACGGAATGCGGAGCAATTTAATACGCTTAAATAAATATTAAATATAATTTAATTTTGTTTTTATGAGAAGCCTATCTAATAACTTCATACAGATGACATTGTTTATTTAATGTGTCTCTATCAAAAAATATAATTTTTAATTTTACTTTTTAGTTTATTCCGTGGTTTGCATTTTCAAGTAATTATTTCAAAATTTAAATATAATATAATTCGATATTGCATAATAGATACATGCAATATCGAATTGGGTTCTTAACCGTTTTCCAAAAATATTTTTTTTTGTTGTAAAGTTCATACCCTATTTAGTCATCAAATTTTTTGTTGTTTGCTTCAAAACGTTCAATTTGTATTAGTTTTTAATTATTGAAAATATCATATTTCTAAATGCTACGAGAAGGCGCCGAAAGCGCCGTGACGTCACTATGTTGCTTGCGCATGCGTATTACTGTCATACGAGCCTCGTACGACAGTAACCTAACCTCGTACGAGCCTCATATGATAGTAATACGCATGCGCAAGCAACATGGTGACGTTACGGCGTTTTCGTAGCATTTAAAAATATGATATTTTTAATAATTAAAAAATAATACAAATTGAACGTTTTGAAGCAAACAATAAAAATTTTGATAACTAAATAAGGTATAAATTTTACAAAAAAAATATTTTTAAATATTTTTGGAAAATTTTTAAGAACCCAATTATATTTAAACAAACTTTTGTTAAAAAGTTTGTTTAAATGTCGAACTGTGTTATTATAAATTATTGATTAAATCATTAATTTAATCTTATTAGTCTATTTAGTAAAACTGTTAAAAAATTAAACTTTTTTACAGTAAATGTTTGAAAAAGTTTGCTTATCGCTATCGAACAGAGATAAAAATTATTCCAATTTGACGGTTGGCTAATTCACTCAATCATATTCCACCGAATTGATGGTCCGATACTATCGTGATAGCAAAGCCACATATTCGAAAGCTAAACATTGCAGATACGAGCTCTCGTAACTGACAGCCGTCGAAACAACATGCTATACCTGATACACCGCGAAAATTTATGACAGAAAGCTTTTATGCACCCTTTGTCAGTACTCGCTTTCCGCGCAGCTTTTCTCCACCCTATAATAATCCCGTTTACATCTTTTGCCGCTCTTGAAAACTCCGCCGAAGGCGATTCCAGTCATCCACAATCGCGGCTTTTGTTGCGACCATAAACGTCCTTTCCCTTGTTATCACACATATACTAACATCGAACAACTTTACTTTTTGTTTTATTCTTTATCCGTTATCCTTTATCTATAAATTTATCTGCCTGTTAGAATATTGAAATAATTGGAAATATATGTATTATACATATAAAGATGGCTTTCAAAGATGGCAGAATGTTCTTCGAATAAAGAAGTTTACTAAATATAATAACTTTCAGTTTACCTATTGCAATATTTTTAAACGAATAAATAAATTTAAGTTATATAAATATAAAATTTAAACTAAATGAGGGCAATGAGAGTGACGCGTTTGTTGGTGCGTGAGTTATGGATACATTTATATCTTTAATTAAGTAACTTTTACTCTTGACACTATTACTTTCGATTTTAGTCGCACAATGTCTGCCCGTCTATTATTTACTTAAAGTCTTTTAATTGACTATGATGATATTTTAATGACCGCAACTTTACCGTTTGAACTTTTGACTTGCGACTCAAATTTAATCCAATGTTTCGACTGTATACTTATGTTCTTCGATTTTTGGGATAAGTCTAGCTCTTGGTTCTCTTTATTAATTTATAGTACAGCGACATTTATGTTTAAATTTTACCCATTTACAGGCTAATTACTTGCATTAGCAAATTTTGGTTCCTTGGACCATTATTCTCGTGTAAAGTAAGACAACTTTCAAAATTGGAAATCTGGAGATATTCATCTTTTCTGTCTAAAAAAATGAGGTTTTTAAATTTATTCCTATTATATCGCTGAAGGTGACCCCGAAGAACTGAAACATTCGTTTTTGTGATTTAAGTGACATGAATTGAAGATGTTATTAATGTACTTGATTAAAGATAAAAATGTATCCATAATTCACACACCAACAACTGTGTCACTCTTATTGCTCTCATTTATTGTCAGTCTAAATTTTATATTCTATTATTGAGAGTCCTTCTTGTTAGTTATAGAAATTAATTGAGCGTAATTGTTTAGGCTAACACAACACAATTTATTCAAATTAAACTGTAACTGACAAAAGATTCGATGTGAAACTGATTGTTCGATCAGCTCGTCGGTGTGAAGAAGAAGAAAGAAAGATACGCGATATTTTAAAACGTGGATCCGTCGCTACAATTTTTGCACACGCATGTGCGATGTGCAATAATATCGCTTCTTGAGCGCTACATATAAACCGCGTATCCTAAAATTATCATGCATGTAATGACGAGAAGTATGGAAATAATTAATCGTAACACTTATTCTTATAATAAAAATTTGTAAATTCTTTAAAATACAAAATTTCAAGGCAACGTTAAAGAAGCATAGTATGAAATAATGGACAAATATTACTTTTTTAAAAGCTTGTATTTAAATAATTGTTAATGGCCACTAAAGAAGATTTAAATATAGGTATATATATAAATCGGAATTCTCGGTTTCCGGAATTTGAAGGGTTACTTCCTGTACGTTCTGCATCTGATCCATTATGGATTTGATGCGATTATGGCGTAGGATACACAACAAGTTTGAGTTAATACCGTTCGCGCAGACGCTATTACGGAAGTTTATCGTCTAATATATAACTCTTCAATCGATCGATGTGTGTATGCTTCGTACCATTTCATCTCGCATTTATGTATAGCCGGGATGAAGTATCCTATCATCAATACGAACGTCATTGAGCACTAAATGTATATCGCGTACGCTTCTGCACGACAGAAACTCTCTACGATCGAACATGAGAAATACTTAATTGAAGAATTAAGTACGAAAATAGCGTGACATATAAAATACGATTAAATACAAAGGTTAACACACACACTGTGTAAAATGTTTTGAAATCTGAATCTTGACAAAATTAAAAAAGTAAAAATTCGTTATTTACGTAAAAATAATACATGTACTTAGAAATAATACGTTTAAAAATATTTAAATACATATATAAATATTTTAATAAAAACCTATAATTGTATAATCCTTATTTGATGACGTTAGAGGCGAGAAATCGCATGCCAAAAATTCTTGCAGTTTTACGTTGAAATAAAAAGATATATTCATAAAACGTAATTGTAATTGATTCAGCACATTTGTAAAATACACCGGCCACTTTCCTTTGGCTTTGATAATCAATAAATAGCTGTAAAATAAAAAATGAAAGAAAATAGGTTAAAAAGGCAGATTGCATGTCATATTAATTTTATGGCTATTTAGTGATTATCAAAGTCAAAGGAAAATGTCCGGTGTATTTTACAAATGTGGTGAATCAATTACAAATACGTTTTATGAATATATCTTTTTATTTCAACGTAAAACCGCAAGAATTTTTGGCATACGATTTCTCGCTTCTGACGTCATCAAATAAGAATAGAAAAGATGAGTGGCAGGAGCCTTAAAAAGAATAGAGATATCTTGTATCTTATATAATAGCTGTTTTGTTTAAGATATAAAAGTTTAAGATAGAAGGAAACAAATTTTAAACAGAAAGATAAAATCAGAATGAAATAAATACATGTATACAATATTTTGTATAATCGAAAAATATGTGCAACAATAAAAGGGCAAACATTAACTGCTGCAACGTATATCGTTAAATTGGGTAAATTCCGAGTAGAGGTGTGCGCGCTAATGGTATAAACAGTATATACTATCGCAAAATGGTAACGTGTAATGTACACGATATGATAATACAAAACATTACGTTGTTGACACCAACAATGTTAGCAAATTTTACTAGTTCTTCTACTTGGCTAATTGTACACAAATTAAGTGTGTTAAGCATACATACATATTAGCGTAGCGAAGTTGCGGCTCAAATAGTGATTGAAGTTGCAATGTGCTTACCTGCAAACAAAAGTAATAAAAATTAGTAAAAGATATTTTTAATTTATTGGTATTAAACTTTTTATACAAAATATATTAGAAGTGCATTTTGTTTGGAATAAATAAAATCCTATTACATTGATAAGAAAACTTTGCCGTGCACGCGTTTAGCTTTCGTTTACATAATTCTAAATAATTTTAATCTTTCGCGTTAAAAGCTATTTGCTAGTTCCGATCGTACGCATACACGTAAATTAAAAAAATAACAAACAATGAATACAAATATGTCATGGGCTAATGCGGATTAAGTATATCATACAAATGTGTTTAAATTGGCGAATTATTGCTTAAATAATATCTTGCTACGCATACAACAATTACATTACGCTCTATAGGTATCGAATATCAGTATAATGATAATGAGTGTCGCCATGTGCCATTCTTCATCGCGCATCGGTGGGAAATATTAATCGGTCGTTCGCCGATCGGAACAAAAGGCGGCGGCCGCGGCGCCGCGGTTATCCATGTTTCGTGCGCTATCGACACCGACGTAATACGCGCCTAATATGGATATTACCAACGGCAATAACCGCACCAACGATCGAACTTACGAGTTTAGTGCGCATTAAATCACATATTAAATCATGCGCGTCTACTATACGCACGATATAGCGTGGCGAGGAAGGGTGGATGATACGAATGAAGTATCACGTTGTTGGTAACAACGGAGCACTTAATCCTGCACACGTGAGAGAACATTTCGCAGCGAAGCGTATCGATGATGAGGACTTCTCGGAGGCAATGGCTGGCTGGCCGCAGAGGTGTGCCATTTCGCAAACTGTACTTGTATGCATCGTAAATTAGCGTGCAAGAAAATAGATAATAGCGAATAACAAGAATATGCGACGAGGATGGTTGATGATAAAAAATGTAAAAATATATATATAGTATATAATTAATTACTTTCCAATTACTGGTTTCTTGAAGTCAAGATAAGAAGCAATATATATAAACCTTTACGTCAAAAATTAAAGGACAGACTACTATTTCTCTTTACAGCTATATAGAATAATATATTTTAATGCTTTAGTTATAAAGTAATATTTTACACAGTTTTAATTTAGTATTTAACTTTATTTAATTACAAGTAAAAGCTATAAATCGTTAAAATCGTTTAAAATAAGGCGAAATAACTTATTTGTAAAAAATAACATACATGTATATGCAAAATAATTAAAATATACATATAATTGCTTATTAAATGTTATTTCTGTTATAGAGATAACTATAAATTCGTATATCAGAATAATAATTTCAGGCACAAATACAATTTGTTATTTATATTATGAAAATTAAATAATAGATTCAGAGAAATTTCTTTGCATTTTCTCAGAGAAAGAGAGAGAAAGTCGCAAAGTCTCATTGAAGCTTGAGAAAATGCTATGACTCCTTGTTTAACAAGACGCTACAGGTACTGTTCTCAGTTTAATTAAAAGATAACACCAGAAACCGTTTACGTGTACTATTCCATTCCTGCTTTGTTTACTAATTATTTTACTAAGCAAACTACACAGAAAATTAGCGACATAAAGTTTTCGCAGAAAATAACTATTTTTGCATAAATTGTAAGTTAAAATACCTAGAAATTTAACACTCTGTATTTTAGTATTTTTACTATTTTATAAAAACGATTTTCGAAAACTTCACAATACCTTTTAAATCCTTTATCTAATCATTAATAATTAATCCAATAATTTCTAATTTTACAATGTTTATATAATTGCATAGATATATTATATATTTATATATTTTTATAAAATTATATATATTATATATTTTTTTAAAGATTATTTAAATTTTTTACAAAGTTGTAACATCTTCGAGCGCTACTTCTACCTAAAGTTTTCTTAATTAAAAAACAGAGTAAATAATTTTTATTATAAAGTTTATAGATAACATTATAAAGTTGAAGCATCTCTTAACTCCTAGCTAGCATCTTGAACGACAATCAAATTGAAATCACTGATGATAACGTAAAAATAAAACCTGTGAAGCAGAAAAGCACTGATGTATCACGTATAGTATTGAACGTACGAATATCGTGAACTAATCTTCCGATTTCGGATACCTAAATTCGTTCGTTAAATTAGCCGGCCTGATACTCGTTAGGTGTTACGGCTTCGTTAGCGCGACCTTTTACCTCGTGCTCTAAACTTCGATCGAGTTATTAACGGAGGTAGGGATGTACCGAACGGGAAACCTGTAATCACTTTCGTGGCAGACTTTGAGCTTTCAGACACGATCGCCTGTTATCCCGTCAATTTAACCCGTCTCGCAACGTGATTTGGGACGTTTCGCGGCGAGATCCTCCGCTCTTATTTTCTTCGGTTCTGGATAATATCCAGCTAAGAAAATAGAAGAGAGAACGTCGTGGAAACGTACATTATGTTCGTCATGAGCGAATGATACTTCGAGCTCAACTTTAAAAATTTTAAGTTTTATGTGAGACACAGACACATACGAAAATAATCAATATCACAAAAGCAACGTCACTTGTGTTCTCGAGTCCTGCACACCGTATAGATGATGTAATCAATATTTTCACTAATTGTAAGATTTAATGAATATGAAAATTGGAAAATAGTAAATATGAAATTGAAGAATTTTAAAATTATTTTTAAAGAACAAATAAAACAACATTTGGTTACAAATAAGCAATGTCGCCAATTTATTTTTTAATTATTATAAGAATAAATATAATATTTATATTTCTTTATGTGTAGATTTGATACTTTCTAATTAGAAACTAATTTCTTCAAAAACTAGTGCCTGATTTCCTCTATAATGCAACATAAGCATTAACAAATTGAATAAACTATCGAAATCTATCACGGCAGTTTTGCCAGCATCCGTCAGACAGACGTGTTCTCGCGATAATACAGCAACCATGGACGAGGTATCTGGCGTGAAGAATTACGGCCAGTAATCCAGATTAATCCGGAGCAATTCTTTTTATCGGCAACAGCATTTCTCCTCGGCCAACTGCATCGCTGCGCGGCGCCGGTGGCCCGGCGTAGCTACGCTCGCCGGTGCATTCGCTGCAGCTTAGGCGAGATATATGGAGCCGCATGTGGGTGGTTCACGTACCGTCGTATACTATAGTAAGCGAATCGGCGCGCGAACCGGACCGAGATAATATAATATGCAGCCCCCGACACACGGTTTGCCCACCGCGGCGTATTCGAGTGTGAGTGCGACCAGCAATAGATCTGTCGAGAATGTACAAATTTTGCTCTGGAATGCGAATCAAGATTGCCACTGCTGCGCCAACCGGATGAACCGATGCTGCGGTATGTAGCGGGACAGTTTTTATGACGAAAGGAAATGCACAAAAATTTTATTACAAAATATATTGAAGAGGTGTGAAAGCATGATCTAGATAGTGTCCCTGGAATACAGAATCTGGAGAACCCACTCTCAAAGTAGCGTGTCTCTCATGTCTATATATGTATACGAGGGATTAGTGCATAAGTGTACGTATGTTTACTGTGTTAGTGTCTAGCAATGTAGTGGTGTGTCTCTGTACACTGTGATTTGCTACGCCATTTTGAGGGACCTCGATCTTGACCAATAAAAATAGGTCTACGGTTCTCCAGACTCTCTATTCCAGGGATCGAAAGGTTCTCTCTCTCTCTCTCTCTCCAATTTTTTTGTAATTTTTTTATAAAATAAGTGTATATTTATTACTCGTTATTGTAAATACATATGCTAATATTGAACGGAACATTAGAGTAAAACTTTTATTGTCTCAATGAAATTAGAATCACGAAAGGTGTATGTAACTATATAATAACTCGTCAGATGCGTTCTTCGAAAGGAATGTATCAATCATCCAAGACACGCATCATAACATGAAAAAGAGAAATTAAGGTTGAAGAAAGCAGAGTTTTTGTTCACGTCTTCCTCCAAACCTCATTTGACTTTAGCCTTGATAGCATGGCATTACCAAATCCGGAACTACCGCTTTGGAACCACGCAAGAAATGTGAAAGTGTAACGTAGAATGCGGATGCTCGCTACAAAATATCCAATATGCTCGTCATAGAAATTCGACGTCGTAAAAGTGGATGATAGCCATGAAGCCTCAAAGAAAGCAGATGTACATTTAACCAGCCATCAGAAATATTGAAGCGTTTCAGATAAATAAACGTACTTTCTCTCTTGAAAATGATATTTTGAGACACCTTTGAGAAACAAACTTGAAACATTACATCTGAAAGTTAATAATAAGTGCAATAAAAATTACAAGAACTAATAAATAATTAAAACTAATGATAATAGTTAAAGAATATTTACTTTTACCTAGTCTAGTAACTGCGGTAATTTCCAACAAAAATTGTTATATTAATTGTTTCCCGGGGGCCTTTATATCACGAGAAGAAAGAAAGTTTCTTCCTTTTCCTTTCTTGCTTTCTCAGGAAGAAAGTTCAGGTTGTAAAACGACACACGACCGAAGAGAGACGTTTCGCGCACCAATTCCCAAGACGTCACATTTTTAATTAAACAACGTCGTCGAGCGACAGTCGAGCGCGATAACGAGCCCGCTCGATCCACGGTTTCCACTTTCGTCTTCCTCGATTCATCAGGAATTCCGATCCCACCGGAAGCTCAAAGTTTCCTCGCAGATAACATCGCGAGAGTTACGGCTCGAGCTGCAAGTGGAAGGGTCGTCGTCGTCGTCGTCGTCGTCGTCGTCGTCGTCGTCGTCGTCGTCGTCGTCGTTGTCGTCGTCGACACGTCCGGACCATCTAACCAGGGGAAAATCCTCACGTTGGTGAAGATAACGGGGTGAAGGCGAGGTGGTCGTGTTTACTGACTGTAAACCGACTGACTTCCGGCACTTCCGGATAAGCGACCGTGTAAACACGACGATATAACAGGTGAGCGGTATCGTCGACGTAACGCATTGCAGGTATAGACATCGACGAGTTTGCGTATCATACGCACGTGCGAGAACGACGAGCGACGACAAGAAATGAGAATAAAACCAACGTAAATTATGAGGCACGAGAAGACGCAAGGCTCTGTGGAATAATACCTATACAAGAGAACTTTGGTGCGTCTGCTTAACGAGAGATTATTCTATGAAGAAATTTTGCCGCGCAGGAAGTGACATTTTTGAATAGCTAAACAATACTGCGATTTAGTTCTATATTTTTCTACAAAAATAAAGCACGGAAATTTATTTATTAAATGCGTATTTATATTTATAAAACGCACAAGATCTTTTCACTGTTTTAACTCCTAATTTTGAAAGTGTTTTTCTTTTGAAATTAGAAGATATAAGTACCGCGGTGTATAGACATAACCACAAGTGCTTTTGTTTTCAATAATATAATATAATTAAAATAAAAACTGTTGTCCGTATATATATGTTATGGTCAAAGCCCGAAACACGGGCATTCCTAGGATTGACTGGTCAATTCTGCGGAACGACCAAGCGTCTTGGTCAAAGCCCGAAATAAGTTTTGGGTCTCGGCTTTTAGTAAGTTTTATCCAAATCGGTAAGGAGGCCACTATTCTGCACATTTACCAAACAGTCAAAGTCCGAATTAATAAGCCACACCTAGGATTGACTAGTCAAAGTCCGAAGTAATTTTTCTTAGATTCTAACTTTGACCAGCCATGTTAGTCATTCCTAGGATTGACTACAAACATTTAGTCAAAAGCCGAAACGCAAAACTTATTTCGGACTTTGACCAAGACGCCTGGTCGTTCCGCAGAATTGACCAGTCAATTCTAGGAATGTGCCCGCGTTTCGGGCTTTGACCATAACATATACATATATATATAATATGTATTTCTGTGGAGAACTATATTAGAATAATATTAACTCAAAATATTTCCTAATTTTTATATGCAGATTTTTAAATAATTGCAACACATATATTCGTTCTTTCTGTGCAAATAATTATTTTATGAAAACTTTTGTCACTAGATTCATGAATTTTGACGGTAAAGCTATACATAGAGAGAAGATCGCAAAAATTTTAAATTTATAACAAGCATAATATAGTACGCTCGTCTACACTGACATGCATTAAAAAGCTTAGATTCCACACGTAATATGAAGAAAATATAATATTTACATTCTACCGTTGCCGCATATAATATTTCTATTATTTTCAAGTAAAAAAGGCACTTCGTATTTTTTCTGTACACGTTTTGTTAAAAACATGATAATCTTTTATGTTTATTTTGCTAACTGCCTGTCTCTGTGGCAAATGAGAAAATTTAAAAACTTCTCTTCGGGGAAATTATGTCAGTTTTGCGACTTCTATAACTAACTCTCACAATTATTCTCTATCGCTGACATCGTGATTTATTCCATTTTTTAAAAAGAGTTCTTAAAATTAATAATCTTTTTCTTTTTACGGCAACAATATGTACCAACAGCGAGACTCTTTAATACTAATAAGTCTAATAGTTTGACATTTATTTTTCTTTCATAAAGTAGGTTTTGCATAACTGCACTGATGCATTCTTGCCTTATTAATGAATTCTCATACAAATATCTTGGACGCTTTTGTTTTTAATATAACTAAAATCTGAACTTTTTTTTAAAATTTTATATAAAATTTTGTATTTTGACTTGTACTAAATATCTGCAAGTTACCTTAGAATAAATATGCAAGCGCGCAAAATGTAAAATCTAAATTGAATAACACGAGTGTCACGTCCAAAATGGTATCATACGTAACCCGAGTAAAACTCCAGAACTTTCAAGCTACATTTGAACTGCATTTGCAAACAGCCACCGAATCAACTTGTCGTTTACGTTTTCACTTCGCCAGACGGCTCACACAAGACTGTCGAAAATCGTCGACGGTAAATATTTGAAGTGCTTGCTGCGCCGGGCTTAAATTTTGAGAGCGGCTTAAAGAGAAGGGTCGGGCTGCCTCTTTGCAAGGCTCGTTAATTATTTCGTGCGAGTTCTGAAGTCACCCAGAGAAGCCTACTTCGTAGCAGGCTCAGTGGATGGGTCTCGATTGGGTTGCAGAGACGGCAGTAGAAAGGTCGCATACATCCCAAAATACGATTTAAAAGGAAGTAAAACTGCGAAAATACGATAAATGTACAAAATAAATAAATATTATAATAAACACATGATATAGATATACATATGATAATAAAAATATATACTACATAATCTCCAAAATAAACAAATTTTAAAGCACGTATGCATTTAAATATATGGAATATTTTTCCATTATTGTATATTTCGCGAAGTGAGAGTAAAGCGCGTATTTTATTGCAGAAGCACGGAGAGTCCTGGGATCGATTCTGGTCGGCAAAATTCGAAAAAAAAACGCACGAAATAAAGCAAAACGGTGTTACATATAAACGAATCATGACTGCGATGACGATGCATGCGATGCATCGGAAAGTTGAATTTTGCGGCGCACTTTTTTGACACATCAGCGATCAAAGAAACTTGTCAATGATTTTTTTGCTTCCTCGCGTTTTAGTGCAAACGTCATTTGCTTGCGTTTGTGTTATTTTGTACAAATCCATCGATAGCGAGCTGATTTCAGTGAGTATTTTGATAGCATGGTTCGCGATTGTAAATTATTTTTTGTAATACCTGTCGCGAAAGTACGATTTTCGATTGCTGTTTAACGTGCGAAAAGTGACTTATTTCTCAATGATTCAATGTATGCCTTACTTTACCGCACTAGTGCAAGAAAAGCACTTTTATGACTTACTTTACTGCACTAGTGTGTAAAAACCTCCTTTTTTCACGGTTAATAGTTTTTGTTTTACGATTTTCGACTGACATAACAAATTTGAACGTAATAAAATTCACGCGAGACAAATCGTCAATTCGTTACATAATATTCGCTGAATACTACTTCTTATTTGAATTTAATTTCAATTAATTCTTTAATCTTAAATCGAACTTTCGCGACCTGGCATTACAATAAATATTGTATGTGGAATGTGCGAAAGACAACAAATTACGTTGCGCGTGAAATTGCTTCATTCGCCTCAACTTATTGTGCATTCACACTCGTACTCGTGTGAATGCATCATAAGCCTTCGGGCCCTTCGGCTCATGCGGCAACTTCACGCGCGACATAATTCGTTGTTTTCCACACTTGCCACACAAAATACTATATTTCACGTGTTTTAAAATTTAAAATGACCTAATAATAACAAATTAGGAATGCAATTTTAAATTAGCCAGCATTAATATTTTAAAAAACCAAGTAAAAAAAAAAATTAAAATTAAATTAATTAAAGCAAAATACGTAGCAAACGCAAATAGATTTTTTAATCAAAGTTTTTGTTAATTTAAAGTTATCACACAATGATATAACTTTACTTTTATATATCTTTATCGTAATGTAAAAAAAAAAAATATTAAATAAATTAAGAAACAAAGTAAGATTAAAGAACAAATTCTGAAACAACGAGTTAAATAAAGAGTTATTTGTTTAAAGTTGTCCAAGAGCACAGAAGATATTATTTTTTAACTAAAGATGTTACTCTTGATATCAGTATACTTATTGTATAACAGTTCAATGCAATTGTATTTGCTTTTCACAAACTTAAAACTATTTTGGTTTCACAAATGCTTTACATCGCACATTAACGTTACCAAGAGAATAATTCTTCATTTTAGCCGTCATCCGGTACGATGTTACCTCGTCACACCGGGGATTAATAAATCTTTCCACAAGTTTCGCATATATCATCGACACATACATATATATTAGACATACTTAGACAAGACACGAAAGGATCGATGAGTTGCAGAAAATTGCGTTATAGGCTATCCAGGTCGGAAGGCTGATATCCCATGGGGGCAAACTCAGCGGGTACCGGGGTCCGGGCTATTTTTCCTTCCTTAGTTTGAACTGGCGTTATCCTGACGTCGACTCCTTGCCCCAACCGTCGCATCGATCTATATCCACTCTCTGTCCTTTACTACCTGCTGCCCTTGCATCCCGAACCTTTCTCCTAATTCCCTCTTGTCCGCTCATTGTTCCTCACTTCGACACCGTGAGCGTGAAAAATTGCGGCGGAAGCTCAGCGAGATGAAGAATATTCCAAGTTTTTCATAACGCGCCCGTATAATTTTCTTGCAGCGCATATATAGTGCTGAGCAAGATAGTTGGAGCCGATTCATCTTAATTAAAATGAATAAATTGCCTACGATTAAATTGCATTTTTAGCTTAGGTGAGACCGCAGTCTTAGGAAAAAATAAAAAAGAAAAAGGTAATAATCTATAGAGATTAAATTTGAGGTGATCAATATTGCTGCAGTATGGTATATAAAAATAGAGAAAATAAAATATTACATAGCACAAAAATCGGATATATTTATTTCTCTTTAAATTATCACAGAATAATAATTTCAATATATTAATGTGTCGGAAACATTAAATAAAGTTATTTTTTGTATAGCGATATATACGGCTATGGAAAATATTTGTTTTGAAGAATATCACTAAAATAATATTTTAATTTATTTCAAACTGCAATTATATCCATTTCTATTTGTTCCGCTTTATTAAAATCTCATTACATATAATTGCACTAATTATACTATAAATTATAAATGTGTGTGTGCAATTTTATTCTTTAGCGATCAATATAAATATATATGAATGCTCTAATCGTTTTAATAATTTTATAAATTAATAAAACGTAATAAATCAATAATCAATCAACATTCCTCTTGAATCGGAAACGTTCCATAGAGACGATATTATTCTTCTAGCTTAATTTTCGCGTATAATTTCCGCGTGTTTCTACGAAGTAGGTTTCTTTGTGTTTCATTTTGTCATACTTAAATATATTTGTGCGATGTGATGCAGTGCATAATTTTAACGCTTCATTCAAGAAACAAAGGACCCCTTCAGTAACTGTTCGCGAAAGTTTTCAAGTTTAATCGCATTACATTTGAGAAGTCGACACAGTGTGTATAAATTTGAATAGATATACTTTCAAACCAATTGTTAGCAATCCTGCATGAGTATTTCCAATGAAGAAGAGTACCTACTGATTCTCTCCGTTTCTATAATTACTTCGCTTAATGCATATTCCGAACGTCGGAAGGAGAAGACTCATTTCTTTGATACGGCCGAATCACTTATAATCGACTCAATAGTTATTCCATTGTTACAGCCAGCTCATCGCAAATCGATTATCGAAGAATTTCTCACGCGACCACGGTTTAAGTGGCGAAGTAAGCGGAGGAGAACGGATTGTCCTGAGAAACAACTTGATCAAACGAGGAATTATCCTCTTATCTCGTGCTGCTGATGGTAGAATCAGATCAAAGAGTTTCCATCATTTCTTCCTTTCTTTGTAGAAAAAATCATTATATATTATATCAAATTAATAGTTATTTTATTATTCAATATCTATGGAAAAAAATAAATATTAAAATTTTCCCAAATTTCAGATAATTGATATTAACAATGCTTATTGATTATTAAAGAACAAAATCAAGAGATATATGGTAGTGTCTCTCGTCAAGTGTACGTACAACGATAAGGCAGACAGCGTAACAAGTTGAGAGATCTTTAGATTACCGAATCTCAACGAATGACTGAACCGATTAAGTTCTGTGTGGGTTCAATCAATAGCTTAGGTTTAAATTTTATAATAGGTGTCTTTATTTTTTATCCACGTGTTTTACGAACGGAAATATTACGATGCAAAGTGTCCAAGATGTGTGTAAATTTTTACATTTATGACACGTTATCATATTATCATCGCCTTCAGAAAATGTCCTTTTCACATTTTCGACACAATGCGGTGCTCGCAAGCAGTTCCTCGCTAACGCTACATTGAAAGAAATTATTGAGAATATTTCTAGCGTCTTCATGAGAACGTTTCTACCGTATCTGCATACACGTATGATGCAATGATATATTTTTCAACCAAAAGTAAAACATATGTATGTGCTTAGATTTTCGCTTTTTGGCCAGTTTTAGCCAACTTTACCCAGCTTCGGACAGTAGAAGAAAACAAACCACATTATCTTCTCTCTCTTTCTCTCATGCTACAATTCTTGCTACTCCGAGCTTTTAGCCGACTCAACAATTTAAATCGTCATATTTTAATGTAAAACGAGATGTAAAATGTAACCGGGGATGGTGGTGTAAGCCTTCTTCTTTTTATATAATAAATAATATTATTTATTGTTATAATGTCTATTAAATATGAATTTCTATAGCAAGTATAGAAGACCTTTTCATCTTGTGTGTGAGTGAGTGTGTGTACATGCGTATATGTATGTAGACAGAGAGAGAGAGAGAGAGAGAGAGAGAGAGAGAGAGAGGGTTTATAATTAGATTAATTCCTGAATTAATTCCTGTTGTAACATTGGCAAAAAAACACTATTGTGCGTTCAGATAAAATTTAATATTTTTAATTATAAAATATTAAACAACACTTATATTTATACATACACATTCGTTTTGCGGAAATCAACATTATTTATGTTACAATGCACAATTATTTTATTTCTTTATTGGATATATTAAAACAATTTTGTACAACAGATTTTTTTCAATATAGTATAACAGTTTTTTATACTGGCACGTGCATTTGACATTTTTTTTTTAAGTTTGAAATTAATCTTTGTAAAATTGATATCCCGAAAACTGTAAATAACGTACAGTTTATTTTTTAATTATTAAGATTAAATAAACTATAATTTATTAATCACAAAATATTGGAATCAATTTTTACAGCATAAACAGTTTGTAATAGTAATTACAAATACTAACCAACATAATACATAAAAAAAAAATATACTAAATTATAATTCTTATAGTAGTTTTTAGTCAAAACAAATTAAAACATTGTTTTATTATATAGCTCGATTAATAGAGCTGAACTACAATTTATGAAACAACATAAAATAATATATCCAATATATTATCAAAATCGTACAATATGCAAAATTGCTAATACCTACATTATTAATAGCTGTCTTATGCACTTAATCTTTATTTAGTACACGTATAGTTATTATAGAAAATTTAGAAGTATTCTTTTGCCTTATTTTCGGAAATTAATCGACAAAAATAAAAAATATAACCAATTTTGATTATAGATCTACAAAGGGCCGGGCTTAATAGACGGCGTTGAATTCGAAAAGAAAATATATTGTTTTTAGAGTGCGGAGAGGAGTGGCTGTATCTCTCATGTAATCATCCCTGTGACTGAAAAAGCTTCTCAGGCGGAGTGGAGGAGGTGGCAGGGTGATGAGGTCACGTTGTACCTCGAGTCTGGTTCGCGTGCTGCATACCAAGAATCTCGAGCATCTATATCTTTGCGTTGCAGAAATGCTGTCTTTCGCACCTCTGTTTCTTCATGTGTCTGGTGTAAATTTTGAGACATGCTTTCGCATATCATTGTTAATATGTATGTACTATCGCTGAGGCATTGTGCTTCCAAATCGAAGATTATCGTTTTACAACTAATAATTTCAAAATAATATAAAACAATTCTCATAGAATAAAGACACATCATAAATAAGTTTCTTAATACTTATTGTAAAATAATTCGTTGATTGAAATAGATTTCAGGCAGCACGTAAACATTATCCACAATGATATTATTTTTAACCTAAACTTATTATGTTGTTTTGTTTATTGGTTAATATTTCACAGATGGTATACTAATTGAAAATCATCGTAGTAAAAGACAATCTTCCTTCGATTAGTGTCACACTGTGCTTGCAAGCGGTCTGAACATTTTGCGCGGTAATGAAGATAGATCATCTCTTCTTCCACGATTCAAGGGCGTTAATAGTGTCAATACCTTTCTGCAAGAGGAAATATCATGATGGATAAATTATGTTCAGAACGAGGCATCAAGACAGCGTTGACTCTTAGCAAGCCAATATATCGGTTTCGTCTAAGCGAGCTATAGCTGGATTCTCGTAAATTCTTGTAGGACAAGCATGGTTAGGGCATAGAAGATGAAGGAGGATATAAATTGGTGTCGAGAGATATAACGGGGTGAAAATATGCTCAGTTGTCTCGAAATACAGTGGACTTGTTGAATAACAGGAACTACAGTTCGGTTTATAAGGAGGGAACAATGCGGCTTAATTGAAAGTCGTATCCCTTGTACGCCAGCAACCTACTTTGACTGGTTCCTTCCGAGGCATCCTCGTGCCATCTCTTTTCTGGAGCGTTTAAAATTTATACGATTCCGCCGGTGCGATATACGCGCGGCCACGCGAAGGGTCAAGTGATTTGTGAGACGCCCTCGGAGCTCTGTACCGCGCCGCGAAGGCATTAAGACTTATTTCCGTTGTCCCGGCACGGGAAAAGTGTTTTAAAATTGCACGAGTCACTTAAGCGTGTTGGAGGATTTACATCGACTCCCCCCACAGGAATTTCGCGCGCGCTACCCTGTATTTTTCCGTTGTTTTGCATGAACGATGCAGTTAAGAGTTTTGGACATTAACTCTATGTGTGTGTAAAATAGGACATGCGTTTACATAGAAATTATTAATATCAAAGTAGATTATGCAAGATAGGCGAGAACACAACAAGGGAAAACATCGTAACAGAATAGCACTGAAAAATAAAGCTCGATCGTAGAATTGTGAAAGAGAAAACATTTTGTAAAATATAATTATCAAAACAACTTCGAGATAGTATTAAATTTTAAATTGTCAATATAATTTAAAACCTTGAAAATTAACAGAAATTTGTTAACATTTTGCAGAATTTATAAGAATATAAACACTGCATATAACAATTTTAACAGTATTTTATATTGCAAAAAATATACACGCTACATAAAAATTATTTTTTTGCGGAATCTTTTTTAGCGAATGCATAAATCAAAAGTGTGTAGATATTATTGTAAATAA
The DNA here is from genome assembly GCA_035220615.1 of Leptothorax acervorum. Taxonomy (NCBI): domain Eukaryota; kingdom Metazoa; phylum Arthropoda; class Insecta; order Hymenoptera; family Formicidae; genus Leptothorax; species Leptothorax acervorum. Next base: position 458,742 of record JASTWQ010000139.1, on the reverse strand, counting down.
TATCTCGATAAAAATTATAAATAATTCATGTTGTTTAAACGGAAATTTACATTTTACATTTGTCAAAATTTTCATTCTACGCTTCGCTTTTAATTTCAGAAACACGGATTTAGATTATTAAATTTAATATTTTTTAAATAATATGTAATTTCAATGCTTGAATTTTTACCAGTTAAAATTATATATGTAAATATAAATATAAATAATGTTAATTAATTACTAACAAAAAATTAATTCTTGATTTTATTAGAATACATTCTCATGTTCGTTATTTTTGCAGTTTAATGTAATTTCACTATGCAAAAGCGTATGTGTCGTTATGCTAATCGTGCGTTCGATCGTCGTGCAGTACAAGGTACTCTAATCGAAAACACCCTCGAAACGTGGTATAGCCGGTTTATTACGTTCCCGTTAACTTAATTAATTGACTTACGCCGCGGCGTCAAGTGTACGTTAATTAATGAACGCGCGTAATTAATCAAAGTCGCTGTTGCGGTTTGTGCGACAAATGAGTTACTGTATTGGGCCTAAAAATACAAGTCCATATACCACAGATGGTAAACGGTTATTCCATAAAGTAATAGCAATATTTATTACTACGTCCTGAGGAAATATATATTTTCTTTAAATATATAGATATATATTCCTTTATAAAGTCGCAATAATTAAAAATGTTATTATATTTTGCTCTAAAGAAAATGTTCAGAATATCCCGAAAGTTGACAAATTTTTCATATAAAATTTAAAGCGGACGGCATTTCGTATTTATTTTTTGTCGTAATGTATGATATAAACCATGGCTTTAATATTTTCATAGCTTAAGTTTTATTACTATCAGTTAAGATACTTTTCTTTATATAAAATATCTTTTTTTGCAAAAAATACATACACAAAACTTAACCTGTATTTCAATAACTAAACATTTAGCTAATAAAAAATAATGTGCGTGTATTGTAGGTACCAACCTTCAAAAAATTTTTTTAAATATATTGATAAAGTTTTACAATGTTTTAGAAATAGAGAAGTCTTGTTCTTTGTATTTTCACTCGTGAGTATATTACAAGTCGGTGATATATTATTCAACAAGATATATGAAGTAAAAATAAAAATTATTACGTTGAAACATCATATTTGTAATGATGTAATGCATTTTAATTCATATTTAAGTAGATAATTATTCTTACGCAGAATAAAAATTTTATGACAAAAAAAATTGAACTCTGCAAACCATCAACGTCGCACTTCGGAGCCACATCGCACGTTAAATTTCAATTAACTCAAATATTAATTAATTTATGTATATATATTCGGGGACTGAGTTTAATTTATCATACAAAAGCAAACACGCGAGATCGAACTGGAAACTGCACCAAGTCGGAAAACAGCGTCAAGCCATCTGGCGCAACAAGAAAATTTCTTGCCAATTAAACAATAGATATACATTCACAAGATAATTACTTTAGGACTATTTTAGTTCTTAGATAAGACTCTGTTTTTGTCAATTATAAGGTTCAAAAATAAGAGCGTGTAATATAAAGTAAAATTTAAAAAAATAAACAAGTATAAATTGTAGAAAAAAGAAATAAATTATAAATCTCATAAATATTTATATTTTACCTGCGTGAAACTGACAATAAAATTATTTTAAAAATTATAATAAGAAAATATATATCTGTAAAGTATCTACTTAAAATACATATTTATGAAAAATATATAATTCTATATACATATTTAGCACTTTGAGATAAGTATAAGAAAGAAAATTTTTGTTGAATTTGTAAAATCAATTTTTTGCTTCTTCAATTTATCGACATTACTAAACTAGAATGCGTCATGGACTTGTAATCGGCCGACTAATTTATGTTTGTACGCTTTTCATCAAGGGCCTTTGTATACGCAGAGGAGAAACATAGTATGAGTAAAATGCGCTCCAGTTCGCCCTCATTTTGCGGTGCCTAGATGCAGCTACCCCTTTAGGTAAGTTCTCCCGCAAGGAAAAACATTTTACTACCGGCAACCGTATTACCTCAGTGTCCTTCTGCGTTTTTCCTTATCCATCTCCCTACGCTCCCCCTTTTCGGGTTGCCCTTCGGAACCAAGAGCGAGATGCTGGCATTGTGATTAAATCTTGAACAAGGAAACGGGATAGCTCCATCTTGTTTTCCACTTATCCGGTATAGGCCCTTACGTTTTAATAAAAAATTAACTACTGCTGCCATTAAAGACAACATCTGTGTTGTAAAATATTTGAGAGGAATTGTGATTTCTTCGATAATTATTTTTTTTGTATTTTCACCATTAGAAGGAATAATTTCGAATTAAACCTATATTAAAAATCTCTACAAGAGAATAATAATTACATAACTCCTCGTATTAATTCTACAAAAATGTCACTGTTTTTTCCAAATAATATTTCTTTGTCAGTGTATCTTCCTAAATTTTATTTTTGCGTGCTTTGCATATGTGAGTAGCTCCATTCTTCACTACATTCCATCGAGGAATATACGTTTCTTTCTTCATTCTATTCAATAAAGTCTCAGTTTAAGTATTCTCGTGTCCATGCACCATAAATCTTTCTTTCGTTGCGCAAAAGACCCGACGATTGACTGGCGACATCAGTCGCCGTCGCGTATATCAATTATTAAAGGCTATTCGTTCGCTTCCGTCGAGAGGATAGCAGACACCCCTCGGCAATCGCCTCGGAAGCCATCTCGATCCGCCTCGAGTCAATTCCTGCGGGACCGAAATTGAGTCACACGTCCGAATGAAAGATTCAACGACGAATACTACAAATCGACTGAAATGTAGTAAATAGACGAGAGGAAAGGCGTTCGTGAATGAAAAAGAATTCGGAACTATAAATTATTTGATATTATAAGGAAAAAGTGCTCCATGTCCTTTGTTGGTACTTTTTCAATAAAAGGAAATGCCTCTTCTCTATCTTGATCTAAATTCTACTTCGAATCTCTTTTGCGGAACTACCATTGCCTAAAAATTGTCATAATGACATTTTTATGACGAGAAGCGTTTTATTTATCATCTAATTACGTTTTTATTTCTTTATTATGTATATAATTTAGTTGTATAAATTTCTTTTCAACTAATTTATAAAATATAATATATAAATCAATATTTATATTTTATAGTTCAGTTGATATAATTGAATATTGGTGCTTATAATTGCGTGTGTACGATAGGGAATCTGACAGAAGAAAGAAAAACAAAGAAAGGAAAGAACAGTTGCTAATGTTCTAACGATAACAAGTATTTTTGAAGTAAAGTAATTCGACTCGGCAATGCGAGAGCAGGTACCTAGCTTGAGAAAAATAAAAGAAAGGTAGAAAAATGAAATGAACAAAAAAACGGTATACACAGCGGTTACCGGGTGAAATATCGTATTGCGTATGTACAATACATGCATGAAGTATACATGCGCTATCGTGGGTGGATACTTTTTGTTTATAGGACGAGCTCTGAAGTTTACACTCTCACTATCGAGACTACACCGAGTATTTCCTGATGCCGTTAATAACAAAAAAGTACTTCAACCGCGGCCGCATTGGCATCGGCGAATTGTGTATTATATATTTACAGCTCTCATTTACTCGCGTGCCACAGAGAAAGCTAGATATCTACTTTCCGCGTATTGAATTATGAACGATTTCTGTATTTTGTATTTCTTATTGTATGGAGCATCAGGTTGAAGCTTATACTATACTGCTTTCAAATACAAAGCGTTTTTTAATACAAAATGGCATCGTGTTATGTGTATGTATGCATTTTTGTGTGCGTGTATGTGTAATTATGTGTGTCTAAAAAAGATAATTACACATTTAATCTTTAAGTAATTATGCATTACTTTACTGCATTTTAATGTATTAAAGCAAAAATTTGTTTAAAGATATTGAATTTTATTTCTCGAGTAGGTACTGTATTTTAATTCTCAATAATTGTTTAAATAAATAAATATTGTTTATCGTATACAGTTGAAGCACAAATATTACTTTCTTGATATTTGAGCTATTATATGAATATTACAACTAACTAAAAACACAGAAATTATTAATTGATATAATTAAAGCACTGAAATTTCAATTTAAAATGTGACACATCGATTAAATGTGCGAAAAAACGGGAAACAAAAATATGTCAAATGCGCGAAAGAGAGTATTAAACAGACAGGTGTATCATATGAAATAAATATAACGATGAAAATATATTGTTATATGTAGTATCATATCTGCATTTTTGGCCATAAATTGCCTTTTAAAGCTGATATTATATTATATTATTGTAGTTTGAATAACGAATATCATTGTAACTCTTTCAATGTCGCAGGCTCGATAAAATACGTTGATAATAAAATTCGATAATTGTAGACTGCTATAATTGATTGACACTTTAATGAACTCCTCATGGATTAAAATGTGATCTTCTGCACTTCGCCTGTACACAATGTTTATATCAACTGCGTAATATTGAATATTTATATATACATATGTATATACAATATACATATATATATATATATATACGAACAGACAATAATATAATTTTATTCTACTCTATAATATGTATTAATTTTTTGAAACTCATTTAAAGAACTACATTTAAATCATTTGATATAAATTTTTCGTTTCAAATAAATTATTAATTTGTTTAATGATGTAATATTAACTCATATAATAAAATGTTTTGCACAAAAAATCTGTAAAATGCTTATCTATTATCTTTGCTGTCATCGGTCCTTCCCGCTCATTGTCAGTTTAAAGTAGCGATCATCAAAAAACTTACTTCACTTAAAAAATTTTATTTTCTTTCCAAATAAGTATTAATTAGCATTTTACATTTGTCTGGAACAAAATGTAATTGTATTCAACATTATCCATTTTTTTCAGAGAAAATACTAATTATGACTGTTTACGTGGACAGTCCGGAGAGTTCTTTAGAACATTATAAATGTGGAACAATGATCTTTCGTGGCGGTTCGACAATTGGTTCTTGCTAGGGAAATGCGTGAACGAAGATAACGAGCGACAGGCTGACGGCCAGCTCTGTCCACGTTGTAAGCGACGTTAAGGTACGATAGCGTTATCGTACCTTGCTTCGTTTGTTATCGCGCCCTGGAGGCGCTGCCCTCGCGAGCTAACTTCTAAGGCAATCAACCTTCGCAGGCTTTCGCTCCACACGCAAACTACTATGCAGCCCTTCGAAAGCCGTTGCTGCGATGGTCGGAGTAATTATAATGGTCATTTTGCAATTGCAACTTTGCTCATTTAAGTAGATAATCTCTCTGCAAATTGTCGTGCTCACGCCGTTGTATAATTAGACTATCCTAATTACAGTATTTACACTTATCTAATAAATGATTTATATAATCCGCCACAGACCTTTCGTTAAAAAGTCTAAAGATAATTCTAATTTAATATTTAGTGTCTTAGTTTTATATACATATACAATATACATAGAATATATGTATGGTAAGTTTTCGCATACTTATTAATATTATATTAATAGTAGTATATAAAATAGTGTATAGAGTAGAGTGGGGTAAGAGTGCGCGGCGTAAAAGTGCGCAGTGCAAGTATAATTGTTTTCGTGTAAGTTAGGTGGGCAACACTAAAATAGTTTGTAAGGTGACATGACTGAATGACGTCATATGTAATAACAACCGATTTGACTGAACAGTGTTGAAATTATAAGGTAAATTTTATTTTTCATCTTTTTGATGTAATATTTTGATTTCTTCCAAACTATATTTCATAAGTAAAAATAAACTTAATAATTTGACAAGACATTTTGATTAACTCGTTTCTGGCGTGTGTCTTGCTATATATTAGACATTTCAAATTGTTATCCGTAGATAGTAATGCTTACCGGTAATTTAAAAAATGTCTTGTGGGGCAAAAGTTCGTGCTTGATATCCGAATTAAGTTAACTCTAAGGCCCAGTTCCACAAACGTCGGTTAGTTTTTAACCTTAGTTAACTCACTCTTCGTCTCTTTCTAAGGGGGACAGTTAGAAAGAGACAAAGAGTGAGTTAACCCAAGGTTAAAAGTTAACCGACCTTTGCGGAACTAGACCTAAAACTGTTAATAAAGTATAGGTGCAGTATTGCATCGTTTTATAATTTTAATAATCTACAATTACTTTTTTGATAATACTGTAATAATTAGTTTAATAATTATGACATTAATTATTTATATTTTTATTATTCTAAAAAATAAATTTTTAATAATCATTTGTTATTATAAAATCAATTAAACTCTAAAAATATCGTATTAAACTCTTTGCTCGTATATTGACTCTTATAGAGTACTTATTTATTTTCTGTTTATATCAAAGGATTTATTAAAAGAAGGTAGAGGTAATTTTATTTGCGACAATTGTTAAAAAGAATTGTTATAAAAAATAAAGCAATATTAAAAATAAAAATACCTACTTTTCTTTGTATTTTTCAACATAATTATTTTCATTACATTGCATTCTGTATAATTGTAATAAAAGTTTTCACTGATTTTAAGGTCTTAACCTTCATTCTAAATTCCTTATTGCATGTGCACTTTTGCCTCACCGGTGGGGCAAACGTGCGTTTTTGCAATTGGTTCAAGAAAAATTTATTACATAGATTGTATTCAAAATATAGACATGAGCCCTATATAGTAAATTTTAAAGAAGAATGTTTGCAGATTTTGAGGTGCTAATTTGAAGATTCTAGTTATATCTCAACAGTAGATATGTTGCAGGCTTATTGCAAAATCAGTCTTTTAGAAAAAAAGCAAGCCTTTTTGCGAGAGCATTTGATCGTTTATTTAATAAGACTAACGTATTTTAGACTTTTTGCAAAGTGCCTAGCCTAGCACCAGCTCATGTGTGCCAAAAAGCCTAAAGTGCGTTCAGTCTTATTGGGAAACGATCAGTGCTTCGCAAAATGCCGGCCTTTCGCAAAGAGACTAGTCTTTTTGCAAAAGGGCTGATTTTGCAATAAGCCTGCGACAGATATATGGGATCAAAAACTAAGTGCGTACTTTTGCCCCACTCTATACGTATACTGTACATATACATCATAGAGTCTGATAATTACCATGCTGCACTTCTTGTGGGCATATAGAGTGGATTAAACTGTATAGAAAAGTTTTTTACAGTTTTGCAGGTTTTTTAATAATTAATAAGAAATTAATTAATAAAGGTACGCAAATCAGTGTGCATCCGTGCAAATCGGCAAGAAGAGACAATCCAGTCACGCGTTAAGCGACGATTGCGGTTGCTACACGTGCGGCGAGGCATTGAAAGGAGCGTGCATCTAGCAACAACAAATAATGCGTAACGCTGGGCTGCTTTTGTCACTGAATCGCGCGAATGCACATTTATTCGCAGATCTTTATTAATTAATTTTTTATTTATTATTGAGAAACTCGCAAAACAGTAAAAAAACTTTTCTATACGGTTTAACGTACTTTACCTACCAAAGAGAGGCGGCAATAATTACCAGACACTCTATATATGTATAATGTACTACAAACTACAAATATTGTGTAGTATATTATAGTAAAGACAGGCAATAGCAATATAATAATGTGGCCTAAGAAATGTGATAATTTACAATTTTGTATGTATAACAAACTATTTATTCACGTTTTTCATAGGTATATCGTTTCTCAATAAGGATCGCTAAAGAATGAAAGAAATGTCGTAACAATACGTATACGGGTTTCTAATCATGCTGGCCCTAGTGAAATCACATAAATGCAACTCGCGGATGCGGACATCGGCGTTGCAAGCGACTCGCTTGAATTTACTCCGTATATGCAAACTGCATATAAATGCAGCCTACTACATACATGCATATTAAGAGTACGCTGTATTAAGAGCATGCCGGACCAGGCGCAACCAGAATATTACATGACAGAAGATTACAAAATAAATTTCCGTGAACTTCATGATTATTTTGATTTTAAACCAAATAATATCCGTTTATGATTATTAAGCATGATATAAATTTAGTCCAAATCAGAAAACATAAATATGAATCCAATCCAAAAATCATATTACAATTTTATTAAAAAATTGCTTTTATTTATACTTATATTTATGGATAAAAAATAGATAATACGTACAACACTGTAACAATATACACAACATTATTAAATATATAATAAAAAAAGAAAAGTTAAATCTATATATAAAATAAAAAAATATATTAATGCATATTTTTTTTATTCCAGTGAAAATAATAAAATATTTCATAAAGCTTTTACTGCAAACATTCTTTTTCCTTCTGTTTTAAAAATCTGGAAAATTTAATTTAAATTTGTATTAACTTCACATAGCAAAACAAATTATTCCGTGTTTCTAATATTGAGAAAATAATAAACACAAGCATCAAGAATTTAATTGTTTTTCTATTTTTTCTTTCTCTACTGTAAAGTTAATCCAACAATAACTTTGATTTAACTGGTTAGTCACGTAAAGGCAATTTGGAGCATCCTCATTCATCAGTTACGTTGATCACGATGTCGACTTCACGAGACTCGCAAGCAAGCAAATACCCGTATTTCATAGCTCTACGTGTCCTACGCGTTGTTCTAGCGATCCCACAACTGATCGATACTCGAAGCTATCGATTCGCGAAACCAAAGGACTCGTTTTCGCAAAAAGTTCGTTCATTGCCTACGAAACTTTTATCGTTACCAACAAGTAACTAGAACAACAAGTAACATGAATGGCAGAGAGACTGTTTAGAATTATACTTTAGTGGTCGTATTGAATAATAAATTATTTGCCGTGCCGTTGTTTACAGTCGTCCAATATTTGTTTTTGTGCAGGTAGACTTTTAGTCAGCAACGTTAATTAAAAGTGCACGCTTTGTACCATTTATAGGATATAAAAACAAATTATTTTTCTGAAGGAAGTTTGTTTTTTTATTGACAACAAAGATTTATATTCTCGCTTTCGTAAAATTTGTGTTTATATTTGTCTTAACAATTTCATTTAAGAATTAATTAGCAAGTTATTTAAAAAAGAGCTACAGTAAATTAACTGCTTATGCACTTCAATTATCGTCAATCAAATGTCGATGTTAATAGGCGCTTTCTATTTACACTCAAGTGAGCTGAGTCACTCAGTTATGTGAGTACTTTAGACCCAGAATACTCAGATAAGACGTCAGTTGTTCAGTGAGTAAAAGGAATTTACCTGCTTATTTTGGTGACAAAGCTATCGCATAACAATACAAGTTCATAATCTCACTTTTAATGTGAGTCTAAGGACACGGTCTCGATTGTGAATAAAAATTCAGTTGAATCTCACTTGCCATCAGCATAAAAGGAAACGTGCATTCAACTGACATGAGTTATGACGTCATAAGTGAAAATTAACTAAGTTTTGATGTAAATGGAAAGCTACTAATATATCTCAAGAATTTATATGCTTTTATAAGCAAAAATATATAAAAGCATATTAAAAAACACATTGCTAGTACCTTATCTTGTGTTTTAGTATGTACATGCTAGATTCGCCGTGTGTGCTAGTTATCGCAAATTGCATGAAGTACTGATATAATGTTAAAAGAGCAAAGTTGTTATTCTTAAGACCGCAAAGATTACTGATACGCTTGATAGCGTTATCATATATATGTATGTATATGTGTACTTCTTGCACGACCAAAAATATAAAACACACATAAATCATTTAATCTTTATTTTTAGAGATATGTAAGTTTGTGCACAAGTTTTTTTAATGCAACACAGCAAAGGCGTCAAATTAACTAACTGTGTGTTTAAATACAAAAACTTTAACATAAAAAATACACGTTAAAACAATATTTTATTTAAAATATAAACAAAAGAGAGAAATTCCTACTATAATATACACAAACATAAATGTACAATTTTTGAGTAAAATTTGTAATCTCAATAAATGTATCGTCACATTAAAATCAAAATTAGAAGAAAAACATTAAAACATAAAAAAAAGTTTATTTTTTATAACTTATAATAAAATGCATAGAAAATAGAATAAGGAGATGACTAGAATGATAAATGACTAAAATTTAAAAACTAATATGTTAACAAAAATCATTATTTTATCAGTAATTTTTATAACTTTAATGTATATTTGCACTAATATTTATATTTATTATTTGTAATATTTAAAGCGATGATTAAAAATAATATAAAGAGATATGATTAAAAATAATATAATAATATACACATATAAAGAGTCTGTTCACAAATAAATTATCTGTTGATAAATATTTTTGATGTTTAAAGTATAATTTGCCTCTTCGAAAATGCTGGTTAACAACTGTGATAACATAGGCACGCGCAAGTTTCGCATTTGCGTGCATTGCAAAAAAAGTTTCCGTAAGCGCCCGGAAGTCCGCATACACCTCTTGTTCGTATTTTTTAAGATGCTACAATACTTTTACCATTAATCTAGTTGCACAAGTCGCAAATAAAAAACGATACGTTTCATGTCGTTTGCATTATTGACGACGACAAATTTAAACGTCTCTATTCTAGCTATAAAACTTATGAAAAACACATATCTGCAAATACTTTTTTGCTTGCATTTTTCACGTATGTTCCGTACTTTCCAGTCTCGGTAAAACTCGGTAATTGAGTCTGTGCATAGAAGTATATTTCAAAAAAAGATTCGTAATCGAGTTGCTATGTAGACCGTAGCAGTTATATCAATAGGTATTTATGTTAATAAAACTGTGAAAATTTCCATATATAGTCTGAGGTTTTCAGAAAACCAATAGTTATCATTTGTTCAAAAAATAGTATATTGTAATGAAAGATTTAGAATTATCTAAATCTTTTATTTTTAATTTCTTCTCTTAGAGGCAATTTCAATGGTTTCTAATGTCATTTTAACTGTAATTCATAATATTAATATATAATTAATATTATATTTTGATCTATCTTTATTTTTTAAAAGAACTAAAATTTTAGCTTATACTGAAATTAATAGCATAAATAAAATCAACCCTTAAAGAAACAATAAATCAAATATTATATTTATTACAAATAAATTTATTTCGTTTTAATTTCTTAAAATTATACAGTACTTAATTAATTTATTTTGCTATTCTAATATTTTCGTATTTCTCAATCTTTTATTTGCAATCAATTAATTCAAATGTAATTTATAATAAATATGTTTCTCGTTTCAATAAATCAAGCGGTGATCCATACAGAGATTCTTTCGAAGTATGTGACGCACGTATCGCAAAGAAAAAAAGATTCGATACGAGACGAAGTAGACAAAATTTGTGTGGAAACGTCGTGAAGTGCATTAAAGTCTCGTCGGGATGTTCCGGGTGCAAAACTTACTCGAGCAAGGACTCGGTTTGTGTCCGCGGAGATGGATCCGATGGAAAACTCTAGCGCTGCTAAATCCGCCTTGGGGGCAAGCTAGACTCGTGCCAAATGGAGTCAACGTTTTCGCTAACGTGCTTCGCTTTCTCGCGGTACGGAGGCGGCACAAATGGAAGAGGCTAATGGGGGTTGAGCGGAATGCGAGGCGATAAACGGGTGATTGCGATTCTCCTCGACAAGAAACAGTCGAATCGACGTGCAGCATCGGTAAATGGAGGTAATTCTCGATAGACTAGCGGTTAACGTCATGCCCGATACACGACTCCAACACTGTTCTCATCTTTCGTTGCTGAGGAATTCGCTTTATCGAAATGAAATAAAGATATTGATTTTTTTTAATGCGTTAAAATGTGCATAATTTTGCAGAAAAGTAATTAGTACAAATTTAATAAGCAGCTTATACATCGTATAAATTAATATATATCGTGTATATTTAAATAATATTTTTTGTATTATTATTTTTTGTCTTATTATTAGTATGATTATCAATAAATATTTTATGATTTTATACATATAAAGTTATTGCTATTTGCATGTAATTAAAAAACATACAAGTTTAACAAATACCTTATTGTTTATTTAATATCTGTAGAGTCTTAATGGAAATAATATGTAAGATTACGGGTTTGGTATTTAAATAATGTTTCTTTTTCTTTGTACCTTTAACTTTATATAAGTAGAGAATACAAAGTATGGAAATATCTCTGCGAGCATATATGATATTTTCGAAAGTTAGCGTGAATGACCTCTTTCTTGCGTTGTTCTATGAACTCTGTCTGCTATCGGGCCTTTGAGAGTCGAGCTTTCTCCTTGCCAAATATTACGTGGCCCAAAATCACATGTCAACACGCTTAGGAGTTATTACAAAGAAGCGTGATCAGCTGCAATGTCGCGTAAAAACAATATGCACCGAGTCCTTCTTGCACGATAATAACAAGGTAAAGCCTAACCGAATGCAAGATGTAACATGACTAGACACATTATAAAAAAAAGAACATCTTTCCTACAAATATATGATACGTATTTTATATTATATTTAATTAAAGATTATATTTATTATATTTATTATATTTATTATATTTATTATATTTATTATATTTATTATATTTAAAATAAAAAAAATTTTAAATACAAGATATTAAAATCTTGCGTATATTTAATCAAAGATTTGTAAATTAATCAGTTTAATTTGTAATTTTTACAATTTTCCTGAAAAAATATCTAATAATAGTAAATAATATGCAATAAAATTAAATAATTATTTAACTCTATGGAATGATTAGTAATTAATACAATAAATTTAATATTTGAGATATTAAACAGGGAATGAAAGCTAATGCTTGAAAAATATGTGAAGAAAGAAAGAATGTGAAGAAAGTAGTTAAGTTTACTTTACGCTTTTCTCTCTTTTGTACTGTGTACTTAATACGACAGTAAGTTTTCCAGGTGCAAGTTGTCCGACATACGATTAACGGTATCCATAACGGACTACGAAACAATTTGGTCACTGGAAAGAGGTCAGCTCAATACGTCCATTAGTGTCCACCTGCCACGTTAAAGTATTCCACCAAATCGTTCGTTTGGCAATAAATACGAAAAAACTGCTCTTTAAATGGGAAAATGGTGAATTTTTTTGTAGACCATGTCTATTAATACGACATAAGAATATCAAAATTCATTTATCTAAGAAAAAGATATGGATACTCGATCAAGAGAAGTTTTTCTGTCTTGCGCGTTGTTGAATTGATTGAGATGCAAACTCGATAGTTATTTCATTAATAGACATCAGTTTTTTCATATGCAGATTGGTGGAAAAGAGCAATTAATAACTAACAATAAGATTACGTTATTTATAATATCCAACATATTTATACCTAACATATGTTGCAGTAGATGTATAGAAAATATGTTGGATATTATAAATATAACATAATCTTAGTTATTAATTGCTCTTTCCACCAATCTGGCATATAAAAAATCCGATGTCTATTTATTAACGAGGGCTTTGGGTGAGATCGGCAATGAATCCAGTCAGCGGGTGGTCGATATTACGTTACATTACGTTACGTTTATCGTTCGGAACTAAGCGGTATTATGCCATATTAAACATTTTGAATTGAAGTATGATTATAATAACATACATATGCCCATTTTATTATCTTTCGGCGCAAAATATTATAGTTTTATGTGGAAATGTGAGTCGAAATACGAAATATTAATCGCCTATATATCCAAAAATATTTTACGATATATTATAATATAATTACAATATTTTAGTATAGAGAATGTTATACAAAGTTTATAGAAATATTACAATATGCCGCAAACCGCGATTAACGAAGCATCAATCTATATGCATTATTAATTATCGCTCTATACACGGCCGTTGCGCATCGTTAATATCGTTTTAGACGGTGAAGTATTAATGTACGTCATAAAGAAGAAGAGAAGAAGAAGAAGAATGAAGTTCTATCATGTGCATGAGGTACTTAGCTTGCAAACGGTTGATAAAGCAAGAGGTATCGCAATATAGCGAACATATTGGAAAAATGCAGTTAATTAATTTAATTGAGATTGCGTGTATATCTGTATAGTGCGCGCGAGTCTCTGACGATATATCGATCACATTATCTTTTCCTCAAATTGCATTGAGAATAAATCGAAAAGTAACGTTAATCTTTTATTAATCTTAAATGTTTTGTCCAACTTAATTACTATTCCAATTATTACTAGAGATTATCCTATCAGTTTGTGCGATAACACCATCAAATCAATGACCTATTATATCTTAAGACATGAATTATGCCGCACAAATTTAATCAACTAATAAATATTTACTTACGAGCATCTTTTAATCAAAGATTCTTTAATCAACTACAAGGAAAGTTACGTCTACAACAGTTGTTATATAAAAGGCGACACACACGTAAGATAAGATTAACTCTTTATCCGTTCAGCTATTGCACAAAATGTGAAACATAATCGATTTGTTGAATCATAATTGGTATATTATAATGACTATCTCAAACTGAATATTTCGCATTTAAATATTTATTTTTAAAAAATGTTACTTGGATAAAAAACGTTACTTGGATAAAAAACGCATTCCATATGTAAGAAGATAAATTCAACTGCATAAAAGAATAAAATCTTCCTTTATGTATACTTCGACTGTATTATTTATCTATGTCAAAAACGGATCTTTATTGTACTCTAGAATCGGAAACGATCTGATCGATTGATAGTTTAGAGTGAACTGTCATTCCGAGATATACAAGCAGTTAATCGTGCAGAGAAGATCGCGAGACGCATATATCGTACCGAATGCAGGCAGCTCTCGTGCCAAATCCGATTTGGAGCACAATCGACGTGGCTAAAGAAAGTTCAAGAGGTAGGTTATCGGCGAGAGTAATCGCACCAGATATTGACAAATCACTTTTAAACCAGATTATCGTACCAGTTTTTACGCGCCTGTTAAATCTTCAAGACAGAAAAAAAAATGAAATATTTCTTTTACAAAGGAAAAAATATTTTTGTTAAATGCATGTTTTTCTTTGATACGTGCCTCCTCGCCAAATGTGGTTTCTCACAAAAATCATGAAACGTACTTTATAAAATTCAATCCTAATAAGTTTAGGTATGTGACGATCGATCGTTTAATCCGCAAATAAAACAAATTTTTATCCGCATTTTGGTCCATCTACATTCCGAACGAGTATTACTTCGCCACTATCGTTATATCGTTTCAATGTGAAAGCAAGAATTTCAAAGTAGCTGAAAACAGAGTTTATGCTCTTTCCCACTATATGTTAAAAAGTTGCTTTCGAACGGCGAGAGTCACACTTGGAATGGTATGCTCGTCATCTTCGTGTCCTCCAATGACGTACGTCCACGTTGGAAATTTCAACCGGAGGTAGTCGCGTTATCTCTCTTTTTCCTTCTCTTTGCACAACTGTTGACGTCATCCGCCTATATGCTATTTTGTACAATTGAAAATTTTCTTTTTTTTTCATAGTTGCATAGATAATTCAATTCGAGAGTTTTGCAACTTTTCTCGACCGTCAATACTTTCATCGACTAAACTCTAGATCAGTAATTAAAATAAAGACTATAACATTGGAGTATATTATACCATACTAAATGAATTTATTATAACTCTCAATGGAATTAATCTGCATTTCTCCAGTAACGTATGACATCATCAGTTGCCCGTTTTCATCATTTCTTCAGTTTACTTTTGTCCCACTTTTGCGATTACTGCAATACTGTTTTATGTAGAAATTTGTTTTATTTAAAAATTAATGCAAATAATTTACCAAAGTCTCAAACTTGAGAATATTACACGAAACAAAATATTATACAGTATAGAATTACTGTACTGACACTAAAAATACTTGTCGTATCTGTCAAAGACGTTAAACTAGTTCTTACTAATGCATGACATCATCGTCATCGTATTCTCGGAACGCAGACGGTTCTTCACTGATTCTGTTGTACTAGCCTCCACTAGCAGCGCAATCATAATCGAAAAAATAGCTTGATCTCGCACATCCTCTACACACGATCTCTTCAAATTACTCGTATTCTGCAGTATTTAGTCTATTCGCGTTTCCTAGCGCTATGTCCGCGCGGTCTTTCGCGCGCTGTCACTGACCTTGAGTCGAACTTGCTGCCGTCCTGGAGCGTGCCGGTATAGTGCATGGTCAGCTGGTCGCCCTTCTTCGACCTGACGTCGCATACCTCGGGCATGTACAGCTTCTCCACCTTGAGACCGTTTTCAGCATTGTCAGCTCTGCTGAGAGCCACAACTGCTACCACGAGGAAAAGAGCGTAACGGCACATCGCAAGCACGGCACTCGCGCTGTTCGACGTATAGGAGACCATGTTCATCAGTCGACGGATGCTCGTGAGCAACTGAGTTCTCGCAGCGTTCTACACCAGCGAGCCACCTTCGGATCCCCGCTCGTCCCACCGTCCCAGAGCGACGGCGCCGTAGTCAGAACGGAGACCAGGCCAACGGGATCAGAAGAGGACGGAGAGCCCATGCCGCCACATTGCGCCGTCTCATTGGCCCCACGGAATATGTAGGTCTCTACCTCGGGAAAGTCCTTTTCTCTCTCTGGCTACCTCTCGGTACCGCTCGCGATTTCTCGCTCAGCCCTGTACTTGGTCGTCCCTCCTCGTTCGTCTCATCGCGCAACGCGCTGTCCTGTCTCTTCTCGGCTGCCTACTCCACATCTCCGTCTTCTTCGTGGTTGTATCCCGGAGTCGAGCATCTTGCTCCGGCCTGATTCTCTTCCTACTTTCTCTCTCACCGCCACGTTGAGCTGCCCCCGTCCTTTCCGCGCTCACGTACCAATATCTTTGTCCTTCTTCCGCGTGCCGGTGGCGTATCGCGGTGCCTGCGGCTTGCTCCGCAGTCCGCGCACACTGTACCTTTCTCACTCGCCTATCAGGTCGGGTGTTCCCTTTCATCCCTTTAGTCCCGTCTTCCGCACCTCCTCGCATCGTTGCGTCTTTCCCTTTTTTCCTTCTTCTCTCTTTTCCCTCGTTCATTCCCTCTTCCTTCCCTCGTGGTTACCGATACAAAGAACACGAGTCGACTTACGCCCTGATTTTGACGAGATTCCGCAGGTGCATCGCGCGAATGTAGGTTCAATGAGAAAATGTATCGTTCCCGTAAATCAAATTAAGGAATAAACTTTATCAGGAAGAAATGTTATTTTGCCGACACAACGGAACCTATTAGAAACACCGATGGAAACTTTGTTGAAGTTCACTGTTAGGTAAATCATTTTACGAATCTTCCCGAAGTAAAATGTAATAAGCTATTCTAATAAAATTCCTTTCATATCCAAATCCAAAATTTTAAATTTAGTGTGCAACATAATAACTAAAAATTTTGTATTTATGCGATCGCGTAATATTTAGTCGCATAGTATTGATTGAATAATCCATCTGGCAATTAAATCTCAAATTTCAAGCAGCAGATTTAAATATTTTTATTAAAACACGACATGTGCCAATGTGAAAGAGAAACTTGAAAATGTGGAATGCAATTCAGCTATGATAAAGGACAAATATGTGAAAACACGTTTGATTTTCATTCATCGGGATTTCATTTCGATTTTGATCACTTCGTCAAGTGGAGTTATCCACGAATTTTCCGATTCTTCCTTGGTTTGTTCTCTCTCTGCAGCGCTTCTTCAACGCAAACCTTGCCTTTCACATATCGTTCCGCGTATCCATCTATCGCTCTTTAATTTCGTTCGCCGTCTCTCGACCGCCACACCTCGTGTTACATGTCATCCTGATCTCGTCGTTTATCACTGATGTCATCGCGCCACCGCTGCGAGGTGCATCCAAGCGTTGCAATGCGTTTCCTTCCTACGCGGAGAAGGATTTCGTGGTCGTTTCGCGAAGCGTAGGTATGGATGTCGCGCTGGTCAAACAGGAAGGCCATTATATTTCCTTTTTCACGAGTTCTAGCTTAAATGTATCGCTTGAACTGCTCGAAGTTGGAATATTAAACTCCGAGTTTTTAATCGATTACGGTCAAAAAACTTACTCGCTTGTCGCTTATGTGCGAACAGAATTCATCTCTCTATGAATTATTTATAGGATATTTTACGTATTGGTATGTAAATGCGGCTGGTCGAGATATGTACATCGAATTCGCTAACTGCTACAGCGGAATTTCCGGATAGCATTTGAATAGCGATACTCAATCGATTAAGGTTCGCTTTCAACTGAAATGGAATTTTACAAAATAAAATTTATGTGTATGATATAGGTACAGACATAAATGTGGAAATAAAATTACAATAAAAATAAAATAATTTTTACACTATCAAATTATACAAGCTATTATTGTATTAGCTAGAATAAAGAGTTTGTCTGAATCAATTATGTATTCTATAAATCTCTAACTAATTATTTTATAAATCTATTAATTTTTAATTATGTGTGTTAAAATTATAATCACCTAATTATAATTTATTATGATTAATTTTTATAATTATTATATATGTACAGTATATACATATTTGTTTTGCAAAAAAGTACATGCTTTTCATGCACAAAGATGTGTGTTGTAAAATATGTGACACAAAGTATAACTGACAGAATATACAATGTCTAATAAAATTATTTTTTTTGCACAATTATATAAGTTTTTAATCTATTTTAAAAAAAAAAGATTAAAAACTTATATAATTATGCAAAAAAAATAATTTTATTAGACATTGTATATTCTATCAGTTATAAAATAACAAACCAGAATTTTGCAGATAGGTATTTGACTTTAATCTAATTATTATCTTAATATATTTTTTTTAATAGTAAGTATACCAAACTGTGAGACTGTAAATAATAAAATCAAATCGCGCGTTGCAATGTCGATAGCACAACAAGGTGGCAACTGTATTCGAGTTTCGTGGGCGCTTCGATAAGAGCGGGTTTTGTCTGGAGAAAGACGAGTCTAGCAGCACAGCAAAACGTCGCGACGGGTCAAAGTGGGTCAAAGTGCGTTTGTCCGGCAATCCGATAACTTCTTAGTAAGCGCAGTAAAGAATTATATTCTCCTTAAGTCTTGAGATATTCATTACTGAAGTCCCTTACCGATTACACGCAACAGCTAACGATTGATACCGTAATAATTTTTCGAGGACTGGTCGAATGACTATAGCTTCTTTCGGAACGAGACTTTCTTTGACAAAGCTAATTTTACTACCGGTATCCACAGGGTGTCATATTTTAATACACCACTCCCAAAATTTTTTCATTTTTAATTTGAAATAAAATGTTTCAGACAAAAGTTGTTTGGTTTGAAGGGGACACACGCATGATTTCGATGTGAGCCATGTCGTATATAGATTTTTTCCTTGAGATAAAAGTTGTAGATCTCGTCGAGACGTTTCAAAACACTATAAATAAAGCTCTCTTTCGTTAAGAATTTTTTATGATATTTTTAATATAAAATATGAAATATCTCGTAAAATATTCACTTTTCGATGACTTTACCTTGATACTTTCATACATCGGAATTATATGTTTTCCTACAAATCAAATAACTTTTGTCTGAAACATTTTTTTCTCAAATCAAAAATAAAAAAGTTTTAAGGGGTGGTAAAGTAAAATAGGACACCCTGTATATATATAATATATATTAGGTAAGCTTTTAATATGTGTTTAAAACTAATGTTTAATAATATAATATGTGGATTGTGGATATTATATACATATACTATATATGTATATTATTTGCACGCTTATTTGTAGATGAGTAATATTTTTTTTTAAACGCCACGTTGACGGATCAAATTTATTGCAAGTTGTGCGTTCACGATGCATTGTTTAGCAAATAATAGCGATATTATAAATAGGCTCTTAATTAACATTTTAAATAGCGTTTTAAGACTGTATACTCTTATCAGCCAATAGAAAATTGTTTTGGGCATAATATTGAAGTAACTTTACTTGCTTCTAAATATCTACATGTAACGTAAAACTCTGTTTGCAGTCTTGTAATTCAAACAATGTTAAAATAATTTCTTAGAACATTAACTTCCAATAGAGCTCCTGCTTTCACATTCTATACTATGATCTGTCTATTTAAATTTTGTATTCTTTTTTTCCTTTTTTTTGTTGTACCTACTATCCCTGTGCGTCAAATTATCAGTTTTTCTTTCCACAAGCATCACACAGCAGTAACTTTACTAGCACCTTACCTTTTGCATGTACATCTATTTCATTTTCTTCGTACTTTTTATAATTATTTGATTTGTCAGAATCATACAAATCTTATACATGCAATCTTATAATAAAGGTTTTATTATTTCTTTCTTTGATAATTTATACAAAATTATTCATATATTTAGATTCATAAAAAAATTTTTAAATTTATCTTTTATTTTTTAAAACTTTGATGCTGTAAATGCTTGGATATAAATTTAGTGAATGCTAACGTTGAATTTAAAGATCTTAAAAAAAGATAATTTACATTATTAGAATATAGAAGATCTTAGAAAATAGCATTCTCTAGTTATAAAAAATTGTGTATGCTGAATTTGTATAATTAATATAGATAGTTATAGATTTCACACATTTTTTAATAAAAAAAAAATTGATTTTTTGCCCTTTAAATTTGAAAATTTTGATAGAGATTTTTCCATAACTATTTTATTTCTAAAAAGTAATATAAGATTTACAATTTGTATACGTTACTGAGATGAGTATAAAACTTCAACGCTTATCTTCTCTTTTGCCTGCTTTCACCCTATCCTTATGTGGCTATGAAGTACATAGTATGTTACACATACGTAAAATACTGCATGAACAACGTTTTTATAGGAACATTTATAAGCTTGAAAGAGTACAAGCGCCTTTCATATGTGGTCCGTAATCTTATTTTGTCAAACTTGAATTTAAAAAGAAGAGAAACCAAACGTGTGTTCTAATAATAATAGCAATTTTGAAAATATTGTGCAATTAATTCTGACAGTAATAAAGTTTCAAAATACGAGAGTTTTTTATCTCGATTTTGAAGTCGGTATATTTTGGAGATAAGACGACGTAGCTGCAAAAATATATTTGCCTGTACTTTTTTAATGCTTTGACGAAAGATAGGCAAATCCATACGCTCGTTTCGCGACGACGACGATGCGATGTGGTGATGTGCAGCGAAAAGCGAAAAGTCAAGCGCCCCATGTATACACACTCGTTATACATCGAACGCGACGGACCACTCACGTCAGACCTGCAAGTTTGCATCTTAAAGAATGTTCGCAAAATTGCAGTGAACTCTTTGACTTCAACTTCGCTGTGACGCAACGGTTTGAATTATATTTCTTCATGCATACAGATCATGAGATTTGTAACAGAATTGATTTTCTTGGTTTGGACAAGAACTTAAATTTATAATAATATTATTTCCACAAACCGATTATTGAGTATTTTGATAATAATTGGAACGCTGCACAAAATATAAAGTCTTGAAAAATTGATTGCATAATCGATATTTCAATTTTAACACTAGAAAGTAAAATATTTCAACATTTTTTGAAATCTTTTATTAAATATTCTAAAATATTCATATATAACCTCCACTTTAAAGATATTATTATCTTCTATTTCTTCAAATATAGGTACATATACATGTGTTTTATATCTTCAAATATAAATATACCTACATGTATTTTATATCTTTTACATAAAGAATAAAATTTTTTATACAAAATAAGATTTCGAAGAAACTAATTGCATAATCGTTATTGTAATTTTAACACTATATAGATAGTAAAATATTTCAACATATTTCGGAGAAACTAATTGTATAATCGTTATTTTAGTTTAGTTCAACACTAGATAGTAACATATTTCAACATTTAATAAGATTTTTTATTAATTATATTAAAATATTTATATCATGTGTGTGTGAGACCTCTTTAAAAATAATATTATCGCCTTTTTCTTCAAAATCTATACATTTTTTAATCTTTAACATAAAAAAAGATAAAATTTATTTGGTTCTTTTTAAATATAATAGAATACAGGTACCTACTTATGTCAAAATAGTTTCTCAATTCAAAACTCACAAAATTTCATTAAAAATTTATTGACCTAGCATTTTGTTTCAGTTTATTTTATATATACGTATATACATCCTTGACAAAGAACAATTATTTCTCAAAATCAATAGACCCAAGCGCAAATGTGGTAGGAAGTTCCAACAGCTCGTATAACGACGCTTCCAACTAATCCTCGCTCTGGCTGCTTAACGCATGGAAATTAATAATGAGACAGAATGGAAATCCTAGAGCGATAAGCCCAGGATCTACATAACTCCATGTGGATTATGCAGCAACGCGCAGCCACCAAACCCGTATTGAACGAACGATCGAGGAACAAACACAGAATCGGTTCATTTAATCCACGATCGCAGCAGCTGTCTAGCTCCCGAAATAATCAGAGATAGAGTCTTCTGAAACGCGTTGCTTGAAGACGTTCTCAATATATTAACGCGTAAAAATAATTTAATCTGACTCTTTAATGTGAATAGTCTTAAAAAACGACAGTTCTTCTCGCTCCATTTCACAATATCTAATAATTAAAAAATTTATTGTATAGAAATCTTGGTTGTAGAAAATCCCCTTTTACTAGATATATTAGATACAATCTTATTACATCCGCATTTTTCCCTCTTGCTGTACTTATTTAGAAAAGTTTATTCAAAAAATATTATAAATTTTATTAAAAAATTTATAATATTTATGCTATTAATAAACAGTTATTTTAGCAAAATAGTTAATGTCAGTTTTTTGATAATAATTAATTATTAATATAAACTTTATTTTTATTGTGCAAAATATTGTAAATTATAATACATACTAGTATTATACATACATATATAAAACATATTGCAATCAAAATAATATAAATCAAATTGGATATCGAACATTCTTTGGCGTTTTATGGACAGACTCTGATATTCTCGTAAGATAGTTGCACGCCATTGGCTTTAACGAAATTGTCGAAAGATAAAGCAATCTCGTTTCATTCGTATGCTCCGTTAACTAATACAGCAATTCGGAATTTATTGCGCGCACTTTCTTTTCGTACCTGCACAATTTTCTCGCGTAGCTGTTTAGGCAGTTTATTCTCGGAGATGTTCGGCGACGGTCATCGACGAATAGTAATTGCTCACAGGTCGTCGTACCTAGTTACTTGAGAACCGAAACGTAGTTTAAACAACCCGTAACACGGTACGAATTCGCAGTCCAATGTCTTCATATTCGGGTCACGTCCATGTTGCCGCGCGATAGTACAGTCCGCGATACGATTTACTTCGGAATCGGTTGTCGAAGCTCTCGAGAGAATGGCAAAATAATTTTTCTTTGCCCGTCAATATTTCAAAATTTAGTACTTTTTGGTATGAATACAGATAGCATAATAAAATGATACTCAAGAAAACACGATAGCATCTTTCAACACCTGTCTCATACTTTGCATTGTTACTTAAAAAGCTCATATATGTGTTATATTATCTATGTTATTTAAAATGTTATGTTAATTTTATTTTAACAAAACAATATGATAAAGCAATATGTAAAATAATCATGTCAAAAGAATTACGCCAGAAAAAGGTAGATATATACTTTAAAAAATAAAAAAAAACATCTAATTCTTATTATACATAAAAGTACTTTTACAGGAAATATATGTATCTAATTATTAAATATAATAAAAATAATAATAAAAATATTTAAATTGGATATTTAACTTATTAAAAAATATATAATAAATAATATAAAGCTGTGAAATAAACGTTTGGAAATTTTTATCGTTACTTCGAACACCTTCGAGTATATTAAAAAATTTTTTGAGATTATTTACAAATTGTTTTGCAAACTTCCTAAAAATGCTTGTCCTTGTAAATATTTGAGAATACTTTTAAACATTCCACGCTTCATATTAAAAGAGAAACATCATAAAACATTGTGGTAGTCTAATGTACGCAGTATAGTTTCGTAGCTAATATTTTGCAAAAGCGTTATTTGTTTCTGTTTGAATTTACAAATTAGAAATTAATCATTATATTTTTCTTTACATAATTTTTTTTAGAATAGGTATGCTGTGATATTTTATGCAAAGAAAAGTTATAGGTATATTTCAAAAAATATACAAATAAAATAAATATGCATTGCAATTTTTTTCTTTATAACGTGCTTCTTTTATATAACTATATTATATCAGTTATATAAAATGTTTTTACGTAATATCAATAAAAAAATAGATTTTTAAAACTGATATAATTAAAAATAATATTAATTTATTTTTGTAAGTGTAGATATTTGTAATTAATTAAAAAAAAAAGTTATAAATGTATAAAAATACATATTTGTAAAATGTTTACTCAGAAACAAGAATGTGTTCTTTTCGATACTCTGCGCTAGATACATTATAATTTATACATTTATTACTGACTTTTTCATCGTTTTCGGCAATTAATCTATAACTGCAGAGAACGATCGCGTCTTCAAGACAGAGAAGTAGTAGCGGAATTCGAATCTCACGGCGCAGAGCATTTAAGCGGCAAACAGGCTGGAGCTTAATAGCAGCTCGTTTCCATCGGGAAACCGGCAGCCGGTTGAACGCGTGCAGTTTCGACAGGCAAGCTCGAAAGCGCGAGCGCGCGTAACGCGAGCTTCAGCCAGTTCGAATACCGGAGATAGCTAAACTGTTTCTCAGGCTCGCGGGCCGGTCCGGGTTAAGGGAAACACGGCCGACCGTGGTATTCCCGTGAGATAGTTCCACGACGAGTTTCGATGTGCGTTGTGCGACTGAAACTCGCACGTCGTGCGGTCGCGACACCGGTTCAAAGGTGGCAATTTGCGTCGACGACAGTTTCAAAACGGGCCAACTTTACTTTATAACAATTAATTTTTACTTCTTTTTTTTACGACTTCAAGAACATTTAGAATAAAAATTAAAATTTAAATCAACCGTGACTGGCAATATATAACGTCTTTCCGATATGAACATTGAAAAACTGTAAGCCGACTTGGTTTGTCGGATTCACACAGTACTTTTTCGGATCAATCGTCGAGACATTATTAGTTTCGACCATGAATTTTGGTCAGTTGATGTAATTTCTATATTAAATAGTTTTAATTTTTGTTGCGAAAAATATTACCTCAGCCAGGGTTTGAACCTGGAACTTCCCGTATGCCGTGCGGGTGTCGTGCCAATTTGACCACTGAGGCTGTGGTAATATTTATCGCAATAACACATATAAGATGGAGCACCGATTCTTCGGTCGACGGTGTATAATAAACAGAATAAACATTTCCTTTGCCAGCATCAAATAACAATTAAAATTTAAACACCGAAGAATCGGTGCTCCATCTTATATGTGTTATTGCGATAAATATTACCACAGCCTCAGTGGTCGAATTGGCACGACACCCGCACGGCATACGGGAGATTCCAGGTTCAAACCCTGGCTGAGGTAATATTTTTCGCAACAAAAATTAAAACTATTTAATATAGAAATTACATCAACTGACCAAAACCCATGGTCGAAATTAATAATGTCTCGACGATTGATCCGAAAAAGTACTGTGTGAATCCGACAAACCAAGTCGGCTCACAGTTTTTCAATGTTCATATCGGAAAGACGTTATACATATTGCCAGTCACGGTCGATTTAAATTTTAATTGTTATTCAATGCTGGCAAAGAAAATGTATTATTCTATTTAGAATAAAGTTTCGAAAATTTGCTTTTGTTATGAATCCGTAAGATTTTACGAGGTATTATTCTTGCAAATTCTTTATTAGTCTCCACTGATAATAGCAAAAGCAATTAAAATTTTTTATTCTACAAATAATTTCCTTAAGCTGTGCTTATGATTGTAACTTCCAAAAATTTTTTTATATACATATTTTTGCTACGGTACATTTTTATTTCCCCGAATTCTTGTTCCTATAAGAACACTTCATTACACAAATGGATTTGCGCAAATATTTTAATCTTTAAAGATATTTAATCTTTAAAGATATTTTTTCAAACAAAGTCTTTGATTTTATAGATTTTTAGTTCCACATATCTTTATTTACAATTTTAAGATTTAAGATTTAAAATCTTATTTGCTGCAGATTATCGTTTTTATATTGTCATTAAAAAATTATCAATTTCACAGATTTTTATAATATTACACCAGTAGTTCTACATATTTTATTTTCCACAAAAAATAAAAGTTTAAAAAGAAAATCTTTAATTCCATATTGAGATTTAATTTAATTCATAAATTTTATTAAAAATAGCCATAATGATTTATAATGGTTTATATAACCATTAAGAGACAAAATTAAAGTAATCATCTAACATAAAATTTGCAGTATGTACGTAATTAATAGCAAAAAATTTGTTTATTCAACTTTTTTATTAAAAAAACAATTATAGTTTAAAGAGTTTACAGTATTTGCTAATTTCAAAATAAAAACATATTAATAAAAACATTTTCCATCTATGTAGCCATTTTGCATGTGACTAGGTGTACTATTTTATCAAATACACAGCATTTCACGATAAAAATTTACCGAGAATCGTGTAAAAAAATCTGTGATAATAAAGGAAAGATCGACGTTTATTCATGAAGTCATTATTTCTATATTTAGTATGTGATTTCACACGCATATGATGCGCATATCAGATATCTCTTGACTAGTGTCTGTCAATGTGTGTCGCTTGTTCGTAAAATGCGAATCAATTGCTCAAGTAAACAGTTTTGACTTTTCTTACATCGTAAATATCTGAAAGTGTCAACAATACGTATTGTTGATATACTTTTCTGATCAATACAACGATCTAGAGTTTATAAATTTCTTTAATATAGTAAACAATCTAAATTATATCCAATTCATTTGCTGCTTTTATGAAAATATTTCATGCGTTTTATTGATTATAGGTACTTAAGACATTCTAGAGCAAGATAGATCACTTAGCTATTAACAGTATCAGCTCAAGATAAATTGTTAATGCCTTTCCCAAATTGGAGTATTATCTATATTAATTCTCCTAATTGATACAGTTGAAACGTTTTTCCAATCATATGTGTATGTGAATTACTTAACATTGAAGTAAATCGAGATAATTACCATGAAAGGGAAACTTCCATGTTATAGCATTATCTTGATATTCCCTCATTTCAATTCCGCGGAGATGCTTGGGTATTCATGGAAATTGAATTTGTAATACGACTGCTACACCATCACGGACTACCGAGCGAACGTGCTATCGATATCATTCCTACGATGGATTAGTCGAACTTGAGAAAGGAGCCCTCACCAAATCGATTATCAAACTCTGTCCTTATCCGATCAAATTGCATAGTTGTATCATTTCGCACCGTACTGATCGGATTGCTTCTACTTGGCGGTATTCAGATGTCCATATTAACTGCATAATTATGTGACGGAAATTACATTCAATGTTCATCGCGAATCTTGAGAGCTCGAAGCCTGCGAAACGCTCACGTGGTTCTCTACGCTAATCTATTTCGAGCGCTAATTTTGACTGTTAATTTTAGGAAGACCAATCGGCAGTAATGGGGTCTGCGGCATGGTACAAGCTTCTCGTCCGTTATCGATAATGTTGACGGCGGCGCGGCTGTATACCGGATGTGAGATTCGAGATTGCTTGTATATTGGGAGCACGTTTGTGAAATTTCAGGGGAAAGAAACAAACCGTGGCTGGCATCTCATCCTCGAAACGCCGAACTTGATCGTATGTTCGCTCACGCTGTTTTGCGGTTGCTTGTCCCGCGAGAAATCTTAAGTTTCCGAGAAAAAATGGGTATTGATGTGGTCATATATAAATATATAATTAGATATGAACAGATCTAATAATTATATGATTATATATAATTATATATGATCAGATCCGAAAATTGGCGCAATATGATGATATCTGTTTACAATTATATATGACTAGATCTTATTATATATGACAACAGATCTGGTCAAAAATGATTATATTATAT
Source organism: Leptothorax acervorum (assembly GCA_035220615.1). Lineage (NCBI taxonomy): Eukaryota > Metazoa > Arthropoda > Insecta > Hymenoptera > Formicidae > Leptothorax > Leptothorax acervorum. The sequence continues at coordinate 430,816 of JASTWQ010000139.1, read as the reverse complement.
TATATAATCATATTTGACCAGATCTGTTGTCATATACGAGTATAATAAGGTCTGGTCATATATAATTGTTTACAGATATCGCGCCAATTTTCGGATCTGATCATATATAATTATATATAATTATATATAATCATATATATAATCATATAATTATTGGATCTGTTCATATCTAATTATATATTTTTATATATGACCACATCAATACCCATTTTTTCTCGGGTTTTCACATTGTTTGTGTAATTATATTTTTGCGAACCCTACGCTGAGAGTATTAATTCTTAACTCTGTTATGTCGATTTTGTAGTGTTGCCAAATATTATCGTTATAGGATTTTACGATAGGTATACATATATATTCTAAAATGTCTATTACACATTTGTTATACGTATATCGGTACAAATTAAATTAATTTAACCAATTAAGCTTTCTCTCTCTTTTTCTGTCTCTCTCTCTCTCTCTCTCTCTCTCTCTCTTTTTGTAATAATAAAATCTCTTCTATATTTGTTTTTAATAATAAATATGTTTAATACAATGTCATAAAAACGCAAAACTTATTGCAAAAATATCCTTTATATGCCATAGATATATATTTTTATATACAAAACATTTACCTATATTTCTTATTATCTACGATGTAAATTTTAATTTAATATTTTATATCATATTTTATATTATTCTCGTATTTTATATTATTTCGTATTATATGTGTAGGTATATCATATTATTTTCTTAAAAGAATAAATTTATTAATACTTTTAAATAATTTGTCTGACGTATATTTAAATAGACATATAAGTATGCCATATTATTCATGAAATATCGAAACAAATAATATTGACCAATATATTTAGAAACGTGTACCTCTGTAATAAATATAGATATAAAAAATATACATTTAATTATATTCTATTATCTAAATATTTAATTCAATTATTATATAAATAAAATGTATGTGATTAATGATAGAATATGATAGTGTACGATTTTATATGCGTATAGTAGAATATTATGTAAATTTTCTTTTTGAAATTAATGATTCCATAAAATATTAAATAACTTGATATTATGTTCGCAAATTCAATTTATGAGTACCTACCTATATCATAAATAGCAGCAATATGCCTTCAAATCAGGCTGGATCTTTATGCCTAATAATATTTTTGCATATACTACCTACATCATTTCCACCTCAGCAAACTGCACGCCGAGTAATGTCGGTCTTAAAACACAATCTCAAGCTAAAACCAAAAGTACACGTAATTAAATTGATAATCAATTTACTAATCATGGTGCTAAATAAGCATCTTTTTAGAAACAAACTGTGAAAAACATTATCTCAGCCATGGACCTCCCTACATTCCGTGATAGGCAATTTATGAGACTTTATAAAAAAAATTCGAGACTTAAAAGATTCCTAATTGACTTCCGTAATAGTCAGTTGTTTTCATGCTGCTTCATAAAAAAAATTATTCATGTCATAATTATTATCTACTTGCAAAATATATTGCCACTATTTTGTGTGCCACTATCTTATGTATTGTGCTCGAAATTTCACGATATCAGCATGAATGTGATAAAATCCGAGACCGAGATACAAACAAATATCTCGTAATTAGACGCTGAACTCCCGCAATCGAATATTCCATCAAAATGTAGACGTGTGCATCGGCGATGTATGGTAAATCTGCGCGATTAAAATCCTTCTGGACCGCGTAGATTGGCACTCAATTTTGTTGGGTTTGACCGGGACTGCGTAATGAAGTTTGTGGTAAAGGCAGCCTACCGATTGCAGCTGATGTGCAACGCGAGCGGTGGCTTCGACGCACCACGAAACGAAATATCACCGACGAGACGACGAACCGAGCGTGCCACGCCGATTATTCTGCGGTCTTAGGATGAGCGAATACGAAACAAGGACACTTCTCTCGTTGTGGTCTGATATACATATACATATATAAGAGAAATAAAGTTATTTTTTGGATAAATAACTAATAAACTTTTTTTTTTCAAACCAATATATTAAAGTTCAGAGAACGAATTACGCGTGTTGATGGAACAGCGAGGTGTTTTACAAAATTGCATTAATAACTGTATAATTATTAAATATATTTTTAATCCATTATGCTAATTATGTAATTTTATTTTATTAATTTAATATTTGTTTAAAAATTTTTACTCATAGAGTTGCCAATTTTGTACTAATAAAATAAATATTTAGTAATTTTTCTCAGTTTATGCTCTGTTTAAAATAATACAATAATTTTTAAAATTTTTGGATTACAAATTGTAAATTTTCAAGATAATCATATCTTTGCAAAAGATAAATACTTATAGCATACATTTATATACATATATATACATACAAATCTGCTGTATGCCAGTCATTCTTCCATTCTTTTCGCTTGTAACTACAAAAGACGCATGTGAAAATAAATGATGTGCAGTTGCATGTATAACAATGTTAACTTCACGTTAATTACTGAGAAAGTAGATTTGTCTAACAATAAGATAACTCGACGCGCGCGCGCGCACACACACACACACGCACACACACACACACACACACAACACACACACACACACACACTCACACACACACAGAGAGAGAGAGAGAGAGAAAGAGAATTCTAAATTCTAATAAGCGGAAGTAGATATCGTATAAAATCGAATCTGTATATGACAAAATGTTCTAGCGAGAAAAGATAAAATAATGGAAAACAGATCGTATAAAATAACAAAATTTTACAAAATACTTTATATTATTTAAAAAATTAGTGTTTTTTAATAAAAATTAATATTTTGTATAGTAAATCTGATTTGCATATGGAAGGCAGAACTAATATCCAGATCTAATAACAAAAAATTTTTTTTTATAAATATAAATATAAATCTGTAAATACGTCTAAAATAATTCTAAAAACATTTTACTTGCGTTATTAAAGCATATTAATATTCACGCATATGCAATTTATGTACTATACACAATACTATATTTTATTTGTCAGGAATACACTTGTAATCATATATTTATTTGATATAGATAATTAATCTCTAATTTACGCGTAGGTTGTCAAAAAACTAACTTACTCAATTACTATATTGAGCGTGCAAATAACAAAAATAATAACGTGTCTAATTTGTAAATTATTAAATATTACATTATAAGATCCTTTATCGCAATAAATATAATTTCTCCAAATATTGTACCTGCATGATTTAAAGCATAGTAATTAAAATGTAAATATTTTTTAAATAAATATAAACTTATTAAAAATATAATAAATTTTTGTTATAATGTCTTATAAATATTTACTTTTTTCTTGTTGTTGTCGAAATAAATAAATATACAATAATTTCTCTAATTATTAATATTACAATCTACATATAATATATTAATAAGAATATCTGCATTAGAATATTTCTTGCCGTCGTAAGACTTATAAAATATCACGAAAATTTTTGCAATAATTTATACTTTCCTACTCATAATCTGACGCGCCATATTAAATTGCCGTGCAATTTTCTCTCATGTTAATATTCAACATTGCTCTGTCATGGAACATCAAAAGGACGGAAAATTGTCTCTTTATGAAAATTTCGGACGTTCACGTGTACATAATGAAAGCCCGCGAAAGATATATGCAGATTGCAGTTACATAAAGTTCAATGCAATTTTCGCATTTCGCATTACTATTACATTTTGCACTTATCTTGTCGTATCATGAAATGATTTATATTCAATTCGCTACTAAGTCGATAAAATAAAAGTCGGAAGAGGACAAACATAACTGTAAACTTGTTTTATAGGAAGTAGATTATAAGCTTCAGCGACGTGCCTCCGATGTGTAGAGAAAGTTTTGCCGAGGTCAACTTTCTCCGATCTGAAAGATTCTTCGACAATGGAATCGTATGACAAGTAGCAAAGAGTGATGACTCTTTTGCTCAAACTTTTATATTAATTTTTTATAGAAATGTATGAGACAAAAGTGTTCGCAAAATCTCTATAAACCAAAGTTTACAAAAATAAATAAAATATTAAAATACATATGAGAGAGAGGGAGAGAGAGAGAGAGAGAGAGAGAGAGAGAGAGAGAGAAAGAGAGACAGAGAGAGAGAGAGAAATGTAATAAATTAAATAAATTATAGTACAAACTTTTTATGTAAATGTAAAAATTATCTTACAAATTACAAAAACACATCTAAAATAAAAAATTGAGTGCTTAAAATGGAGTACATGAAAAATGCGTGCGCATGTATTACATCATGTATTTTATATCATATCATAAATTGTAACCATACACCTCTATTTCATCCTGTATATAAAGTCCTTCAGTGCTAAAAGAGAGGAAGTTAATTAACCACTTTACAGTCAAGTTATTTTAAGCTTAAGAACCTCGTTGGGTCAGCTTTCTTTGTGTACGTAAAAAATTCTAATTAACTTTCTGCATGGAAGTCAGCATTATTTATATTATAAGTCGACTAGCAAACACACATACACGTTCATAAAATCTTGGAAATGCATAATAAATACCAAAATAGCATATTTTTACATAAAGTAATAATAAATGCCAAAAATTGTATCAGTAGATATTAATAATTTTGATTAGCGCAGCAATATTGCTACAGATGTATAAGTATCTCCATAATAACCGAAGGGTTAATTATACTTACATATGCAAGAAATATGAATGGATAACAAACTCTGACTTAAAGCTCTTTTCAGCATCTATGAAAAGAGCGACGTGAAAAGTCATAGAAAACTATAAAAGTGATCGTATTTTTCGTGCCATGTCAATTAATATTCGTATGCATCACATTTCATTAATTAACGTCTGTCGGAAAGAGATCGATGGAACAGAGAGCTGACGCATTTAATTAGCGACGACTATATGTATATGAAACGTCCTCGTCGCGGTTTATTCTGCGAGTACTTGGCATCACGTGCATATGTTCGTGTATTCCCTTGCATGTTATCATTTATTTTTTATGTTCTCTAATCGCAATGTATTCCACTCGGGAAATATCTTTCTTGTAACCGCACTATATTTAAAATAATTTAAGCACATGTTTGTTCTCTTCCTTCTTTAAAAAATATATTTTAAATTGATTTAAAAAAATTAATTCTAATACTAATTTAAAATTAAGAATTCTTGACTTTTAAAGTGGCTTAGAAAATCTTTCATAAGTCAGCGCATGTGTGTGTTGTATGTAAACTAATTTGTGTAAAATAAAAAGAAATTTTCTGTATAATAAAAATGCAAAAAGATGTTAAACATATTTGTAGAAATAAGTAAAAAGTTAATATAATTTATTAGGATAAATGCCCATTAATTGGTCATTGCTGTCGCATTAAATACATTTCCTATTGCAACTTTATTCGTTTTTCTCTCTGCCCTCATGAGTGTAGAGGATAATCAACACTTGCGAAGGGGGTAACAGAAAAAGGTAATTATGTGGCTGCGGAAAACGCACGAAAGCAGCTCTAAAATATTATTTGGGCAAATAATATCTCCGGATGCACGCTCTGGAGCGAGGCAAATATTTACGCGCGATATGAAATGCAAATTTTCAACGGACTCAGCGCGACAGTCATTTAAAAAAATAGCCGCGTCGTATTTATTGTGAAAGCGAAACGCGTTAGCAAGAGAAACTATGATTGAACGTTCACATCAGTCATTCCAGAAATACTAAATGATGCAATCCATTGCTATTTCTTATATCATCTAATTTATATCATTAGTGATGATTCATTATACCTATATAGTTAAATGTGTCTTACAATGATATCAAAAGTGGTATGCATATTTTAGACGAATAAAATTAAAAATTGTACGGTTGTGCATACTAAATGCGGCATTAGGAAAAAGAAAAAATGCAAGTCTTTAACTTTTACGGCGCGCTATTTGCGCGTCATATTAGGTGTACTATCTAAAGACAAGAAAATGCAATTTTCTGCATTTGCAAAACCATTAAGCTATCTCCAGCGACAACGAAATCAGTTTAACAAACTCGCGTAAAAGCGTAGTAGAATAAAACTACGTTTAACATACGAAGAAATCTAATCATATAACAAAGTCAAACTGTCTTGTCTTCAACTTCTTAATTGTCTCTACGGCAACATATGTATATACATATATACACACATCGTGGATAAACGCGAAAGGATAAATCGCATTAGTTCTTTACTCGGCTGCGATATGTTTAACAATGTACAATAGAATTGCAATGTCACAGTGAGCAGTACAGTAAGGATTAATTAGCATCAACTAGTCATCCTTGTTCAAGGCGCCATGAGAATTTCTCACGTAGTCACACGTATCTGTATGAAACAATGAGATATTTCTGTCTGATACTTTCAAAGGTCAGTGAACCCCATAGACAGACAGCGAAAATTTAATGCACACACATATTGCCTAAATTATAGGCTAAAAAAGTGACAAAGGTTGAGAATAATCATCATAGGGGAAGGTTGCCGATATTGTACCGGCTCCTAAATTGTACCATTTCTATATTTCATATAATCCGAAGGTTTAGCGCCTTCGGATATATGAAATATAGAGATGGTACAATTTAGGAGCCGGTACAATATAGGCAACCTTACCCTACATTAGATGTTAATGAAGTCATATTTTCTGCAATTGCATTTTTCATGTATGTAAAATAATCATATGTATATGAAAGAATACATATACATATATACACACATACTCTTGAAAAATAAACTTAGTTTTTATTTTTCCGTGTTTAGCATATCATAAAAGTTGACGTTTTCTTGATATTATGTTAATAAAATGCATTTTTGTTAATATAAAACTTTAAAACAAATTTAGCACAGTGTCTATATCCAAATAAAACAATCCTTTCTCGTACGACAAACATATATCGTAAAGTAGAAATGACCATCGTAAAAGACATATTAAATTTGATATTAATAAGAATCTTTAAGCAACGAAGATTTATAGGTTGAACATCCCTCTGTTTTTATCAGTATGTTCCGCAATTAGGGTTTCATGCTTTCACGCGCATGGAAAGTGTAATCAGTACCTATGTTTAATATGTAACGCACTCTTCCATTTCACACAACATTCGATTATATGCCAACCGCGTTTGTCGGGTCATTAAACCTGCACATCGACAAATACTTGCTGTTAACGCAGCATTATCTTAACGTTGCCTCTGTGTATACGTGAATTATTGCGTTGCACCGTAAACAAAGTTAGCCAATTTAGGCAATTAATTAGTTGCTTCACAGATTCCGTTTTCCGATTGTCAGTGCCTGTTAGACCAAAAGAACACGTAGGCAAAATCCGTTTGTAAAGCTTACGTTCGACTATTGTCTTAAATGGAGTCTAAATGAATAAAGTGAAAGAGACAGAATAGTAATGCTGCAAACTTGCATTGTACTAAATAACGCAATTAAATGAAGGCACCCGAGAAATAAGATTTTATTATTAAATTTTTGTTATAAAAATTTTACTCGAAGTTCTTTATTTTAAAACGCATATAAGTAAATAACAGCTATTATGTCATTGACATTTAAGATGTTACGCAAAAAAAGATTTTTATTTAAAAAAATATTTTTTTAGAAAGAAGTATAATAAAACTACAATAAAAGATATATATGGCGTGGTGTTTTCTTTGTTTTCTGTATGTATACATACATATATACATATATTATGCCTTGTATGTTATGTTTTGATTAAAAGTATAATAAAAATATAATAAAAATAAAAAGTATAATAAAAATAAAAAGCTATATTTTCTTTTATATTTAAAGCACTGCACGCAAATGTGAAAAATTTACTGATCCGCGTCATAGTAATTTAAATTTTTTCCATATAATTTCATGGAACACATACACACACCGGTATCGCCGATCTCTCCCAGAATACGTGCCTGTACCTAGAAAGAGCACTGTGTGCCACGTGGCCAATTTTCTTCCGACAATATTGACCTTCCGGGCGCTTCAGTGGAGGGACAAAAATTTCTGCAGATTTCGTGCTATCGCCGCCAGTCGAAACGGGACAGGATATACCCGATGAGTGCGCTAATCCACAACGTTTGACGTGGAGACTCGATTTCGCTGCGGAATTATCGAGAGCATTGAAAGCTTTAAGCCCCCCCGGACGAGATTCCGGAAAATTCGAGATTTATATTCTCCACGCGTCGGTTCTGCGGAAAAAGGAAAAGTCTTTTAAATGTCGACCGCGCATTGATCCATTTCTACGTTTTCACGAATTGGAAGAAAAAAATTCGCTATATAAGTGTGTGCAATCTTCCGTTAAAATACTTTAAACGTTACTTAACCGTTTTTATATGTTGCGCACAGTTATTTGTCATGTTTTACCGCGACTAGAAGAAAGATTTAAATTCGATTCAATTTAATTTAGACGAGTTATAACGAAATTATACAAATATAACAGGTACTGTTACTGGCATTTAACTAAATAATTAAATAACTAATAAGAAAACTGTTTATCTGTCTGCTTTTTTACGTAAAAAATAAAAATAATTGGGAAAATGGAAACAATCATATATATTATAACTGAACAATAAAATCATTCTAAAATGTTTTAATTGCTTATTTAATTCCAAAATAAATTAATGTATATTTAAGGCTCTGAGAGTTTATTTCGACGCGAAGAAGTATAACACCGACAAAAAACACTTCAAGCAGCACTTCAAAACCTAGATTTCGATTCGTTGAAATATAACGGCAAAACATTGCGCATATTTCCTCTCTATATATCTCTTACGCAGTTTGCCATGTTCAGGAAGTCGAGTGTGCATCACGAGATCGAGTATCATTAAATCTTTAATCGCTTTCACGTCTCCTCTCCCCGTTTCCTTACCTTTCTCTCTCTTTCTCTCCCTCTCTTGCTCCAACACGGTGAGAGTAGCGGTGAAAGCCGAGCGCATTGCAAAAGTTCGAAAGCTTCCTCGGATGACGACGCTACTTTCAATCGCTGCCGCGAGTACAGACGATCGCTGGCGCCTCGTGAAGGTGCAAGAAACACGGATCAATGAAAAATGATCCTAAAGAGCGAAAGCTGATCTTATATCGCGATAGACAGGCAAGGAGCAATTTGATCATCTCAAGCTAGATCGGGGATATTAAAGTAATTGAGAGTTTCAGTAATGCTGACCCGAGCTGCCAAGTCGTTATAACAAAAGTAAGAGTATTAAGTATTGCTAATAAGGTAATAAGTATTGCTAATTTAATCACTCGGTATTGAGTATTTTACGATTTCAACGTAGTGATTATTTTTGCTGCTTTACAGCAAATATTTTGTTTTATTTTATTTTACTTGTTGATAGTCATCAATTACAAGAGCAATTAATGTATTGTTATCAATCAATAATTTACGCTTTTATGCACTAACTGTTGTCAATAATAAATAAAACCTTTCTCTCAAGCCGTAAAACTGGTTTTTAAAGTAAAATTGGATATTTTACTGACGCATTTTGATTAAAAATATATAATATATCGATATAAAATATACAAAATAATTCAGAAATATATAAATTATGATATATAACTCATAAAGATTTGCACTATTTATATGTATTTTTATTACACATTTCAAAAATCAACTAGGTAACAATAAAAATAATAGAATTGTGATAGAGAAATTTTTAATTTAATTCAGTTCTTATAAGAATATAAAATATGTAATAATTTTATATTAATAATGTGCTTTACTTCAAATTTGAAATATCCATATCCAGTATTGTATAATTTGTCTGTAGTGCATGTTGCTCATTAAATGGTATTATACTCTCATTAATAAACGCATAATTTCATAATCTACCAAAATGTAAAAAAAGTCAAAATCCGTTTTAATAATTAGAACTGTAATAAGTTGATTATATGAACGTAAAATAGTACTTTAGTGCGCAAATAACACGATTTTTTAACACGTTCTCGTAAAATTTACTGCAAATTTACTGTAATTATCAATCCAATGCATGCAATTTTACTATTTACCTACTTTTCCGTCATAAATAATCTCAAGTAAGCGATACATCGATTATACGTTCTATACACATAATCCGTTTGTAAATTGATTCGCCGTGTTTAATATCGGCAATCAATGTTAATCTGCTTAAACGCGAAATATGTTTTCCGATAATAGCACATTCTACTAATTAATACCGTTCGTAATTAGTAGATTACTTGCTATATGCGTGAAACATATAATCCCACGAATACCTACGCAATATTGCAATAGTTAATGAATTGGAAATAATGAATGTAACATTTCTCAAAGTCCCTAAAAAGAATCTTAAAATTAAAAGACATGTTATTTTTTATACGTGTAAACCAAAAATATTTAGAAATAGTCTGGAAATAACAATTAAATATAATAGTAATAACAGTGTTTAAAAAGCAATTATTTTTACTTATTCTGTAACATTTGGTATATAATTTTATGTAAATAAAAGAAAAAGTAAGAAAAAAAGCAAAAGAGAAAGAAAGAATAACCATCTCAATCTCTCTCGTTAATCCCAATATAAAATTTATATATTTAATCTAAATAATATTTAAAGATATTGAAATAATTTACATTTACAAAACATTCTATTTACGTCTTGTATTTATAATTCACATTTATTGTAGAAAATATCTATTTAAATTAAGTCAAAATTCAAGTTGCAATTTAAAATTGTACGAGTAAAATTACTTTTCAATTGGCGTGAGCATGTCACACATATGTGCGCATGTACGCGTATGCATTTAATTGCATACTATGCAACTGCTATGGGAGCATATTACTGTTTTTAATTGGTTCTCTAATTGCTGGAAGTTTAGAGCAAATGATTCTCGGTACATCGGAAAATATAAAGATTTACACAGCTAATTGATATTCTCTGCAAATCCTCGCGATGGAAACAACAGAAAGAGAAAGTGACTGCGTCGGAGTGCGTATCGACGTTAACAAGCCTCCAAAATCGAATATTATTATTAATAAAACATTGTTTTTTTCTAAATCGTTGACGGAAGTATGCAAGCACGATGACGCTACTTCAGTAATTTTATTGGCTGCATATTTATAGCTCATAAAATAAAAAGTCTACAAACGGAATGAATCTTGCAAGTATTCGCAACAGTATCTTTGTACGCAAAATAAAATTTTTCCTTATTTTAAAACCAAAATGCATGCCTGTGAAAGAATAAAATTAGAACAAAATTTTACTGATTAAATAAAATTTTCTGTAGCCTATATACAGGGTGTGAGGGAGTTGTCCCTCCAAGGAGGTGCCCCAGGAAGGTTCCAACTCAAAATTTTCAAATGGAACCCCCTATATTGTAGTATATCGTTTGAAAGGGCATAAAATAAGAAAAATTTATACGCAAACCAGAGGTCGATACGTTGACCCGTTCGGGAGTTATTTTAAATTTAGAGTAAAAAATTGGTTCTTTCGAACATTGACCCTAAAACTCCCGAACGGATCAACATATCGACCTCTGGTTTGCGCAAAAATTTTTCTTATTTTATGCCCTTTCAAACAATATCCTACAATATAGGGGGTTTCATTTGAAAATTTTGAGGCAAACCGTCATGTCACAACTCCCTACCCCAGGAGAGAGCGTACCGGGTTTTGGTCGCCCATTATTAGCCACTGAAATATCCACGAAGGGCCTCATTTAAGACACAAACATAAAACGGCACGACACGAAATTAAAACGTAACTCTTTCCATATCTTCCTCGAAAACCTCCTGAGTCGACCCCGAAGCGCGAACGGTAACCGTGGTCCGTCTCGAACGGCGCCGATCTGTGTAACCATCCGTTTCGATCGCAACCCGATCGCGAAGCAACGTGTTCGCTGGAAACTCGGGAATAGGGTAAATTAGTTAACGTTTCATTTTCTTGTGGTAACAAACATAATTTTATTGCTCTCACACAAACACGGCGCGCGGGCTCATCGTACTAACAAAACAAAATAAATATTCGAGCCCTGCGACAACCAGACAGAACGAGTTAAACAGAAGGGAATTTCTGCCGATAGCCCCAATCAGATAAATTAAAAGAACTCTAGCAAAGAAAAAGGGATAAACGAAATGGGGTCTTATCAACAACCAAAACAAAAAGAGAGAAAAAGAAAAAAAGGGAAGAAGGTCTAGGGCCGCTTGCGCTTGAGGGTGCCCGGGGGTGGACCACGCCTGCGTGGAGCCTCCACGCCAAGGTCGTGCCCTTTGCCCGGTCTCCATGGGCCCTCGGCTTTCCAGGCGTCGCCGCATTCGGGGCAGGAGCGGACGGTGTATCCGGGGCGGCCGCACCGGTAACAAAAGTTTCCTTGTCGGGGTTCAGAGCAATCGTTAAGGAAGTGCCTGGCGGAGCCGCAGTTCCAGCAGAGCTCCTGCTCTGCTGGTCGGGCATGTTGGGTCCACAACGGTCCCGGCTCGGATTCTTGCTCGGCCGGGCGGATTCCATGTGCGGTCGGTGGTCCCGATCCGGGCTCGCGTTCCTGCGCTGACCCCTGGCAAATCCGTGGCCACTCAGATGACTTCCGCAGCCACCACATCATATCCCATTGGACCCGAGACTTTTCCTCGGCAGCTTCGGAAGATAGGGACACCCGCCTTTGCTCGGTTTGGACCGCGGCCACTCCGGCAAAGGGTCCAGTCTGCGTCGCCGCGTCAGCCACCGCCCAATCGGTCTGCGTGGCTACCGACCGGGATGCGGGCCGTTCGCGGACGACGACGGGGGCGCCTTGCGTGGTAAAGCGGCTATCGGCCCAACGGCGCATGTAGTCTTCCATCTCCTCCATTAATCCGGGGTATTTCTCCCGGATGTAGCGGACGGTGGTTCCCCACCGCGTCTCAAAGTCCGGCTCTTCTGGGACGTTCATAACGATTCTTTATCGTTCCTAATCTTACGACAACCTCTGTGGCAACCGCTACAACCACAAAAACCTACGAAGCGAGAGAAAAATGGTAGGGTTTTAAATCCTTAATGTATTGTAAATTTTTCCGACTGCGTTACCTGCCATATCGGCGAGCTCGTATACTACTGGCGACCTGACTTTTGTTATCACAAACGGACCATAAAATTTCGTCGCTCACTTAGCCGAAACATGCTGGGCGGCAGACGATAATACGTGCTGCCGTTTCAAAACTTGATCACCTACTACGAATTGTCGATCCCTTCTACGCAAATTGTAATATTTTGTCTGCTTCTGGCAAGCGGCCTCTAAATTTTCTTACGCACTCATTCTCTTAAGAGACGAATACGTTCCATTCGCTCCTTCCACAGTTCGAGGTCGGATCTCTCTACTTCGACAACCGTGTCGTCTAGCTCGCGAGATAGATGAACGGGTTGTGGCTCCCTTCCGAGATTTAAAAATGCGAGGGTTGCTTGTAGCGACGTGTGGTGTGCCGAATTGTACGCAAAGCAAAACTCATTGATGTGCTAATCCCATTCCCTGTGATCCCGCTCCAAGAAGGCAGAGATCATGGTTTTGAGCACGCGATTAGCTCAACGGGGTTTACCTGCGGATGGTACGGCGGTACGGTCGAGTGCTGAAACCTGTATTGCTCAGCTATAAACGCTTGAATCTCTCGATTTAGAAACTCGGTGCCGTTATCAGTTAACAATACGCGCGGCGCGCCCCAACAAAAAATAACGTGGCTTTCCTTTCTTTCTTCGCTCACGCCCCCTTCCGGTTGACGCAGCGACGGAGACGTCAAGCGCGGCAACGGCATCCTTAGTTTTTCCGGCCGATTGTCGATTCGCTCCCTTCGGTGCTCGATACGCTAAATCCGGGAATAATAACCGTTCCGGCGGAGGAGGGGCGCGATAACTCTGCGCGGCGCGACAACTAGCTTCTACACGCGCGGCCCATAGTTCGGCCATAGTTCATCTCTAAATCTTCGCATCCCGGTGGATCAGCGTTTGAAGCCGCGGCAACATGTGACGGTGCGCGTAACTGACTTTTTCTTCTTCGCGCCACGGTGACGACAACCGATCGAAAAACGCGTTTAGGCATGTCAAGTAGTCGACCACGGACTCGTGCTCCCCTTGTATTCGCCTCATGATTTCATCGCGAAGGGCAAATTGGAAATCCGGATCCTCGAATTGCGCTCGCCAAGCCGTCTTAAACGCGGCCTACGTAGTCAAACGCTCTTTCTTCCCGCAAAAACCAGTGAAACGCGATACCCGACAAAAAGAAAAGAAGACACCGCAAGACGTCCTGAAGCCGGAGTTAATTCGCGGCCCTCCTCAATACGCAGCAGGAACGTCTCGGCGTCCTCTTCGCGCGCGCGCGAAAACTTTAGATTCCACTTCCGCATTACATTATAAACAGTCGATGCGGACTAACCACCCGAATCCTGCGAGGCGCGTCGTCCGCTACTCCGAGGGGTACTCGTTACTCGAGAGACCGGCGCGCGTTCGCGTACTCTCCGGACGAGCTATCAGGACGGATGTCCGTAAATATCTAGAAAAAGGGGCAACTTTGCCAATGACCTTGACCTTGATATATGTTGTCAAGGTCATTCTCCTGAGTGACCTTCAGAAGGTTTTAATCTGCGGTCGCTGCTTATTAAAAAGTTATTAACAAAAACAAGTTTGACAAATATAGCAGAATACCGAACTCGAACTTTTTCAATTTCCAATTAAATCTCGAATAACTTCACGACTACGCAAATTTACCCATTCGAATATACTCGAATACAAAATTCTTATAACACGAAAACCAGACGAAATATTATTAAGATCCTGAAAGAAAGATTATACACAACAAGATATAACACAAAGTCAAGATATAAAAGCAATTCGCCAAATTTTCGCCATCAACAACATGAATATTTTATGCACTATTCGCCCTCGCTGCCTTTCGGCGGCCCCACGTTGGGCGCCAAATTTTGTCACGACTTTTTTCAAGCCGGATCAAAAAGACGGAAACAGAAGGAGAGTAGGGTGGTAGGCCTCTCGAATTGATCCCTCGCGCTACTCAGACGGTTCGCTAATTAATTCGTTGGGCGCCAGACGCGGTATACCTATACTTGCGTCCACTAATCAATCCGCGAAAACCCGACACGAAATCGCGAGAATCCCCAAAGAAAGCCTTTCGCGCGAGGGGCCAGCCAGCTCGACCTAACGGCAGAGGGGCAGGGCGGATGCAGGGCAGCGCAAGTTTTCCGGCAGAGACAAACACAAAGTAACATGAATTAATAAAGCTTCGATTAACAATAAATTCTCGGATATTATAACTAAGGAAAGTTAAACAGAATAATGATAGTCAAGTGAATGAATGGCGGATAATTATAATCAAGTGAGTTGAGTAAATCTTGGAATAGTCAAACAATCGTATTAAAGCAGAGTAAATTTATATCAGAGATAAAGCGAAATTACATAAATTATGTCGGAATAAAGCAGAATTATTCATGCGGTGTCCAAAACAGAATTACATGGATAATAGAAAAGCTAATTATAAGTCGAATAAAGTGCAACAAAATTATAAAGAATTGTAATTGGTAGATCAAGGGAGTTCACAAAAGTAAGCAACCTATAATTACTACTACTTAATAACGCAAGATATTATAGTACAGAAAACCAATGCTAACGCAAAAGGAAATCGACAAAGATTAATTTCAGAATAATGTGATGGGCTGCGCCCCGCTTGGCGCGCCAGAGTTCAATCGCAAGATCGCAACGCAAAAGAAACGGTTAGTCGGTCGCCAACGATGTCGCAGGTAACGCAGAAACGCCAAGTTATACAAAATTTGCGACACCCTTAATGCAAGTTAAGCCACTATTAATACGGACGCGACAACAATTACTTACGAGTAACTGACGAACGTGAATCACTAAATCAATACGCAACAAACTTCTCGCCGTGTGCAAGCAGATACACCGAAGTTCCACCCTCACGCTACACGCGATAACGAAATAACAAACAATTACTTACAATTAATTACCAAACGCGAATCGCTAACGACGAACGCAATAGGCACCGAACTTCACGCCGTGTGCGGGCAGATACACCGCAGTGCCACTCTCCGGCTACACGCGATAAGGGAACGACAACGCGAACCCCGAGAACGGATCACTAATGCGATGCGTCGATACGCGAAAACTCGAATGATTCTTTAATTGACGAGATACACGAAATGGCGCCGCACTCTGCGCGGTGTGCGGGCAGATACACCCGAGGTGCCACAGTCAACACAACACGCGGCTACGACGTACGTTAAATCGCAAATTACAACCAAGTTACCTACCGCGAGACACACGAGGTCAGGATGCAAGACACGAAATCTGAAACTTTATGCGCGGAAGCACTCGCGATCTCCAGATCTCGGCCGCCGCCGAGATATGAGTAATCTTACGACCCCGCGGTCACCGTCCCCAAAAAGCTCGTTGCCTACCAGCTCACGACTTTACCGTCACGAGGCCCTTCGCGCTTGTCACCGACCGCCAACACCAAAATTCGAGAGACTCTACGTTCTACTACGAGACTCTATCGCAAAAACCAAATTTACGCCGCATCCGGCGATTTTCACTAACACACCAAACGGCGGGTCGGGGTAGAACGGAACGTAGCACTCGCGGCTCGTTCGTGGCTGTCGTACACTCTACAAAGCCGAGGGCAACCTCACCGGTTTCGTTAACTCCCCGTCGTCGTCTTGGATTCCGTCACAGGCGCCGGGATCCAATAATCTCGATCTCGATAACTCGGGAACTTGCGAACCACAAGAGACGTCGTTACGCTTCGGCGGACGAACCAGAAGAGATCGAGCGTTCCGCTCGATGCCGAATCGATGGCACGCCCCTCTCAGGTGTTGCGCGGTAACCGTGCGCGACGTCGCGACCAATAGGGGCTGATTAGCGCGTCGCGGATCTGCGTGTGCAAGGTCGTAGACCTCTTATCCTGCGGGGGTCCTTCGCGACTTCCAGGCTTTCGCTGAGTTATTCAGATTTTCCGCCCGGCATCCCATATGCTCGGGCTTCGCTCTCTCTGAGGGGAACCTCCCTGTAGACCGTGAAAACGCTGGCCAGGCGTCCCGGGTCCGCTCGGGTGCCATGGAGATTGGTCCGAATGCTGGTCTTCCCTCGGGAGCTGAGGGCCCTGTCACGGCCCTTTTCGGTCACCTGCTGACCACGTGCGCGCAGCGCGTTCAGTCGCGCGCCCCTTCCGTGCTCTCGACATCCTCGCGCCGCTTTGTCCCTCGTCATGGATCTCGCCTGCTCTCCAACTTCCGCATTCCGGTCGATCCGTTACGGCCACGCGATGCCTCGGCAAGGTGCCATATTATACAAAACAAAAAAAAATAAATAACAAATAAGAACGCTATTTAATCAATTCAATAAGCCCCCTGGAGGTTTCGCGGTTGCTCTCCTGGCTCGTCCGCGGGCGCAAACCCGCGCCTTGTGACGACGGCGGGGCGCTGCCACGCGCGTCGAACCGTCACGTCACAATGCATGATACTTGTATCTAAAACATCCGGTCCATTAAGATTTCTATATTTATGTTAGACAAAATAATAGGGAAGTCACGCTTGTTTTAACTATAGATATATATATGTGAGAAGGTCAACGAGCAAATGCGAGCATAATAAGAATGTTAATTTTAAAATGATACATCTAATGTATTCTCAATAGTTCAGTAAAACTATTGGACGTTTCGACTGTACTCTTTGTTAGTCTTCTTTAGCAACAATAATTTAGTTATAAAAAAATAGATGAAAAATTCAAAAATAAAAATTAATAAATATAAAGAGAAGACATATATATAAACTGAAATTACATGATTAAATATGACAATTATAATATATACTTCATACAATACTCTATATACGCGAACGTTTCGGTCCCTGGGTTTGGACCCTCCTCAGCGCAAAAAGCATAAAGAAATCAGTACATGCGGTACGATATCTCGGTTACATCCTCGTCAAGAATTAAAAAGTCGCAGAATCCACATGGTCAAGTTTCGTTAGTCAGTTCGCAACATCGCAACACAATAAATAATTTAAGACGTCGGTACTCGATGTGACTGTTGCTTTCATTATAAAAAAAAGAGAAAAAGAAGAAAGAAATTAAAATTAAGAGGAAATTAGAATCACTAAACCGTACACAAAAAGTAATAATGCATGGTGTTACCTGACAGTCATATCGATTACACATAATGGAAAATTGCGTCATGCCGACGCAAATTGTCAATTATTTCGCAGAAAAATAACGTCCTTGCGGAACAAGCGCTAAACTTCTAATAATAGAGATCACGAAACATCCCAATACTGCCCAACGCTTGAAGAATACAAAAACAATAGAGGGCACAATTATATATGAGAAAATCTCTCGATGATCGGAAAATAATTTTCGCTTAACCTTACCGTGTCCGCTTGCAAATTAATGCCATTAATTTGGCGCTTAATATGAAACATCTCCGAGATGCTTCTCCTAATACGGTGGGGTTGAACGGAAATTATTTACCGATCATCGAGAAATTTTCTTATATATAATTGTGCCCTCTATTGTTTTTGTATTCTTCAAGCGTTGGGCAGTATTGGGATGTTTCGTGATCTCTATTATTAGAAGTTTAGCGCTCGTTCCGCAGATACACGTTATTTTTCTGCGAAATAATTGTCAATTTGCGTCGGCATGACGATGTCCATTATGTGTAATCGATATGACTGTCAGGTAACACTGCATTATTACTTTTTGTGTACGGTTTAATGATTCTAATTTCCTCTTAATTTTAATTTCTTTCTTTGTTTTCTCTTTTATAATGAAGGCAACAGTCACATCGAGTACCGACATCTCAAATTATTTATTGTGTTGCGATGTTGCGAACTGATTAACGGAACTTGACCATGTGGATTCTGCGACTTTTTAATTCTTGACGAGGATGTAACCGAGATATCGTACCGCATGTAGTGATTTTTTTATGTTTCTTGCGCTGAGGAGGGTCCAAACCCAGGGACCGAAACGTTCGCGTATATATGGAGTATTGTATAAAGAATATATTATAATTGTCGCTTTAAGATCGGCGTGTTTGGCTCTCATTTGCCTTGTCATATTTAATTTTGTATTTTCGA
Source organism: Leptothorax acervorum (assembly GCA_035220615.1). Taxonomy (NCBI): domain Eukaryota; kingdom Metazoa; phylum Arthropoda; class Insecta; order Hymenoptera; family Formicidae; genus Leptothorax; species Leptothorax acervorum. Next base: position 411,770 of record JASTWQ010000139.1, on the reverse strand, counting down.
GAGCTTTAACCTGAAATTACATGGTAATAATTTTATAAAAGCACCATTGCATCTTCGTTAGTTACAGTTAAATCCAATATTGGCAAGTGTTTCTTAGAATGTCGTGATGCCATTATATCGCAACAATAATTAACCATTTGTCGGTTGATACACGCCAGCGCAACTTCTATTATTGCTCGAAAGGATGTATAAACATACATGTGTAATGAGAGCATGTCTAACTAACCGACAAAAGAGCAGAAAAAGGTCACGACTGTCTATCGTAGAGAAATAATTATTGTTATCGTTATCGCTCCAATAGCATTTGTAATCGACATTAAGAACACAAAAACATGTTTGAAATTACACAGTAATTGCATAATCTAAATTTTATTGAAATCTCTACCGTTTAACATTTAACATGCATATTTATATATCGCATTGGATATATTTAATTTCACTTGTACTCTTTGCATACAATTTTATTTGTACTATCAAAATATTCTGAAGATTGAAATATATATCATTCCATATTTCGATGCAAAAAACCTCGATTATGTCAATAATTTTCAGCATTTTATTTGTAACTAAAAATTAACTTATTATTAATAATAGGTTCTATTTAGTTCGTTGAACAAGATTCAACGAATGAAATAAAAAATTAAAAAAATCTATGAAATAATACTGCGCGACTGCGAAATTGCGCCGTCACGACATTGTCATCTTCACGGTACCACTACTGTTGGTGGAAAACGAACAACGATATATATTGAAACTATTAACGGATCCTTGGTCAAAGGACTGGCTTAACCCACTGATGGAATAGAGGCGTGCGATATACGTGCCGACCGGACCGTGAAACGCGCGGGGAATTGCAGCCGCAGCCACCGCCGCGTCGCCGGTGCATTCGTAACTTGGCGAATTGCACGTACGTAGCCAGACGTTACAATCTCATCTTATTGGGCAATCTCGCGACCGCGATCAATTTTCCCAACGCAGAGAGAACGGGATCTTCCAATCGCTCCGGAAACGCGTACAGTGGACATGGAGCAATTCCAGTCTGTCCTGTATCCCGCTTTCTGTACTATGCAAAGGGTCGTGTACCATGCAGAGCATGCTAGTGTCATACACACGTGTAAAGCTAGAAATGAACTTTGACGCAGCCTTGAAAAAATACGAACCTAAAAGCAAAATGTTTTAGAAATTCACTTTATTCGCGTATTAACAACATATTACTAAAACGTTTTAATAATTGAATTTAGAAATACTTGTGATTTTTTTCATATATCCGCAATTATATATGCTTCATATAGTACATTCTGTTATCTAATTTGTTCTTTCTATTTTTTGGAATACGTAAATTTAAAATTTAAAATATTTTAAAGATTTACTCTGCTAAATAAAGAAATTGGAATAAAACCATCCCCAAAAATAAGTAATATTTGTTTGTAGCTTGTCATATTTAATAAGAAAAATTTATTTTAAAGAATTTTTAAGTTTCTCATATTGTGTATAGTGTATCTATATGTGCTCTTGGCGCGAGACATTACCGTGTCTCTTGATAGATGTAAAATCAATAAAAGAGGATTTTAAAATCATATCTATATTTCAATAATGCTGGAAATATAGCACAGACACAATTTCTTTCTGTCGTCCCGTTGCGTTCTCTCGACCGGATAAGTTCCAAGCGCGTTAAAAGTTTCAGCTCGCCTGCTGGCACCGATGCTATACTTTGCTAAGGGTAGCTGGGCGTTCTCCGCTTGCTCGTCGCACCCGCTGATCCTTTAGGAATCACACGCTTGGGACGAGTTTCCGCGACAAATTTGTTAATATTGCAGACTCGCCGCGCGCAAGAGTGTCGAGTTTGTGACACAGAAAGTCGCCGCTTTTCCCACTGACGCGACGTCGCCGCATCGCCTTCATAAACGGCGAAGTGGCTCGTTGTAAAAATTAAAAACTTGATGGTGTATTCGACGGAGGAAAAGAAATGACCGACAAGTTTTACGCCAAGCTGCATAAAGTTCGCCATGCCTCCGCAAACTTTCAATTGAATTAACGAAACGCTATATGCCACCGTCACCGAAGCGTGGCGACGTGAGAAGCCGCGCATGCTGACACGCCATAATCGATTTTTAGAACATCGCCCCATTCCTCTGATTCTGAAATAACGATTTTTTGAGATTCCGCATATATATAGTAGCACGCGTTTCATAACGCAATTTTTGAGAAGAAAGGTATTGACACAAATAGAAAAGTAAAATGATATTATTTTTTCACTAATATTTTTTCGCAAATGTTTGCGTTTTGTAGACGTATCTATAACTCAAACTAACACAAGTTTTGCTCGACAATTTTAGACTTACAATTAGTTCTTTTTAAGCTGACCTTAATTTCTTAAGTTTGAATTTCTTAAGTTTCCTCTTTACGTCTATTTCCACACTTAGGACAGCAGCTATATATCCAAACGAGAAATTAGACGACCTGCGAAAATCCCACAGCGTCTATTCTCAGTGCAGCTTACAAATTAAGCCCTTGTCTACGATTTCTACGTTTATGATACTGTTATGCTTTTACGCGATTAAAATAAAACGCTAGCAAAAGGAATAAAAACGCTTTTATTTATAGCTTTGACCTCAAAAATTGTATTCTTTTTTTACCTTTTATTTCTTTAGTTTGTTACAAAGATATTAACCTAGATAAAGAAATGTGAATTACACGCAATACAATTAATATAAAATTAACGTGCAAAATTGTAACATAATAGTGCAAATAAAATATACATGTCTCATTGCTGTTAAAATATCGTTAAAAAATGCATTAGTAGGATAAACTAAACTTTCATCATTTTCCATTGGATTTAATACTGTTTCGCATAATTTAGACGTGATTCGATCTACTTCAATCGTCGAATGACGTGTCTGTCCGAGTCTAAACTGATTCCGTAAAGGTACGATGAAGAGGTAGCAGTAAATCTACCTTGCTCTCGTTTGATCTAACATTCGAACCTGCAGGATAGGATGGATGCTTAATTCATCGATTTCCGTTCGGAGATCGGCAACGGCCGACATCCACTCGGGTTTCTCGAACCAATCTTCTCCCGGAGCAGAAGGAACGTTGGAAGAGACTCACTTCTCTTCGTTTTCGTTGCAAACCACCTTCCAGGCTGAGGCGTCATTACATCCTTTCTTTAATTCCTGATCTTCCTCAGATATTCCGACCAGTTTTTCCTGGTCGGCAAATAATTTGTAATTAATTCAAGAGAAAAAACAGTTAATTGAAAAAGACTACTGCAGTAATCTCGTAGCGAGGAAGACAAAGTCAATTTAGAGATAAAATTTAACTTTTTAGTTAAAGTCATGACTTTTCTTTGTACAAATTTTTAAAGAAGCAATTGGTATTTTTATTAAAGTTAATTATTTAAAAAAAAAGAGAAAAATAGCATATATGTACCAACACAATCAGCCAAAGTTTATAGTTACGAGTACGTTGAGTAACATCTTTTTGAAAGTTTGCATTCGGTGGAAGCACTTTATTTCCTTTTGTGACTTCCATAGAATCGTACTTGGCCGAATTGCTAGCGGGTTTGCACAACTATAATTCTTCAATCTGCCGTTCCTTTACAGTAAAAAGTTTTATAGAGAGTTTAGGAGAAATTATAGAGATGAGATTCTTTTATAATAGTTCTTATTTTAAAATTTTTGCAGTTCTGATGTATTAGAGTGTACAACCATAATTCTTACTGTACTAAAGAAAGAAATGAATACGTTTGTAGTCAAAAACAAACAAAACAATAAAATTTAATTGTATATTCCAATATTCTCAAAGAGATACGTTCACGTTTATTTTATAAATAATAAACTCAAATATACGATTTTTTTTAAAGGCGTAAAAATTAAAGCAATGGTATTTCCATTAACGAGTACAAATAATTCTTCTATACTAGTGGCCAGAGGTGGAATGGCCTCGTTTATCGTCGACCGAGGCATTCAATTACCGTAGGCCAGCGAGCCACGTATATCACCGGTCCATTCGCTTCCCGTTACAAAATGCACTCGAAACAGTGGACTCCTCTGCATGTGCCATAATTCCTGTATCAATTATTGAACGCTGTTTTTTGGGAACGCCGCGCCGTTCCAGCCACCCTTCGCTTGATCGGCCGCGTGCACCACTTTCCGCCCCATTCGTTGCGCCCGTCCACGTAATTACCCCCGACGGGAATACGATCAGTATCCGGAATGAGGGGCTAGGATGGAAATGACGTTTCACGACGTGCTTTGGAACGGTACGACAAAGCGTAATTGCTTTTTACTAGCGGCTTTTATACACTGCCTCTACACAGACACATGTAGCCTCTACATAAAAATACACACACACATCTCTCTCTCTCTCTCTCTCTCTCTCTCTCTCTCTCTCTCTCTCTCTCTCTCTCTCTCTCTCTCTCTCTCTCTCTCTCTCTCTCTCTCTCTCTCTCTCTCTCTCTCTCTCTCTCTCTCTCTCTCTCTCTCTCTCTCTCTCTCTCTCTCTCTCTCTCTCTCTCTCTCTCTCTCTCTCTCTCTCTCTCTCTCTCTCCCCCCTCTCTCTCTGTTTTCTGTCTCTCTTTTGCTCTCTTAATTTGCTTATACCGGTCGGTTCGTTTATTGATTTATCTCTCTTTTTCTGTCTCTGCCTCTCTATCGTCGCTGCTGCATCGCTCGCGGTAATAGTAAAACACGATTTTAATTGGATGTATCGCGTTTTTCGATGTCGATGGCTTTCGCGTATTTTCAATTCGTGCCGGACGCAACGAGAGAAGGTGCTGCGCGAACTACAGCGATTAATCGGAAAATCAAAAAAGTTATCAATGAGTCGCACATACATTGCACTACCACATGTTCGTTCATCAATGAAATGTTGAAATATAGTGTGATAAATTTTATATTTGCAATATTACTTTACATTTTTATAATTCTTAGTTTATAACACATTAATAATTGAAAAAGAAGATTATTTATGTATTTTTAATGCAGAGTTTAATACAATCAACATTTGTTGTTCATAAAAACAAAACATAATTATTATTATATTTATTATTACACGGAGAGAACGGTTTTGCTGAATTATCCAAAATTTTGGTGAAAATACCAATCAGGGGAGCAAGTCCCGATGACCTTGACCTTGGCATATGTTGTCAAGGTCATGACCTTGAGTGACCTTCGAAAGGTTTTAGCCGTCGCTCGTTGTTTGTTAAAAAGTTATTAACAAAATAAGTTTGACAAATATAGCAAATATTCTGCGTACTAAAAGACATAAACGACTAATATGTATGTGAAAATGGTACATGTATGACATATGTTGTCAAGGTCATGACTCTGAGTGATCTTCAAAAGGTTTTAGCCGTTGCTCGTTGTTTGTTAAAAAATTATTATCAAAAAAAGTTTGACAAATAAAGCAGTTATTTTGAGTACTAAAAGACATGAACGACTAATATGTATGTGGAAATAATACATGTATGAACGAAGGAATGTCATTTAAAGCAGCGAATCGTTGATATATTGAACAGTCTTTTTGTTAAATCAGAGAATAGTTGGTATTGAAAAGTATGTATGTATATGTATAATTTTATGTGTCAGAAAGCATAAATATAAAGTATTCTCTGTTTTAAACATAATTGTACGATTATAATTGTATATAAACTATCTTTAATTGCACAATTATAATCATACAATTATGGTTGAAGCAGAGAATACTTTATATTTATGCTTTTTAACACGTACATTGTATATATACTTTTCTATACCAACTATTCTCTGCTTTAACAAAAAGACTGTCCAATATATCAACGATTCACTGCTTTAAATAACTTTCCTTCATGTAACTTTTCATACATGTAATATTTCCACATACATATTAGTCATTTATGTCTTTCAATACTCAAAATAACTGCTATATTTTATAAACTTTTTTGTTTATAACTTTTTAACAAACAACGAAAGACAGCTAAAATCTTTTGAAGGTTACTCAGGGTTATGGCCTTGACAACATATGTCATACATGTACTATTTTCACATACATATTAGTCGTTTATGTCTTTTAGTACTCAAAATGTCTGCTATATTTGTCAAACGTTAATAACTTTTTAACAAACAACGAGCGACGGCTAAAACCTTTTGAAAGTCACTTAGGGTCATGACCTTGACACCATATGTCAAGGTCAAGGTCATCGGGATTTGTTCCCCTGATCGGTATTTTTACCAAAATTTTAGCTAGATATAGATCTAAAAATAATTTTGTTGGACCATCAAAATAATTTATGTAGGACACTCAAACTGTTTGCTAGTGTCAAAAATTTTGTTGTCCTACATAAATTATTTTGATGGTCCAACAAAATCATTTTCAGATCTATAACCAGCTAAAATTTAGGATAATTCAGCAAAACCGTTCTCTCCGTGTATAAACGTAAATTTTTTTGCATTGAGTATCTTACAATGTTGCTGTCAATGCTGTCATGAAGTAATCACAAATTTAACAGGTCTATTCATTGTTATGATGTAATATACTATATTGTATTATTAGATACACATTTTGTTATTTTAATTATTAAATAAAAGTTTTTTCAAAATTTAATATTATAAAAAAATGCAAATTATTTAAAAAACATTTTTGTTTTTTTAACTTATAAAAATGCTGTAGGTATGTAAATAAATTTATAAAAAAATTAAAGTTAATAATAATAATGTTGAGCAAATATTATAAAACAATAAAATTCTTAATAAATTATATTTTTGTCTGTACAACATCAATAAGTATACATACAGGGTGATTCAGAAATACACCTACAAACTTATGGGATGAGTTCTTCACATAAAAACAAGAAAAAAATGTCATAAACATATGTCCGGAAACGCACCCCCTCTGAGCTACACCCCTCCCAAAATTTTTCAAAAAGACTCGAATTTTCTGTATATTAATTGTCTAAACTTAGGCTTTGAATTTTACGAAAATTGGTACATATCCTTAATTCGAAGCCCAAATTTAGACAATATACATAAAATTCGAGTTTTTTCGGAAAACTTTGGGAGGTTGTAGCTCAGAGGGGGTGCGTTTCCGGACATATGTTTATATGACATTTTTTTCTTGTTTTTATGTGAAGAACTCATCCCCCAAGTTTGTCGGTGTATTTCTGAATCACCCTGTATATAAAATCATTATTTTTTTATATGTATATTAATATATCAAAGTTCAATATATGTAATTAAATCATTTCACCCAATTAATGTCATACTTTAGAAATATGTATTTAGAGTAACTTATTATATATATCTACTCCTACTAAATTGAAATTAAATATTTACTTTATCAAAGATTTATTCGATTGCTGTGCCGAACAGAAGAGACCAACTTCTTCAAATTTAAACTGCGTATCCGCGCAAAGTAGTTATTTTGGTATTCCATCGAATTACCAACGTCAAGTTAAGTTTAACTTCGATCTTGCATATGAACATAGTTTATTTAGAGCAAACCAAACTGAAAAAAGAGCAAGTTTGCAGAATTTTAGTCGAAACTGTATTACATTGGAAGAAAATAATTTTCCTTCCATTAAAAAAGCAAATCACAGTTATATTGCTTAAAAATTTGAACATGTTACAGAATAAAATATTGATATGTCTGTACGTATAAATTTATTTAAATAATATTTCTAAAAGGTATTAATTACTTTAATAGAATTTTACTAATAAAAACTGTATGCAATGCACATAAAATTTCAATCTTACAGTTAATGGATACAATAAATTATAATTCTTATATATGTTTTTTTTCTTAATTATCTAAAAATAATATAAAATTTTTATATCTTTTATATCTTTTATATCTTTTTATATATTTTTAGAAACCACTAGTTATCATGTGACAACACATTAATTTTTTTATGTTTGTTATTGCATGTTTTTTTTTAGTGTATGAAAATAATTTTAATAAATAAGTACATGTTTGATAAAATTGGAATAAATTAGCCTTGCCGTTTGTTTGCGCGATACTTTTAATTTATAAATATAAACTTGTATTCCTTTTGCTCTTCTATATATATATATAACATATATTAATGTTATAAAAAAGAAATATTTGCTATACGACTAAAATTTAGTTTTAGGATTACTCAATTTTGTATACTAAAATTTTTTTTTTTGTACTTTACAATGTATAAATGAATTAAAATATTTTAAAAATATATACAAGAGTATAAAATGAGTATAGCGCGTGGACTGCAAATAAAGAAACATTTTTTTTAAATAAAAGTTTTACATGTAGACACTAAATCGTATTTATAACAAATTATGTCTGATTGACATCAAACTGTGATGTGTACGTATAATCTACAGTCTCTGATGTAAAATTAGCCTAAAGCTTGTAAAATAATATTTGGCAGAATTTGCTCCCGCTGCATTCAAATCTCAGCAACGAAATATTCGAGATGTTTAAAAATAATCAACATTTCATCATTTATAAGTTTATTCCGTTCATCAAGTTTTTTTAAATATACTGATAAAAAATTTCTGTGCTTCTTTTGAGTAATTTAATTTTATTATTACATATAACAGATAACGAGATAATAAGAGAAAAAATAATTATTATATAATTCTCTCTTATAAATTATATAATTATTATAAAACAACAATATAGAATTTAAAAGTTTAAATTGAAAAATACATACTTTTAATAGATATTAATTAATTAAGAACTAACACTTGTTACCACATTATAATTACTGCTGGACATTGGAGAATATAACGGAAGCAAAACAATATGATAAATTGTAATTTTTAAAATAATATTTTAACAAATACTATAATTTTATTGTGAAAGAATATTGAACGTAGATAAAAACGCAATTTTTTTAAGGCATGTATAATCTCTATTTGTCAAGAAATCTAGATACTTCGTCAAGAGATGCAGTGTTTGTTGAGATATGAGTGTATTTGAAAATGAAATGCAAACGGCGATACTCGGCCTTTGTATCCCTGAATTCACGAAGTAAATCAGGGTGCACGGATGAATATCTACCTACGCGTCTGCACCCTGTGTACGAGAGCTTGAGAACACCCGCTAGGTTTTGTTTTAAATGTTTGCCAAGCTGGAACAACGCCAGCCCGCATATCCACCCTTGTAACCCATCCTCCAACTTCTATAGGGCGACAGGTTCGTTCAGCACCGGTCGAGCTATTCGGTATCTCCGAAAGGGAAGAAATAAAGTAACAATATAAACTGACCAAAACGTACGACAGCGAGTGCTCGTACTTCGCCGCGAGAGCATCGATATACGTAACACGAAATAACTCGAAAATCTATACTATGGCCAATGCTTCTGGGAGATAAACCACCGCGTTAATCTTGCCTTTACTCACGCATAATTAATGTTCCGTTACTATTCGATGTCCTTACAATTGCATATGTTAGAGAAAATAAATTACAATTGTTTCAAGAAAGAAACATTAAAGAAAATTATTTTAATAATAATTTAATACAGATAAAATATGTATATCACAAATTATTAAATATATATAAACTTATACAATATAGTCAATTAAATCTATTCTTTCCTATTTAATACTCCTATAAATTAATATTTCTTCGGAAAAAAAAAAAGGAAAATAATGTAGGAAAGCACAGCGGCGATTGAAAGAAGCGGAACTATAATTAAGCCAACCTGCTTTCATAGACCCGTTACCCTCTCGTAATGTTGTCTTATCAGATCATCGCGCCTGCCACTTTAATCTCTGTTGAACTTAATTGCAATCTCATCGTAGGAGATACTTAGCGAATACTCTGCACTATGTACCTTCCGCTTATTCGTCGGCGATAAACAATGGAATCAAAGTGGCGAATTCCCATATCTGCAGTGGCGCAGACAATGTCGTTGAATTCCCAAAGAGGATAAACGGAAATGTTTATATTCATTTCGACATCCATTATAGTGATTGCGTTAGAACTTAAAGTATACCAACCAAAGATCGACTTGGACTTTAGGCTTTCTCGCGTCTGCGCGATGTCTGGCAGCCGGACGAGTAACAAGGAACGGGTCTCTAAATCTACAGGGAAAACTCTGAGGAAAATTGTGCGAGACGTTGCCCAAGAGAAGAAACGTGTCTTAAGGAAGCATCGTTGTTGGAGAAACACTTGTGCGAAAAGTTGATTTGTACCGGCCATGTGTCTTGACTTTCTTCGAAATTAATACATTGATATATAACACCGTAAACAATACTCCGAGAAGATTGCACGTGACATTTTTATCGAATTAATATTGTTAATTACGCATAAATAATATCAGAAAAATATTTCGCTCTATACTTTTGGTCTTTAGTAAACTAAAAAGAATACATTTCAGTCCACTAAATATATTGTTCAATGACAAGGAATATGATGACATAATTATATATTTATGTTCCACAGTTACTGTGATTTATTTTTTATTACGCTTACAATAAGCATTGTCTGTCGCAAGGAATAATTTAATAACTTCTTTTACGATTTATGCAATTATTCATGTGAAGAGAAGCCATCAACATTACTTGTATGTATACCTATACTCGAAACATAGAAACCCCCCGTCTATCTCGTTATTCGCTATTTTGCGCTCAATGGACGATAATAGCATTAAGCCATTGAGAAATAAAATTGTCTTTATATCAACGTTACTTGAACAAACTTATTTTCGAATAGAAGAAGAGTATCTCAATGAAACTAGTATGATTGTAAAAAATGGAAAGAAAGAAGTATTCGCAATTTCTGCTGGGAGCATAGCGTGATGATACGACGAGCGTCTTTCATGGTTCGTCGCATTTCAAAAACTCACCACGAAGGTGAAGCGAAACAGGAGAGGAAAGGGAGAATATTTCCCTTAACGTCTCCATACCTTGGTCCGCCTCTCGTTGCCGCCGTCTATTCTTTCTATTTCGTCCGGGAAATAACAGCGCGCCGCTGGAATTGCGCGGAAAAAGTGCTCATTTGCGGATCTCGCTGCTCTCGACCTCGTCCGACGCGTTATCGTCTGGCTTTTGTATGAATATCGTTAAACTTTTCGTCTCGAGACGGCGAGATAAGCCGGAATCACTGATGAAATACTCCTTTAATAACGAGCGCACACAATATCAAAAGACACATTTGATCATTTCCAGTTCCATATTTCTTATCACTTCGTTATCACAACTTTTCATTAAATTTTTGTTCCTAAAAATTCTATTTTGAAGAATAATTGATACATATTTTCCTTTTGCAAAATATATTATCCTTTATTTTAAAAATAATGACAAAAAATTAATCTGGCATTACTATTTGACTATAATTAATTTTCATTAAACATATATAGGTTGGATTACTTTCCGTGAATATGACTTTTTAAAAAAGTTATTTCTACTTGTTTCTATTTCTACATTTTGATGTTAATATAATGTACATTGTTAATAATTTGTAAAAAAAATTGTTGATAGTTGTATGATAAGACCATAAATATTTATATAAAAATGTTCTATAAAACTGACTGTGCATACAATATAAGTGAGTAATACTAATTATACGCGATTTATATTGACTAATCCGAAGAGTAGTAACTGATTGTTGGAGAGATCCAATGTTTCTTCGAAATCTCTCACTGGAAGCATTCTGAGAAGGTTTTTAAGAAATGAATTGGAATCTTTTATAACTCCACGAAAATTACTACGAAAATTAAATTAGAAAAATATGTATATATTACAGGGTGTTTACTAAAAGAGCGGACACTAACTACATAGCGGTATTCCTTGTCAAAAACTGAGTCGAAAAGTCCTGAACCACTTTTTTCTATAATGCTTAACAAAGCCGTATCATTGAGTAAAGTTAGTCCAACCTGCGTCGTTCTTTAGCCGGGCGAACGTCGGTGAGCCGCGTGCCTGATAGTGTGCGTTGAGCGCTCCGCCGCGCATCGCGCGGCGGCACGGCGGCACGGCCGCGGCCGGCCGCGGCGGCCGCGCTATGCCTTCGCGCGCATCGCATGCAATATTCTTACGCATTGGTAATAATAGAAATAAATTTTTCTTGCACTAAAAATCACTTTTTACTCTTCGTCAGAAATATCCCTTTGCAGAAAATTTTGATAACGGATAAAACTTTTGCTAAGACATAACTATTATTAACGTATGAAAATTAAAACAAATACAAAAAATTATACTGTATATTTTACAATACAAAATTTTACAATACAAAAATTATTTTTTAAACAATCCGTTTCGTTAAATATCTTTGCGTTAACTTAATTTAAATTATAACACAAAGCACTTATTGAATCTTTCTACGAGGTTTGCCCAGTTACTCAGAAGTAATAAATTTTTTAAGGGGAATTTACTGTAACAATTAGATATTTAAATAATCTCGTACTTAAAAGGAAATACGTTAAAAATATTATTAAAAGCTAAAGTATTCAAAAATAAAAGAATTTCTTCTCTTATGAAAAGAAGATTTATCCTAAGTCATGAATAACGCTGTCCAGATGTACAATCTTTTTGAAACCTAAGGCAAATAAGAGCAAATCGTCGAGCGAACAATATTAATTTTTATATTAATAATAAATAATAACACGTTTAAATAACTTAAAACCAAAATAAAATACAAACGTTTCTGTCTTAGTTTAGACGCATAAATAAAAGTGAAATTGTTATCGTATTCATAAGACATTAGACAGCGGTAAAGTTATTGGAAAAGTTTGAACATAAGGTAAATTACGTGATAACTGTTGCCTTTTAAATAAAATAAAATTGAAAAGTTAGCTGCAATTCGTATAAGTCTTTCATAAAGATGTAAAATTCACTTATTAGACAGTATAATATCAATCTCGTGATAATCTACCGTGTCTGGTTTTAGTGATGAAACAATGCTTATGAGTTAAGATCAGTGCACGGATTGAAGGCTTAGGCTGAAGCGCAAGGTGAAATGAGTACATACAAATGTCATAAAGTATCATATAATAAAATACACTAGTAAATAAAAAAATATAAAGTAAATAAATAAACTAGTAAATTAAAAATCTTTCTAATGATTATTCGCCTATTGTCGAGAAACTTCCACACAATTGACATCTGTAATCTGTTTTATTTATTAACTCATTTTTTTTTTTACGAGTGTTACTTTGTTATATGATGCTTTATGATATTTCTCTGTACTCATTTCACCTTACGCTTAAGTCTAGGCTTTCAGTCCGTACGCTGATATTAACTCATAAGCATTGTTTCGTTACTGAAACTAGATGGTAGATCATCATGACACTGATATTACACTGTCTGGTAAGTAAAATTAACATTAAAAATAAGTCAAATTAATATTTAAAAAAACTTATACGATAATTGCAGGTATATTTTATTTTATTTAAAAGGCCGCATTTACTTTATGGTTTAATATCCTTTCTAACAACTTTACCGCTGACCTGCGTATTACGAATATGATAACATTTCATATTTATTTATGCGTTGTTAACGATTTGATTTAAGATTATTGTGAAATATTACAATAAAACAATATGTATTGTATTTATACTTTACCGCTGACCAATGTTTTTTATTTGTACTTTACCGCTAACCAATGTTTTACGAATACAATAACAGTTCACTTTTATTTATGCGTTATTGACAATTAGATTTAAAATTATTGCAAAATGTTTACACACAAGAGGGGTCTAAACTAAGCCAAATACGTTTGGTATTGTATTTTCTTAAGTTATTAAACGTGTTATTATTTATTATTAGCTATAAGAATTAATATTGTTCGCTCGGCGTTTTACTCTTATTTACCTCATGTTTCAAAAAGATTGTACATCTGAACAGCGTTATTCATGACTTAGGATAAACCATTTTCTCATAAAAGAGGAAATGTTTTTTATTTTTAATATTTTTAATGTATTTCTTTAAGTACGAGATTATTTAAACATCTAATTATTACAGTAAATTCCTCCCAAAAAATTTATTACTTCTGAGTAACTGGACAAAACTCGTAGAAAGATTTAATAAGTGCTTTGTCTTATAATTTAAGTTAACGATAAGATATCTAACGAAACAGATTGTTTAGAAAATAATTTTTGTATTGTAAAATTTTGTATTGTAAAATACACAGTATAATTTTTTGTATTTGTTTTAATTTTCATATGTTAATAATAGTTATGTCTTGGCGAAAGTTTTATCCGTTATCAAAATTTTCTGCAAGGGGATACTTCTGACAAAGAGTAAAAAGTGATTTTTAGTGCAAGAAAAATTTATTTCTATTATTACAATGCGTAAGAATATTGCATGCGACGCGCGCGAAGGCATAGCGCGGCCGCCGCGGCCGGCCGCGGCCGTGCCGCCGTGCCGCCGTGCCGCCGTGCCGCCGTGCCGCCGTGCCGCCGCGCGATGCGCGGCGGAGCGCTCACGCACACTATCAGGCGCGCGGCTCACCGACGTTCGCCCGGCTAAAGAACGACGCTGGTTGGACTAACTTTACTCAATGATTACGGCTTTGTTAAGCATTATAGAAAAAAGTGGTTCAGAACTTTTCGACTCAGTTTTGACAAGGAATACCGCTATGTAGTTAGTGTCCGCTCTTTTAGTAAAATATGTATATATATATATATTAGAATTAAAAAAGTCGTGTAATTACTTAAAAGCTTACATTCTATATTTTAACAGTTTTCGAGAGAGCGTAGAAAGTACTTTCCTCGCAATCGTTCGAGTTCTCTTAAGAGTATCGGACGGCGACAATCGAAACGTCGTAATTGGTTAACTTGGTTTAATCACTGTAATGGCTACACTCGCGTATCACAAATCACGATACGCAAAAAGACAAGAGCGATTGAACTTTACGCGGAATTACAGATCAATTGAAAGAAGTCCTGCAAGTCGAGCGGAGTTATAAGAGATTACAATTTATTTCTTAAGCAGATTTAAAATAAGACATGATTTAATAATTTTTTAAAACTTTAGTTGCCATATTTATTATATGTATTTCTATATTTTTAGATGTAGAAATAATCACACAAATCAGAAAGGATATACTGGCGTTGTAGTCCAAGCAATCGTGTGAATATTAAATTTCAGGGTTATCTGTAGACACAGGAAACGATGTGTAACGTCACTCCGATAAGCACATTGGTTTGAGATAAATGTTGACCGAGAATATACAATAAATATTAATATCGATATTGATGTATCCTGCCATGGAAGCATATGAAGTTACTTAAGGGGGGAAACCAGTGTAACAACTAAAGAAAAAGGCTGTTTTTAAAGATTTTTTTCTGCCAAATTGTTTTTTTTTTTTTTAAATCACTATATTAACATCGCAAAGTACATAATTTGAACTACTTTTTGTGAAATTTTTGTTAAAATATATTAATATTTATAGCTACAATAGCCAATAGTATGAGCCGCCTAAAAAAAATTATATTAAACGAGCGCATGCATAGCGGAAGATCTGAATAAAAAAAACCAAGTATTTTCTTAAAATATGAAACAATAGTTTTAGTTGCACGTACGGATTTAAAAAAATAATAATTTGTTACAAAATGGCGAGCTCTTGAAAAAAAAAAAATTCCAAAAATCTCAGTAAACAATTGATTTGTTTTTTAACGTTACAAAAAAACCAATTATTTAATCAAAAATTCCATACGTGCAACTGAAGCTATTGTCTCATATTTTAAGAAAGTACTTGGTTTTTTGTTTTAGAACTTCCGTTGGTCCGCTATGCATGCACCCGTATTTTTTATAGGCTCATACTATTGGCTATTGCGGCTATAAATATTAATATTTTTTAACGAAAATTTTACAAAAAGTATTGTAGTTTAAATTATGTACTTTGCGATGTTAATATAGTGATTTAAAAAAAATTATTTGCCAGAAAAAAATCTTTAAAAATAGTCTTTTTCTTTAGCTGTTACACTGGTTTCCCCCCTTAAATAACAATAAATATTCTTTTAAAACTCAGTACTTAATTAAATAAATTAATTAGATAAAAATCCGTGTAGGTATATAAGTGACAAAATAATAAAGTCTATAATTACAGTATGCGAATAATTGAGAATATAAGTAAACTATAGCAAACTGTAGGTGCATAGAAATTTTTGGGAAATGTAAGATGTGTATACACATTTATCTTTCTCTCTTTCTCTCCCTTCTTAACAAACGTTTTACTTAAAATTAGGGTAATACAGATTTTTTCTTAAACAAAAACAATGAGTTTTAGTCCGCCAGTAAAAAATTAAAAATTCAACTTACAATTAGATTTCTTCTTATTTGTTAAATACTGACAAATATTTTTAATACGTATTAATTTTGTTATTAAATTAAAATAACGAAACATATCTAGTCAATACACTATATATTGGTATCAGTGAAATACCTAATACCATGAACACGTCGCACCCCGAGTCTCAAAAAATTTAAAAATAGACGCGGCTTATCCAGCACATATTTCGCTTAGGTGCGTATTGCCAAACGTGGTCACAAAAAAACTGCCTCTTCCATGTGCCAGTCGAAATAACGTGATGTAACAGCGAGTTAACGACTCGATCGTGAAATGTTTCGTAACATGCCTCAACACGACGTGCAGATTGCATGCACTGTCGTACGCATTCAAAGAAGAGCACTGTGCCAGACAGTTGAGCAAACAGCATCATGTGTGTGTCACGTCATTGCGTTTTGTTGTATTGATCGAGAGAATAGCACATTTTCATGGATATTGATTAGGTAAATGGTACGCACAAATGATATTTATTTTTCGATAAAACAGAAAACATAAATTTGATTATATCAGTGTCCAAGAATGCAAACAATTTAAAAAAGTCTTCAATATTTACAATACCTATAAAGAAGTAAACTACAAAAAAAAAAACGTAAAATTATGTCAGATTATAAAGAATTAAAAGTTTAATATTGTAAAGTGTAAAGTTATGAAGTAACAAAAAGTAAAAGAGTGAATTTCAAAAAATGCAGACATAAAAATAAAAAAATTTTATATTCCTAAAGTTTAGAAATACAATAATAAAAACATTTTTATAAAATTGTGAATGTGTGTCCGTGATACATTCTGTCTATTTTTCATATTTATAATATTTTAAATCATCGCGTTAAATTCTGCAGAGAGGAGATTGGATTCTCATGTATTTAGTTCGAAATGGAACAGCTTCGTCAACGAGGAAACACAGATTGCATAGGTGGGCTGAAGGGTGTAACAATGACGCAGATAATAGCGTCAATTAGTCGGCTACTTCGCTGCGAGGCTATTGATGAAAAGAGCGAAGTTAACAGAAGCGCTATTGTTCGTGGTAGGTTGTTATAATATTAAGAAGAGAAGATACGAGTGTACTAACAATAACAGTGGAAAATACGTTTTCCCACTTTCACGTTCACAGAAAGAAATAGTCTAATAATCTAAAAATAAAATAAAATAAATTATAATTTATAATTTATATACCTAATATAATATATGTTATTATATTAAATTTTCGGTATATCAATGTATTGAACATTATCGATATATATATACAGGGTGTTCCAACGAAAAGTTTCCACCCCTTATATTTCGGAAACGGCTCAAAATTATGAAAAATCGCGAAATACGTGTTTAATCATTTCAAGGGGGTACATCGTTTGAAAGGGCATAAAATAAGAAAAATTTTGGCCCAAACTAGAGCTCGATAAGTTGAGCCATTCGCGAGTTATTTAGGGTCAAAAATTCGAAAAAGCCAATTTTTGACCCTAAATAACTTCCGAACGGCTCAACTTATCGACCTCTGGCTTGCGCCAAAAATTTTCTTATTTTATGCCCTTTTAAACGATGTACCCCCTCAAAATGATTAAACACGTATTTCGCAATTTTTCATAATTTTGAGCCGTTTCCGAAATATAGGGGGTAGACACTTTTGGTTGGAACACCCTGTATATATATATATATATATATATATATATATATATATATAATTATATACAATATAATTTGAATTGTTTATATGCAAATACTATTCCCTTAACTAATTGTAAGTAATAGGTACAATCTATAGATTAAAGTAAATCAGAAATAAAAATGCAAAATAGATATTAATATTATATTTTATGTCTAATTTTTAATATTATACGAAAGTGGTTTAAATATATAAACGGAAATTTTTTTCTATATATGTTATATACAGGGTGTATAAAAAGTCTGGAACCGGTCAAATATCTCGAAAACAAGACATTTTAGAATAAATGTTTTATTGTTAAGGCGGGGCGAGGAAAAGTATACTATTGATATCTTCACCGTCCTTTATTCAATAATCACGTTGTGCATCGTACGGAAGCTGGCAAGCGAATGGCGGAACGTGGGAGATTCTAAGCTCTACAGTTGCGCAATAGAGCAAGGGTTTCCAGAACAATCGCGATAGACGCGCTACGCGAGATGTAGTGTCTCCCGTCGGTAAGACTTGTGTCGATAAATTCTAACACTCCCCCTCGAGTGTAGCGCTGGGTCGATTTTCCGCCAACCTTCCGACACCAACCAGCTCCAGGCATTTCTGATGCTTGTCCTTAGGTAATCCCTTGGTAAGGAAGTCCGCAGGCATTCCCTCCGTGGGCATGTATCCAACCTCGAGTTGACCTTCACGCAGAGCGTCCCTGACAAAGTGATGTCTCACATCTATGTGTTTCGATCTGACATGAAAAGTGTGGTTTTGGGCCAGGAGTTGCGCTCCCTCGGTTGTCATTCATCACTCGGACCTTTTCAGGAACAGATAGGCCCAACTCCGACAGAAATCCCTGTAGGTATAAGGCCTCTCTTGTGGCCTCGGTCAACGCCATGTACTCCGCCTCTGTGGAGGAGAGGGCAACGGTGCGTTGCTTTCTGGATTCCCAGCTTACAGCGGCACCGTTCAGTGTGAATACGAACCCAGTGTAGGATCTCCGATCCACCGGACAACTGGCCCAGTCAGCATCCACGAATCCCTCCAGGGTTCCTGCGCCTTTGGTATATGTGATTCCGAATTCCATGGTCCCCTTCAAGTATCGTAGGACCCGTTTTGCCGCTCTCCAATGTTGCTCGTTGTGGCAGGTATTGAACTGGCTGAGGCAGCTAACAATATGCGATTTATCCGGCCTTGTTGCGATGGCCAAGTAGTTCAGGGCTCCAACAAGTTCCTGATAAGGCCTCGTTTTCTGGTCCTCATCTGTTTTGTCAGCAGCCTTGTCGAGCTTCACGCCTACATCGACCGGAGTGCGAACAAGATTGCAATCCTCCATCTTAAAGCGTGAAAGAATCTCTCGAATATAACCCGCTTGGGAAATTGCGATGCTATCTTCGCTCCTGGTAATCTCGATTCCCAAACAGTAGCGAGCATCTCCCAGGTCCCTGACCTCAAATTCCTGCAACAAACCTTTACGAATAAAATTAAGATCTTTTTTATTTCGATAAAGTATCAGTATGTCGTCCACGTAAACCAGGACTAGCAAAGGCTCTCCCCCTCGCTTGAGGTAAACGCATGGATCCGCGTTTGTTGGAATTAGACCCAGTTTCTGGAGTATCTCGCTCAGCTTTTTGTGCCATTGACGGCCGGTTTGCTTTAAGCCATACAGAGCCTTTTGTAAAAGGCAAACCTTCTCACCATCCTGCAGTTGCTCATTTTCTTAGCTCGACTTCCTATGGCACTTTTGCTTCCATTCCGAGATACAATTTCCTCCAAGCTCTCCGTGAGCATTTCGGGTAACTCCATATAGGTTTTCTCTTCAATCGTGCCGTGTAAGTAAGCTGCTGTGACATCCATCTGATGTACTTCCAAATCATACTTTGCTGCGAGAGCGAGTAACAGGCGCATAGATCCTAAGCGAGCGACGGGGGCGTAGGTGTCGTGGTAATCTATCCCGGGGCATTGGGTAAAACCCTTTGCAACAAGCCTCGCCTTTCTTCTTTCAACTCGTCCGTCCGCGCCATATTTGTTCCTTAGGACCATACGGCATCCAATGACATGGCGGTTTCTAGGTCGATCGACAATCTGCCAAGTGTCATTTTTTATCAGACATTCGATTTCTTTGATTATCGCGTTCCTCCACTCTTCCTTGTCTGGTCCATTTAGGGCTTGCTGGCAAGGAATTTCCGATGAGAGACTGGCCAGATTTGCTTCCAGCCCATCCGAGGTAGTCGGTTCATCGTGATTCGAATCGTGATCGCTGTCTTCTTCTCTGCTAGGTCCGGGGAGGTTGTTTTCTCTCTGTTGGAGTGGATACAGCTTTCGTGGGCGACCTCTTTTCCCTGTAAGGAGTTTTCTAGGTCTACCGGGACCTCTTTGGGTGTATCTATGGGAACGTTATGTTCCTCCTCTCCATCTTCCTCAGGAGTGTCGTGTTCCTGCGATCCGTCTTCCGATTCCTCGTCGTATACAGGATCAACGTAAAGTTCGCTGTAAGTAGGTGATACTTCCTCTGACTCATGGGTCGACTCCTGATCATGACCTTCCGGTTTCGTAAGTGCCGATTCCTTGGATTCCTTCGTGGCCGAGACAGTGTTGAGGAATTTTATATCGCGCGTGATAATCACCCTCTGCTTATTCGGGACCCATACTCGATAGCTCTTAGATGATTCATCGTATCCGAGGAAAGTGCATTTCATCCCTCGTGGATCAAGTTTTTCCCTTGCCGGGAGCCTTATCTAGCACGTAGGCTGTTTCTCCGAAAGTCCGCATGTGTTCTACATTTGGACGTCTTCCGTGCCATAACTCGAATGGTGTTTTGTCCTTTAACGCCTTTGTATGCACCGATTTCTAATGAAATTTGCTGTGGCTACAGCTTCAGCCCAAAATGAAATGTGGAGTTTCGATTGTGTCATCATGCAGCGGGCCATTTCCATAAGAGTACGATTCTTCCTTTCCGCTACTCCGTTTAACTGAGGTGTGTACGGTGTCGTGAGCCTTCGCGTGATCCCTTCCTTCTTCAGGAATCTATCGAATTCTTCGTTGCAAAACTCTCTTCCGTTATCTGATTGGAAACATTTAATTTTTTGTCCGGTTTGTCTCTCGACGAGAGCTTTAAACTCCTTAAAAGCCTGCAACACCTCACTCTTTTTGCGTAGAAAACGCACCTCCGACCAACGAGAGTAATCGTCCGTAAATGTAAGAAGATATCTGGCTTTTCCTCTGGATTCGTTACGCATCGGCCCGCATACATCTGTGTGAATAATGCTCAATAATTGACTGCTCCTTTGTGATTGCTTACCGACTGGTACTGCCGTGAGCTTGGCTTCCGAGCAGACTTCACACGTGACGGTTGTCTTGTTACTTCCTAAGTGAAGTCCGGATACTACTTCCTTCCTGTCCATTTCCAAGAGATCGCTTTGATTCAGGTGGCCGAATCTCTCGTGCCAGAGACTCATTAATGACTTATGTGCTCCGGTCGAGGCCGCACGTGCCGATTCCCCGTCAGGTTCACGGAGAAAGTAGAGATCTCCTTTCCGATCTGCGACTAGAATCGTCATTCCATTACCGTTTTTCACCTCTGCTCCTTCTTTCGTGAATACGACACGATTTCCGGCATCAGTGATCTTTGCGACGGAGACCAAATTGCTTCGTAAATCGGGTACGTGCAATGCGTTTTCCAGACGTGTAGATCTAGTCGCGTTTCCATCTGTAGCCGTAACTCTTACAGTACCCTTCGCCCTTATATCGGTGGAGCCGTGATTCGCCAAATTAAGTTTCATGTTTCCAGAGTTTGAGATTTTCTCGAATCTTTCTTTGTCGCGGCATAAATGCGACGTGCACCCGCTATCGAGGCACCATGCATTGTTCCTCCAAGCGTTTCCTACGGAACATGAAATATCGCTAGTAACGGAGGTTAGAAATGAGATATCCTCACCTATGGCAGCCTTCTCTTTGTTTTCGGTTCCTTTCGTGTTTCGCTCGGTTTTATCGGTACAGTCAATAGCTTTGTGGCCAACCTGGCGACAACGATGGCATCTGAATTTAAACGTTGTACCGGAACGAGTATTTTCCGCCGTGTTGACGGACTTATTAGACGCTTTGGCGGCCTTTCCTTTGTTCGACCTTCCCTTCCGAGCAAACATGGCGTGGTCGTCGACTTGGCTACGTTGCCTTCTCGTCGCGCTTTCGTCGAGAATTTTGATTTTTAGGTATTCCGGAGTAGGTAACTCGTCCCTCGACTCAATAGCGCATCTGAAATTCTCGAAATTGTCCGGTAGACTATGTAGGAGCATAATGGATTGTAATTCACCACTGACCTGAACGGACAATTCCGATAGCTTGTCGACTATGTCGAAGAATTCGTCGACGTGTCGTTGTACATCACCGTTTTCGCTGAGCCGATGATTCATTAGCCGTCTGTACAATGATACCTTTTTCGCAGGTCCTTTTGACTCGAAGATTGATTCCAGCTTTAGCCAGATTTCCCGGGCCGTTGAGCAGTTTCTAATTTGTTTGAGTTCAGCGTCACCGACTGCCAAATATAGATCGGCTTTTGCCTTTTCATCCTCTTCTTTCCATGCTGGTAGACCCTCGGCTGCCTGTGGCGCGGGCCTTTGTCCGTTTACGTAGGCCCACGTTTTGTTCTTTGTCATCAAAGCCTGTATTCTCAGCTTCCAGGTGTCATAGTTTTCCCTAGATAGCATCGGTATACGTGTTATATTTGCTGCTTGCCCATCCATGATGTCGCGTGTGGCGTTTCACTTCCGCGTGGCTTCCGCGTGGACTTCCGCGTGGGTTTCCGCGTGGCTTTCCGCGTGGCTTTCGTCTCGTCGTTTTTCGCGCAAAACACTTAATTAGACGATTTTTGTGTCTGGGCCCATAACCTGTTAAGGCGGGGCGAGGAAAAGTATACTATTGATATCTTCACCGTCCTTTATTCAATAATCACGTTGTGCATCGTACGGAAGCTGGCAAGCGAATGGCGGAACGTGGGAGATTCTAAGCTCTACAGTTGCGCAATAGAGCAAGGGTTTCCAGAACAATCGCGATAGACGCGCTACGCGAGATGTAGTGCCTCCCGTCGGTAAGACTTGTGTCGATAAATTCTAACATTTATACAAAAGTTGTAGGGTTTAAAAAGATCTATTTACTGACCTTATCAATTTGACCATAGGTGGCGTCTCTAAAGTCAGGTCAAGATTACCTTAAATTTGTTTAATGAAACCCCCTATTTTTTATTGCATATTCTTGTAGCCTTTGTCGAGACGTTTTCAAAACATTATAACAAAGCTCTCTTTTGTTAAGAATTTCCCGAGTTATTTTAAATTTTGTCATGATATTTTTCATGCAAAACATGAAATATCTCGTAAAGTATTCACTTTTCGATGATTTTATCTTGATACTTTTGTACTTAGAATAATGAAAGAAATCGATTGTTGTAAAAAAAAAAACAGAAGAAATTATTTTAAAAAATTTGATTGCATTTTGTAGATGCATTCAATTTTACAAAATTGCAAATGTAAAAAATTTATATGTATTATTATTCGATTTCTTTCATTGTTCTACGTACAAAGGTATCAAAGTAAAGTCATCAAAAAGTGAATATTTTACGAGATATTTCATGTTTTACATGAAAAATATCATGACCTCAGGAAATTCTTAACGAAAGAGAGCTTTGTTATAATGTTTTGAAAACGTCTCGACAAAGGCTAGAAGCATATGCAATAAAAAATAGGGGGTTTCATTAAAAAAATTTAAGGTGATCTTGACCTGACCTTAGAGACGCCACCCATGGTCAAACTGATAAGGTCAGTAAATAAATCTTTTTAAACCCTACAACTTTTGTATGAAACATTTATTCTAAACTGTCTTGTTTTCGAGATATTTGACCGGTTCCAGACTTTTTATACCCTGTATGTCATAGTAAAAGATTAAAATTCAGTAAATGTATACACTTACAAGTGCTCTAATTTATAAGTACGCGTGTATTGGGGTAGTGAGGTGGGAGCTACGCCCTCCACCCCGCAAGAAAAATTAACCTAACTCAACCCACACAATCTGTATTATTTTGACAATAATGTTGCTTGTTGAAAGATATAAATTTAGAGTGTAAAATTTTGTAAATGTATACATAGACTAGTAAGTGTATATATTTATTGATTTCACGCTTTTACTGTAACATATATACACGTTTGAAAGTTAAATATTAATTATTAAGAAGATATAAAATACACGTATGTTAGTATGTGGCGATCGCATGGCGCAGAGAGTTGTGCGCTGCTCTAATGAGCCGAAGATCCAAGTTCAAATCCGACCAAAAATCGTCGGTTTTTCTTCGATCACCACCTCTCGGAAAGCAATGGCAAACCACCGAGAGTATCTTGCCCAGGAAAACCTCTCTATATAGAAAGCCGTTTGAAATCGGCGTCCAACTTGTATATATCGGGATCACAAATATGCAGAGGGATTGTCTACGATCGATTAACGATTACATGGCACTCGATTGAATATACAATTTATGTATATACTACTCTATATACTCTATATATAATCAGATTTAACACGTCTAAATTCAGTTAGTTTTAATCTGTAAAATCATTCGACTTCGTTTAATACTTCCAGTCTTGCAATTATTGACATTACTAGCAAATCTCAGCTAGTACGTCAATTTGACATACAACATAAAATGTTAAGTTGTATAAATTATTTTTTATTTATATATGTATATGAAGTACCTACTTACAAATACTAACTTACCTACTGTATGTATCTTTTATCTAGTTAGTCATAACTCTTGGTTCGACTAATTTATTTTATGCCAAAGATAGAGACAAGTAAGATGGCGTCTATATTTAACTCACTCTTGTACAATTCATAATATTCTATTTTTTGACTAATTTAAAAAAAATAATTTATTTATTATGTCAATTTTGAAAAAAATTTAACACGTACTTCATTCTTTGACTGTATAACTTTTTAAAAAATAAATGTAATTTTGTAGCCTTTATCTTATTAAATCTCTTTTAGTATCCTAATAATTCTAGTAGCCCTTACATTTTTAAGTAGCCCTTGTAATCTTAAGAATCTAACATTTCTACCAATAAATCTAATAGATCTAATAATAGTTGCATCGTTTAATATAAATTTCGAATTTCTAAATACAAATTTTTATATATTTGTATACTTATGCAGTTTCCTATATTACTGCGAAGTGCACTGACTACGCGATTTACGATGTGTCTTTCTTGCTAGCAGCTAGATAATCCAGCACGATTATATACTTATCTATTCGCGATCATCTGATATACGGGAAATGTGCGACCTAATTTGGGAAATGTGAGAAAACAGGATTTAATTTGCGAGTGCACCGAGTATATCTACGATCGCGATTTATGACATGGGATACGTGCTAGCTAAGCCAACCTGGTTATCTATCTACAGTGTCTATCTGCAATTATCTGACATATTAGGAATATGCAATTTAATTACCGAAATGTGAGAAGTTGTGTTGTTTAATTAATTGTGAGTGCATTGGCAACAAATATTTGTATTTATCTTTGATTACAATCATGTCACGTACATTTTGGCTTAAGTATGCCAAATATTGTACCCTTTTATTTTTAAATAATCCACCAAAATTAAATACAGTCTCTGTTCTAGTCTATCTATTTTTAAAGCACACGAAATTTATGAGATATACGTCTATTTAATATTTAATGCTAATGGTATCTCTATAAAAGCATATACAACCTTATACCATTATACAATTTCTTTTATAAATCCATTTCTTTAATATAAAATAAATGTAATATAAAATATAATATAAATACTTAATATAATAAAAAATAAATACTTTGTTACTCATCATTCTATGTGCAATAGCGGAGTTTTGGACTATGTTAATCATGCATGTTGATCTGTAATACATAAATGCAACATTAAATTAGACCAACGCTCAAAATAATCAATATTTCAAAAAATCAAGAGACACGGTAGTACGCGCGGAGCGAGACAGCCGTGGCTCTATATACGCGACGCGACGAGTTATATATATGTTGAGAGTACTCGAGATTTTGAGATCTCGATAACTAGTGAACGGATCAAGTTCTAACTAGGCTCAATGGAAAGCTGGGACAAAATTTATATAATGAAAGTATTTTTATTTTTCCCCTACGTGGCCTACGAAAAAATATATTGCGATTCAAAAGTCCAGACCTGAAAATTTTACATTAAGATACGTCGTCGTCACTTTCACACTCTAAAGTGAGGTTATTTATATCCTCTAAATAAATCGCGTTCGCGAGAGAGATCGATCGAGTCATCATCATCACACGCGTCAAAGTGAGTGAGGTTAGTGTCATGTCACATTGACACTGCAGGGAGGATTGATTTGCACAATTCTTTAGGCTTATAAATACAGTACTCGCTCTGCTTTCATGTTGATCGTTTCTCAAGTCTGCTTTACAAAATATGCTTCCCAGAAGAAGTGGAAACATTATTTATTGATTTCTTATTCAATAAAGTTACTAATTTATTGTATATGTTTCTTTGATAGCGATCTGTCTGATGGTGTTCTGGGTTTTGATTGCGAATGGGTCAAAGAGAGACCCGTCTATCTGTTACAACTGGCTACTATCAATGGAGTAGTTGCTTTGTTTCGCATCGGAAAGATTGGATACATTCCACCTAAGCTTAAGGTAACGTTTCAAATAGTTCATGATCAGATTATCCGCAACTATGCATAACATTAAATTTTAATAACATTACATTTATGCCTTCAGGAATTATTAGCTAGTAAGCACATTCTTAAAGTGGGGATTGCCTCGTTCGAAGATGGGCAGAAGATTGTAAAGGATTATGGATGTAGAGTTAATGGAACTCTTGATCTAAGAACCTTAGCTGAAAATCTTAATCTTGTATAGATCCTTTTACTCCTCGCGGAGCATTAGGGCCTCCAAGGAGGTTTCAGTAATCGTTTTAAATTCAGATGTGCGGGTGATTAGCCCACAGCACCCTGGCATGGTGGATATTGCCATATAGTATTTGGACCAACGGTTTAACGTCTCTTCCGAAAGACGGAGCCCAGTTTTTCCCATTTGAGAATTTTTCTCGCATGGGGGGCGCAGTTTCTGGAAATAAATTCCAGTGTACTCAAGTGGACTCGAACCCGGTTTCTCCGGATTGCGAGTCTGGCGCTCTACCACTAGACCACACTGCCGCCCAAAAGTCTTAATCTACCGAGCCGGAAAAGTTTAGCTGCCATGAGTTTAGAAGAATATCTTTATTGAGATGGACAAAATGATAGAAATCAGGTGTGGTGACTGGGATGCTAGCACCTTAACCGACGAACAAGTTGCGTATACTGCTTGTGATGCGCTTGCATCTGTTATCATAAAGTAAGAAGTTTAAAACTTCTTCTTTATATATGGTTATTGTACGTAATTTCAAGTTGTGCCTGAATTTTATTTACAGATAAGGCAAAAAGAAAAAGAAAAATATTTATTATGGCAGAGATTAGGAATGTACTTATATAATATACTTAGTAGTGATATAAATGTGCGAATTTATGGTGTACCTGCTAGAACAGTCGGTACGAGGTATAAAACTTTATAAATTATATAAATTATAGTTTAAAATTTTACACATGTAATAGAAAAATATGCACATAAATGCATGTGTGTTTAAGGTTCAAGGTTCAGCAATCACCAAGTGTGGACAGTATTACTAGCAATAATGTTTTAAATACCAAGAGTAAATCAGTAGTAGTAGATAAAAACACTATTAACGATCGTGAAAATGCGATACCTACAAGAATCAAACCGTTATATCATAATTGTTATTTACAAGCGCCTGATGGAGATATATTGTGTACATGAGATCGCAAGAAAGCAGAGTGGTATATTACGAAGAATTTAGGAAAACTTGTGGATACAGATCCATATACAGTGAGATTAAATTTCGAGCCATCTGGCCGAGCATTGGGAGAGGTTGGACAATATTATACACAGGTGAAACTTAATCAATGTGTAGTCTGTGGAAACATCGAGAAATTTATTAGGAAAAATGTTGTGCCGCGAGAATATCGGAAATACTTTCCATGTAAGCATTTTTTATTTATGATTTATTTATTATGTAATGTTGAACATATCAAAAGTATAATATTTGCATTGATTAATGAATTACAACACGCCAAAATAATTATATATGTGTAAAAATATACATATAGTTCTCCCTCTATGTATAATTTTATTAAATTAAAATAAAATTTTTGTGTTTAATTTTAATTGTGTGATATGTGTTTTATGTTTAATAGATTACATCACCTAAGGTTTTCAGAGTTTTAATGTCAGCGTCTTTAGAACATACATCGATTTTAAACGAATGCGTATACGAATTTTCTCAAAAAATACCAACACCATCTTACGCGGTAATTATCGCTGTTGGTGTTTTACTACGTAAAATTATAAACATAGAAACTGTTAGAACATTTCGATATGTTGGCCCTTTTTCATCATTTATAAGTAAGTTAATTATTTTCAGATTTATGACAAAGAAGTTGAGAATATCTCGACTGATTGTGAGAATACCCTGGAAAAGGAACGGACAGCATCCTCACCATTTTTATCGTCTACCAAGAGCTATTCTCAAACACTTTTTGAATCGACTACACATGACCATACATGGAAAATTGATCGATTTATGCGTTTAGTGGGATCAAAAATACAATAACGTTTCCGTCGTTCGTAGAAATAGGTCAATGCGAGATTCTAATGAATGTTTCACGTCAAGAAAGTTCGCAGATAAATGCAATAAATTTTTATATTCTTACTAATAATTCATTTGATGGTTTATGTACTACTACCGCAATGCGGTTGTCTGACAAAGTATCAAAAACCATATCAGGTTGTATATTAAATATGACATTGTTAATTGAAATCTTGTCAAAGAGGTTTCTGTTAAGACTTGGAAATACGCTTGTAGTATACGCATTGCAAGTTTGAAATTTTTTGTAATGTGATAAATAGAACTATATGTATAAATCTTCAACCGAAATTTCAAAAGATGTGGGATATTCTGAACACTCGACCTTTGATGAGTTTCCGTCTAAGGATGAGAAATTAATCAAATTTATAGTAGGAGAAAAACAATATGTTATATCAAAAAAATCGTTGTGCGCCACCAACAGTAGTTACTTTAAGGATATCTGTCGTATACATAGAAAGGATATAGATATGACAAACGAATTAACAAAAAATAATGATTTACACACTTTTGAACAGATTTTACTATATATTATAACTGGCTCGACAAAACGATGTGATAATGACATGCTTAAAGATTTATTAATAGCAGCGGATAAGTATGATGTACAAACTTTAAAATTAACGTGTGAACATTATTTGCTACACTGTATTACGGTTAACAATGCTGTGGAACTTATACAGCTTGCGTTTTCGTTTAATGCAAAATTTTTAGAAACACATTCGGCGACTTTTATTAAATTTCATATAAAAGTGATTAGGAATACTAAGGAATTTCGAGGTCTACCACGAAAATATTCAAATAAGATAATGGAATTGATTGAGAAAAGTAAAATATATGAAGTCAGCACATATAAACTTTTTTCACCATTTAAAACAGATAAATTTACATTGGCTAATATTTAATTCATATAATATTGCGGTCTTAAATATATATAAATTCTTAAAACATGATAAAAATATTTTTCGTATTTAATTAGTAAACATGTTTTTTTCTTTTCTACAAATATATTCTAGCTTTTAATTCTTATACAGAATAGTGTTCTTTTTAAAGAGCGCCCTTTAATTACATAACGTTATTCTTTGTAAAACTGAGTCTAAAAGTCCTGAACCATCTTTGTTGTATAATACCATATTACAAAAAGGCATGATATTCGTACAAAATTACCTTTTACAAAAAGGTAAAAAAAAGACGCCAAGCACGAGTGGTGTACCTCGAAAAAATTGAAGTAATATATTTGTATCTCGAAAAAATCCAAGTAATATCTTTACCTCGAAAAAATCGAAGTAATATATTTGTACCTCGAAAAAATCCAAGTAATATCTTTACCTCGAAAAAATTGAAGTAATATATTTGTACCTCGAAAAGATCCAAGTAATATTTTTAACCTCGAAAAAATTGAAGTAATATATTTGTACCTCGAAAGAATCCAAGTAATATCTTTACCTCGATAAAACTTAAGTAACGGGTGGTATACGTAATAAAAAATATCCAAGTAATATCTTTATTTAAAAAAAATATTGCAACCCAAGTGACACATCACAAAATTGTGTTACCTTTTATTCAATCCAAGTAATTATCTATAAAAAAAGAAATGATATCTGTAAATTGCGCCAATTATAAAGAAAGAATATATTGTCTCAAAAAATAATTGATATGTTGATTGTTAATTGATGTTAATTGATTGGATATGTTGTTCAGTATATTTTTCTGAACACAATGACGTAATAAAACCTTGTGTTGCAATTTTTTCTATGTACCCCCCCTTTTTTCCGTATTTTGACTAGACTAATAGGAGGATATGTGATCAATAAAAAGTAATGCTCTAAAAAATGACCAACAAACTTCCGTCAATGCGTCGTTCTTAATAATAAATTAATAAACTGTAAAATAATTAAATAAATACCCAATGTTTTGCTTAATGCATCATAAATTAATTATTATAATAAATGATTGATATAACGATTGATTACTTGAATCACTTAATATGGCGATAAATGTATTATTCCCCACTCGAACCAAAAATATAGTATTAAAATTACATTTGATTTTACAAACAATTAAAAACGCATTGCGATATATAAGTAATAATTTAAATCTAAATATTACTAACAAAATAATTATCACAAGTAACTGTAATAAAACAACTTATAATTTCTATATCACTCCTATTTCTGCTGTGAATAAATGTGAAACATATACTTTGGTAAAGAATCTCGACACACTTTTAAGAATTGTTATTAATTATTTATTGTAATAATTATAAAATATGATATAATTTGATACCTTCTGGAACTTTATACTATAAAATTTCGAAGAGTAATACACGATGAAAATAGAACGACTCATGTCGCTATTTTCTTGTTCGCCTTCGAATCGTGCGTGACTTTGTGACTATATGCAACCGTACATACACCACAAGAACAAGTACTAAGGCTAAGGCTAAGGCTGTGCTGCATTCCGTAATTCGCAAGAATAAATACCAAAGTCAAAGCCGCGCGATTATTGTTGTTTTAAAATACTTAATACTTAGGGGAGACCGGGGCTAACTCGACACGATTTTTTCAAAGGCAATTTTCAACAACCAATTAAAATTTTCAAGCAAATTCAATGGTACACATTTAAAGAGTGTTCTTTTTGGTACAAAATTATTTAACAAAGTTTTGCTATACGTCACTTTGTTTTGCCCCCAGGAGAGGAAAAGTGACGTCAAAGGCAAATTTTCAAATTAAAAAATGCCGGGGCAAACTCGGGTATCCCGAAAAAAGATCCCAGTAAAATGATCCCGCGACAAAATATCCCGCCTAAAAAATCCCAGGACCAAAAAATCCCAAGTTCAAAAGATCCCACGACAAAAAATTCCACCATAAAAAATATACCACGATAAAGTTCCACGACAAACGCTTACTTACCATGTGAAGCGAGGTCCAACACACACCCCCATGTGCAGCAGGGCGAAACAAGGTGTACAGGGTTTTCAACTTATCACGTGAAACGAGGTCCACCCTTACAACTATTGGGTTGGATTAGTTAGGTTAGTTTTTTTGGAAGTGGAGCCCCCCGCAGGGGGACGGAACCTACTGCGTCCACGCATACACTTTCCCACTCACACAACAATTAGTTTGGGTTAGGTGATAGCTCAGGAATACTTTATTGTGTACATTATTTTATTGCAACATTATTTTATTTATCTTGAATGAATATATTATTTTATTTATAATGATATATTGTGAGCAACATTTCGCAAGTATTTGAAAGCGCTGTTAGCGTTATATTCGCTAACGACATTCTCTAAACGTTCGTCTATTTTGATTTGCTTGGCTTTCTTTCAGTGAGTCTCTCCACTATTGATCCTAGCCAATCGGTGTTCCTGGTCGTTTTGTTCTAATTTTAAGGCGTCAATGAATTTCCAAATCGTTACGTGGCTACCCTGTATACGTTCAGAGAATGCTCGATGTCATCCTTCTACTGGATTATTCGTACGTGGCAAACCGTCTTGTATTCTGAAATAAACATTCCATATCAATATTGGGAACAGTGGACTTTGTCGTTGTCCCCTACGATTGCATGTTCCGATCCAGGTCGTCTCGAAATAATCTAACAAAGGCTTTAGAAGTTCCTCATTTTCAACGTAGTATTTTGATTTCATGATCTTTTCGTATACGGCGATTACATCGTCTGATGGCACGAATGCTAACGCGTTTAACATCATAATTCTGATAGCAAATTCTTCGTTTTCGCCGTAGACAGTTTGCAGATTAGTTCCTTGTATCTGTCTCCATATACATTGTGAAAAATGAAATTAGCATTCATGTACTGTTGTTTGTGGGAATACTTCTTTCAATGCGTTAATAATTCCCATTTTGTAATCAGTCGTGATACTTTTCGGATGTAAATGCCTGAGCAGATTTTATATCGCTCATAAGATTTTGACGTAGGTCTCCTTTGTTTTATCGGTTGCAAGTATATGTATTAAAGGTATCAATCGTCCTTCGTACAATCCATGGATAGTGCATAGTTGACAAAATATCTTCGAGATTGTGTCAAAAGTACCGTCAGCGTGCCAATGTTTGCATTTCTGGAGGTACCGCAGATTTTTCTTTGTAGTGAACATTATAATTTTCATTAAATTCTTCTTCTTGCTGGAAGACAATACATCTTGTCATACTGGATGAATGATTCCCCTTGTATTGTAGTTGTATAATCTCCAGTAATAATAAGATCTGCTGCCGTCGTTGGATTTGGTGGTGGAGCATTTTCTTGTACTTGCGCCCGTTGCACTATCCGGCAGAGCGATTTTGTAGTGGGTAATTGAACAGCTACGGCTTCCGAAATATTCAAGCACGTGGCGGAGACAACGTTCTTCGCTGTATCTTTTGTTTCAATCGCTTTTCGCTTCAAATTGTTCTTAATTTCATTAATTTTTATATCAGTTATATTCGGAGCGTGATTATCAGATGTTTCATAAATGATAGTCCCTGTAAAATAAAAAACACGGTTTAGAGAAACACACATACCTTATATATATAACTAGACACCACAGACGCGCGCTTCGCGCGCGCTATTTAGTCTTGATACACACAATATACACAACTGTCAAAATATAAAATAACAGCCACTCACGAAGTAAGCACAATGTAAAATTCGAGACAACCAATCAGCATCGCGGAAAAAAGGCCTCAATTCTTCGATACAAATGAAATTCACTCAGTTAACATGCCTTTTTTTAGAAAGGATACTATTTGAATGTGGCATGTTATTGGTAACTTTTATAATATGATTTGTACCTGTCTCTTCCGTGGATGTTGTTTGGCAACGGCCGGGACATTTTTCTTTGTAGAGTATGCATCGCCAAAATACTTTTGATTCATATTCTCGATGTTTATAAAACTGATATCCTTTATGCACCAGCAACTTGCTTCCCTTTTGACTTATTGTAAATGATAGAGTCATAGCAGGTACGTCTTGACATTCAAAGGAATACTGAATTCAGGTACAGTAAGTATATGTTTTGATTAGAGTACAGTTGGTGCCACCGATACCAATGGAAAGTCGATTCAAATTTGTATTTGCACGTTTGTCGTGGAAATTTATCGTGATCTTATTTTTTATCGTGGAATGTTTTGGACTTGGGATTCTTTGTCATGGTATCTTTTAGACTTGGGATTTTTTGGTCGTGGGATCTTTTGGGCGGGATATTTTGTCGTGGGATCTTTTTACTAGGATCTTATGTCGGTAATTCGCAAACTCGACCCCCCCCCCCCCCCCCGGGCAAACTTGAAACTTTGTCTAATTGATACAATTTGATCTAAAACTTATTTTTTTATTGTCTGAAAATAAAATACGTTGTTTATCGTGTATTTAGAAAGTAGAAAAATTCGGAATAAAGCAAAACAATCATTGGAAATAATGAGAAACAAATTGTTGAACTTTCAATTACCTTCTTCTGAACTCATGTCTGAAAAACAATTAAAGCGGAGTCTACAATGAGAATTTAAGGGGATCCGGCCTGCACTCGTATGACTTTCCGACAAAATTACCATTTTCTATCATTTTCTATGTTACCGGCCTATATCTGTCCTTGCAATAGCAAGAATAGCACCTATATATTACGCACACATACGCACGTCACACATACACATCCTAGGCTTTTATTAGACTTGTAATCTTGACCGTACAAAATTACCTTTTACAAAAAGGTAAAAAAAAAGACGCCAAGCACGCGTGGTGTACCTTGAAAAAATCGAAGTAGTTATCTTTGTACCTCAAAAAAATCCAAATAATATTTTTACCTTAAAAAACCAAAGTAATATATTTACCTTGAAAAAATCGAAGTAATATATTTATTACAAAAAAAAGAAATGATATCTTTAAATTATGCGCCAATTAAATATATATTATATCGAAAAATAACTATGGTTTTTTAAAAAATGTATTCCCATTAAAGTGAAAAAATTAATATAAAATGTGAAAAATTTTAGTGAAAAAAACTTGGCGCTGCTAAACATAATAATATATATTAATGAAACAATTTCTATAAATGGAAAAAGTACTTTAAATTAATGTGTGAAAGTCTCTACATTCACATTGTAATTATCAATTTAATATTTTAAATTAGTTATTTATTGCTTTTAAATATTTTAAAATTTGGCAGCGCCAAGTTTTTTTCACTAAAATTTTTCACATTTTATATTAATTTTTTCACTTTAATGGGAATACATTTTTTAAAAAAACCATAGTTATTTTTCGATATAATATATATTTAATTGGCGCATAATTTAAAGATATCATTTCTTTTTTTTGTAATAAATATATTACTTCGATTTTTCAAGGTAAATATATTACTTTGGTTTTTTAAGGTAAAAATATTATTTGGATTTTTTTGAGGTACAAAGATAACTACTTCGATTTTTTCAAGGTACACCACGCGTGCTTGGCGTCTTTTTTTTTACCTTTTTGTAAAAGGTAATTTTGTACGGATATCACCCCTTTTTGTTATAGATACATCAAACGCCATAATGTCTATCGACATCGACATTTATGTCTGATAAAGTCAAATGTAAATATATTTTGTATTATAACTTACAAGAATTATATCTGAGAGTTTGACGCCCTTAAATGTGCAGTGCAGTTTGTATAAATTTATAAATCATTAAAAAAATTAAGACACAAAATATGAATATATTAGGCAAAGTCAAATTTGTCGAGAGCACATTATGCAGTGTTTGCTATAAATAAATTTTGTCAAAAGAAAAACAGATTTGATACAGAATTTGGCATGTACGATGCTATTGGCAGAATGTCATAGTAGATAATATATGTATAGTAAAGTTTGTTAACAAAATAAGGCAATTAATAATTTATAATACAAACTACACTGCACATTTAATTAAGGATGTCACTGTCAGATATAATTTTTGTGTTATAATACAAAAAATATTTAGACTTAATTTTATCAGATATATTTGATAGTCATTATTAGAGAAAAAGAAAGAGAGAGAGAGAGAGAGAACGCGAGCGGGAAACGCGAGCGTAACCGCGAAAAAGAGCAATACGTACGATAGATATAACCTCGCGACCCTCGCACAGGGTGTATCCCAAGAACCAGCCATTCGCAAGGCGCGAACTCTGTCACTCCAGCACTGCACTTCGTTCGGAGTGTTCGGACGCGACGACGCGGACGGAATATTTCTCGACGACGCGGATGTCTAAAGCGACCCATAACATGTACGAGTTTGATTCGCGAGCCGGACTCAAACGTTTTTCACCACACACACACTCCCGAATAGTCCCGAAATTTGGCTCGTCGGACGCCGAGCCCGTCTCGTAACATCTCACCCACGATATTGTTTACGAAAGCTTCTTTGCTTACGACCACGATCGCAGCGTTAAGCCTATTCTACAATTGCGTAAACGTAGGGTTGCAGGAGTAGGAGTAGTAGTAGTCGTGGATGTTGTACAACGGATCAATCTACAATAGAGTAAAGATACGTTGTAAACTTGATTACAGCAACCTGCAATCAGAGTGCAGTTTTGTGTTTCAAAACTTAGAGCAGTACTTTCTTCGTGTTCCATGATGAAGACGATGAAAACCAAAAACACACTGCAATAAAAAGAATAATTTCCAACTTGAGATCTTGAGAATTGTTTTCACGTGTATCTCGACACAGCACTCTGATTGGTTGGCTCTTACGTTCACATCTGTTGTAGTCGTGAAAGATGAAGTTCATCCATCTTCCACAACACGCTTTACAACCGGAAGTACCGCTTTACAACCACGCCTACAACACTCTTACAACCACTTACGACCACGCTTACGCAATTGTAGAATAGCCTTTACGATAGATGTAGACGCACCTTAATAATTCATACGATAACTGTCACGACGAACGTTACGATCGTCGTAATGAGCTTACGATCCATCGTAACGCTGCGATCGTGATCGTAAGCAAAGAAGCTGTCGTAAACAATATATCTATGTTAATATATCTAACTATAAACACACTTTTCTTCGCGCGTCGAGAAGGCTGACATGTTAGGTTATACTGTTGTAACGCTAGACAAGTGTCACAATCTTCCGAGTTCAAGTTGAGTCAACTCATATAATGAGGTTACGATAGCTGTCGAGCGTTACAATCGTCGTAAGGAACTTAACATTACGATAAATGTAAACGCAGCCTCGCGCACCAACTAACGTACACGTCAGTCACGTCACTGCACATAAACATGCTGTCTCTTTCGTTTTCATGGAGACGCTCGAGACTGGCAATATCGCTCTCTCGCTCTCTCTCGGGAACGCGATTTATTTATTTATCGGCGAGCCGGACTTGAACGTTTTTCACCACACACACACTCCCAAATAGTCCCGAAATTTGGCTCGTCGGATGCCGAGCCCGTCTTGTAACATCTCACCCACGAACGAGTGGAAACCGAGACGAGCCGGACTCGCGACGTGTATAGGCCACTTTACGGTTATGTTTTTTACTCCTGTCACCTCACATGTGATCGATCGATCGAACTAAGGAAAATAAAAGTGACACGAAACAGTGGCGCCGCGGCGCACTGTGGCGAGAATATGAAAGTAACGCTACCCCCACCACCACGGCGCGCCGCGCGCCGTGGCGAGGATGTGAAAGTGACGACGACGTATCTTAATGTAAAATTTTCAGGTCTGGACTTTTGCATCGCAATATATTTTTTCGTAGGCCACGTAGGGGAAAAATAAAAATACTTTCATTATATAAATTTGGTCCAAGCTTTCCATTGAGCCTAGTTAGAACTTGATCCGTTCACTAGTTATCGAGATCTCAAAATCTCGAGTACTCTCAACATATATATAATTCGTCGCGTCGCGTATATAGAGCCACGGCTGTCTCGCTCCGCGCGTACTTGGCGCGAGACACTACCGTGTCTCTTGATTACAAGGGTTCAATAATGTTGTGTCGTGTTTTGTGATTCAGGGAAACTTGTTGTCACGTTCGTACAAACGATGCATCTTTTATATGAAGCACATCTTTTGATGAATTGACAGGCCGTCTGCCAACTGGAGACGCCATATTGAGGTAAATGTAGATAAGGAAATCTGTAGTTCCGTAACTTTTTCTCGTTTTCCATGTAAAATCAGAGTTTCCCTGAATCATTGATGTATGTACTGCAATCCTGGAGAAGCATTTTCAATTCTGTCAAATTAATACGACGCTACGTGAGTGGAGATTTTTGTCCGTAAAACAGACGGGTGCAGGATCTCCTTGGCGTAAAATTTAAGCTTTAAGGGGATGCTAAAGCTCCGACGATGTCGCTGTTTTACCGTCAAAATTACCGACAAATTGACAAATTTTCGCAAAGCTCCAGGTTTTTTTTGACTGCATGGAATGATAAATCCTTCTCCAGAATTAAAGTATAAACGCAAACGGATACGGCTGTGATCGATTTTACACAGAGGAAGAAAGAAAGTATAATGACATTTATATTTACGTTTAGGGTGGATACACCGCCAAGGTTAGAGTTGACAAGTCGTGAAAACATCAGCTTTATACACAAATTTGGTAGCTTTCATGCACAATGCAAACAACACGCCGCGTCCGTTGGAGTGTCTACTTTAATTCTGCAAAAGGAATTATAATTCTATACAGCCAATAAAAATCTGGAGCTTTGCGAAAATTTTCGGTCTGTATACGCTCGAGATTTCCATGATTTCGCAGAGCTCCAACTTTTTATTGGCTGTATAGAATTATAATTCCTTTTACAGAATTAAAGTAGACACTCCAACGGACGCGGCTCTGTTGTTGCATTGTGCATGAAAGCTACCAAATTTGTGTATAAAGCTGATGTTTTCACGACTTGTCAACTCTAACCTTGGCGGTGTATCTATTCTAAAAAGCTGGATCTGTGCAAAAATTTGTAGGGTTGTCGGTAATTTTGTCGGTAAAACAGCGACATCGTCGGAGTTCGGCCTTCGCTTTAGGATTCCCTTAAGCTTTAAGTCGTAAGAAATTGATTAATTACAGTCAAATATTCTTCTCACATTCGACTATAATTTGTCAATTTCTTACGGCTTAATACTTAAAACTTAAATTTTACGCCTTAAATTCTTATTGTAGACTCCGCTTAATGCAAGTAAACTCGCGATCGGCCATACGCGCAAAGTTGTCATGAGTCATAATAAACGACAATTTATCTTGACACATCTTGATCTTTATTTTTTTCTTTTTTATGGCAAGTACAGCTTCTTTCATCATTTCCTTATCCGCATTGCTGGTCTTTTTCTATTGTATGTACAAACCATTTTGCTGCAAACCAAAAGCAAATGACTTATTTACAACGTTTTGTCGAAATAGATTAGTGTCGGCCTTGCCCCAAACGTCGTTTTTCACTTTTGTCACTTTAAAAATATAAAAATTTTAAAAATATGCAAAACGATTATCGGATTCGTATATAGAGCATCGAATTTTCCATAAAAATCACTTAATGGTAGATTCGTAAGAGTAAAGCTCTAGGAAAGAGTAAAAATTTTCGAGAGATCAGAAAAATTACTTTTTTCTATCAAAAACACTTATGTCGCACTAGAAGTTACACCATAACTCAGAATGTCACCAAATTCCGTTGACAACGCTGGCACATAAAGACGCATTTACCGTAGGAAAGGCAAGTTTCTACGATAGACTTAAATTGGCAAAAAGCCTAGTGTTAAGTTTGCCCCGGTGTTGAGTTAGCCCCGGTCTCCCCTATTATAAAATACATTTATTTTTAATATGTTTTTTTGCATTCTGACTAATTTTGATAAATGTTCTCGTTGCGCACTAAATCTAGCAATTAAATAATAAATTTAGGTAATTATGCATTTTAGGGGATGCATCTCCGATGACCTTGACCTTGACATATGTTGTCAAGGTCACTCTCCTGAGTGACTTTCAGAAGGTTTTAGCCGGCGCTCGTTTTTTATTAAAAAGTTATAAACAAGAAAAGTTTGAAAAATATAGCAGTTATTTTTAGTATATTGAAAGACATACGACTAATATGTATGTGAAAATAGCACATGTATGAACAAATAAAAGTCATTTAAAGCAGCGAATTGTTAGTATATTGAATAGTCTTTTTGTTAAAACAGAAAATAGTTGGTATATTGAAAAGTATATACACAATTTTATGTATTAGAAAGCGTGAATACAAAGTATTCTCTGCTTTAAGCATGGCAAAAGTATGTTAAATCTTTGCTAAAACAAGTAGAAACTTGCACATTGCTTCCTCATAGTTTTTAAGTGAGCAAGTAGAAACTTGCACATTGTTTTCTCATAGTTTTTAAGTGAGCCAGTAGAAACTTGCACATTGCTTTCTCATAGTTTTTAAGTGAGCCAGTAGAAACTTGCACATTGCTTTCTCATAGTTTTTAAGTGAGCCAGTAGAAACTTGCACATTGCTTTCTCATAATTTTTAAGTGAGCAAGTAGAAACTTGCGCATTACTTAATCAACATTTTATTTCGCTTATAAAGCTTCCTCTATGAGGAAGCTTGTTTTTTATTTGATGTACAATTATTAGTAAATATTCTTTAATTTGGCTTCCTCATAGAGGAAGCTTTATAAGCGAAATAAAATGTTGATTAAGTAATGCGCAAGTTTCTACTTGCTCACTTAAAAATTATGAGAAAGCAATGTGCAAGTTTCTACTGGCTCACTTAAAAACTATGAGAAAGCAATGTGCAAGTTTCTACTGGCTCACTTAAAAACTATGAGAAAGCAATGTGCAAGTTTCTACTGGCTCACTTAAAAACTATGAGAAAACAATGTGCAAGTTTCTACTTGCACACTTAAAAACTATGAGGAAGCAATGTGCAAGTTTCTATTTGCACACTTAAAAACTATAAGGAAGCAATGTGCAAGTTTCTACTTGCACACTTTAAAGCTATGAGGAAGCAATGTGCAAGTTTCAACTTGCACACTTTAAAGCTATGAGGAAGCAATGTGCAAGTTTCTACTTGCACACTTAAAAGCTATGAGGAAGGAATGTGCAAGTTGCTACTTGCACACTTAAAAGCTATATGGAAGCAATGTGCAAGTTTCTACTTGCTCACTTTTTTTATTATCCTAAAAAATCATTTTTTGAAGTCTCAATTATTAAGACTTGAGATGTTCTAACTGCAATTAAAAAATTAGCCCTTTTGCAAAAAGACTAGCCCTTTTGCAAAAGGCCGCCCTTTTGCAAAACACTGATCGTTTCCCAATAAAACTGAACGCACTTTAGGCTTTTTGGCATACATTAGCTGATGCTAGGCTAGACACTTACGTCAGTTTTATTTAAAAAACGATCAATGCTTTTGCAATAAAGCGCCCTTTCGCCCTCTCTCTCTTTCTCTCTCTCTCTTTCTTTTTCTCATTTGAAATTTTGGAGAATTTGTACATATATCGAAGCTTTATAAAGCTGGGTCTAATCAACCAAACCATAATGAATTATATATGAAATAGGGGTAGAAAAAACTGAAAAATATATTAGAATCAAAAAAATTGCTAATAATTAATACTAAATTGTCAAAAAATATCAATTTATGAAAAGTCTCAATTGTTGAGACTTGAGATGTAGCCCTTAAAAGTTAAAATTTTAAGATTTTAGTAATTTTTTTAATTTTAATATATTTTTCAGTTTTTTCTACCCTTATTTTATATATAATTCTTTAAGATTTGGTTGATTAGTTTTTGAGTTAAAAACATTTAAAATTTCGGGGAATCCGTCCTTACATAAACATGAGTCTAATCAACCAAATTTTAAAAAATTTTATATGAAATAGGGGTAGAAAAGACAGAAGAATATAATAAAATTGGAAATAGCCCAATATTCCAAAACTTACAAAAGTTAGAGCAATCAAAGGCATTTTTTTAAAAATTCAAAATTTTATAAAGAAAGAAGCCCTTTACCAATTATCGCTAAATTCAATTCCATCCTACCTTAAATAATACTTTATTGATTAAAAAAAAATTTAGCCCTATATCTCAATATTTGCATGAGTTAGAGCAACCAGGGACATTTCTAAATATTGAGACTTGAGATGTAGCCCTTAAAGGTTGAAATTTTAAAATATGCTCTAATTTCCACAAATTTTGAGATATCGGGCTATTTCTAATTTTCTTATATTTTTCAGTTTTTTCTACCCCTATTTTATATATAATTCTTTAAGATTTGGTTGATTAGTTATATTTTTCAGTTTTTTCTACTCCTATTTCATATATTATTTGTTAAGATTTAAATGTTGCTCTAATTTCCATTAATTTTGAGATATCGTGCTATTTCTAATTTTATTATATTTTTCAGTCTTTTCTACCTCTATTTCATATATAATTCTTTAAAATTTGATTGATCAGTTCTCGTGTTACACACATTTCAAATTTTGGAGAATTCGTACATACATAGAAACTTTATAAAGCTGAGTCTAATCAACCAAATCTTGAAGAATTATATATAAAATAGGGGTAGAAATGACTGAAGAATATAATAGAATTTGTTTTACTTTTTAATTATTGTTATTAATAAGTTTTATTTACATAAATATGGACTAAAGATTTTATGTTTAGTATCAATCATCCCTTGGTTTTCCCGGGCGTTTTTTCAGGAAATTCGAGATTGCTCGCTTGCGATGTACACAGAACTTCGATATTTCACTTTAAAAATGTCCGGGAAAACCAAGGGATAAAATCGGTAATCGGTAAGTAAAATATCGAGGTTCTATGTACATCGCGAGCGAGCAATCTCGAAATTCCCGAAAAAACGCCCTGAAAAATCAAAGGATGAAGACGCTGATCGGTAAGTGAAATATCGGGGTTCCGTAGTAACCTATGTTTTGCGCAAGGATGTAAAGAGTAATTGTGCAAGAGTTGGTTCAGATCGGTCAAATAGTTTATGAGTGTATAAAGAACAAACAGACTTAAAATACGCCCGGGAAAACAAAGGGATAAAATCGGTAATCGGTAAGTGAAATATCGAAGTTTTGTGCGTACATCGCGAGCGAGCAATCTCGAAAGTCCCGAAAAAACGCCCGGAAAAACCAAGGAATAAAGTAGCTGATCGGTAAGTGAATAATCGAGATTCCGTAGTAGCCTATGTTTTGCGCAAGGATGTAGAGTAACTGTGCAAAAGGAGCAACCAGGGACATTTGTAAAAAAATTCAAAATTTTTTTTAAAAAGAACCCCTTTACCGATCATCGCCAAATTCAATACCAACCTTCCTTGAATGATACTCTATCGATTAAAAAAAAAACAGCCCGATATCTCAATATTTGCGGAAGTTAGAGCAACCACAGACATCAAATCTGCACATACACACACACACACACATACGGACATTTTTTTTTAATGCAATTTTTCGACGTTTTAGAACATTCTGAACACATTGGCATCAAAAACTAAAAAACAATTTTTTCTTTGGTCTTTTCTACCCCTATTTCATATATTTTTCTTTAATATTTGGTTGATTAGACCTAGCTTTATATACGATCAAAGGTCCATATACGAAGTTTATGAAAACAAAGCTTCCTCTATGAGGAAGCAAAGCAGATAATAGTTGGTTATTAACAAAACAAGG
Source organism: Leptothorax acervorum (assembly GCA_035220615.1). NCBI lineage: Eukaryota > Metazoa > Arthropoda > Insecta > Hymenoptera > Formicidae > Leptothorax > Leptothorax acervorum. The sequence continues at coordinate 368,557 of JASTWQ010000139.1, read as the reverse complement.
TTCAAAGACCACCTTCAATGACCAACTTTTCTCTGCTTTAACAAATTATTTCTGTTACGACTATTGTTTTTGATATTTCGGTTGCATGCGAAGCATTTATAGTTTATGGTCGTAAGTAATGAAATCTCTCAATCTTTTAGTATTTTGCGCTGGAATTGTATCTAAGACAGAGCAATGTCTTTGAATCCCGAATGAAATAGCTACGAAAGATACGTGACACTCAATACAATTTGTATTTGTATTTTGTTCGGATCGCCCCGTTTTCTCTCGGAGGACATGGGAGAATGGTCGAGTACAAAATTCACAACACGATCTCCTTTATAGTGTCGATCCTGAGAGAGCCATTTGTATTAAAGATGCATAATTCCCTTGCGTTGTTTTTCAGGATTCATTCGCAAACAGAGGGCAAAAGCATTCTGCGCGCAAAAATGACTACTGACGTCAAACGCGGACAATGCTGCAAACAAGTAAATATTTTTACCTCTCTGCTTCAATTTACGAGCTAAGATTATATAATAACAGAACATTAAGAGTTGTAAGTTTACTAAAAGAATAAATGTTTATAATCTGTGATTAAAAAATACAAAAACTAATTTACATATTAAAAAACAAATTATTACAATATATTATTATGTAATAATAAAAGATCTGTCATTGACTAATTACATATATTAATGAAGGTAAATAATTATTTTAATACGCTCTACTTAATAAAATAAAAATGTACTTTAATATTTTCAATAATATTATAAATTAAATTAAATTATTTAACATTTGTAAGATAAACAACACATTTTTATATTCAATTATGTAATAAATGCTGACATTATTAAGAAAATATTTTTCAAGAACCAATATTCTTTCTATCAATATTAGCTTTTTTAACTTACTGCAATTTATATGCTCCGTACTCTGACTATAAGGCCACATAGATGACAGATATTAATCTATTTTTTAATAAAGATATATCTTTTAATAAAAACGTATTTCTATCTAGAAGTTTAATTTAACGGTTTTATAAGAAACATGAGGTAATTTTATTAATGCGTATGGATTATCCTCGCGGAAATATATAAGAGTCACGGTTCTTTACACATTATGATGTTTCTACTATTGCTGATACTGGGCAGATTGGGAGTTCATCCTCTTTTACACCGCGCAGCTCGTTTTCGACATTCGACATTCTAGTCGAGCATCTACTGAATACAAAGGAAGAAATCCTCGTAAAATTTTAGTGACCCTATAAACGTGAATGCTATCTTACAAATTTGTATGCTCGCGTCTCGTCGGCTCGTTTTCGAGAATCTGGATATTAAAGAAGTTACAAAGTATGTAGGTACCTTTTTACCGGCAGATGCCGTCATTCTTCTCTTAACGATTATCTGATAGAATCAAAACGTTCCGTGATCTACCATTACATATCAGAATTCACTTTATCAAATTAACATTTGTTTTTTTCTTCTCAAACATATTTTTAGTATTTTAGTAAATCAATTTTTCATGTTTAAGTATGATATAGTCTCAAAGTAGTATTTCTCATAGTAATCTGGTGTTCTATTAGTATTTTCTATTTCATTGTTTTTACCTTATTAAAAGATAAATTAATCACCATCATATATCATGTGGTCTTACAATTAGTTAAGATTACGGAGTATTTTTAAAATAAAATGCAATGTTAATGCTATTAAAGCCAGCATCCAAAATTTTGGACGTTTTCACAGGTGTATTTTCAGGTATTTTTTTTTAAGAAAAGCGTTAGGTTTATTTCAATGAAACTTTGAAAATATCTTTATTCATATTTTAACATGATATAGAAATTTTTTTGTCTATTAATATTGATTCCCTAAGGAGTCATACAAGCTGGACCGAAGAGGCTGCTGGACGACTTGGGACCGTGATTGTGCCCGTTCCAATGATCTGAAAAAAGAAATCAGGCATATTTATAATCGGAAGACTCTATCGTCTAAACCACGGACAACTTTTGAATCTGAAAATTACGATTTGTAGGGAATTAATAAGGCTTAAAAAAGAAAAGAAAAATTTGATATTTCCATAATCATGCTGCCATTTTGTTAAAAATTTTTTTTTTAAATGTTTGTGGTTCGGACGATAGAGACTCGTCTTCCGGTTATAAATATGTCTAATTTTTTTTTCAGATTATTGGAACGGGCGCAATCATGGTCTCAGGTCGTCCAGCAGCCTCTTCGGTCCAGCTCGTATGACTCCTTAAGGAATCAATATTAATAAACAAAAAAATGTTTATACCATGTTAAAACATAAATAAAGATGTTCTCAAAGTTTCATTAAAATAAACCAAACGCTTTTCTTAAAAAAAATTCCTAAAAATACACCTGTGAAAACGTCCAAAATATGGGATGCTGGTCTTAAACAAGATAGTATTTACGAAATAAAAGGAATAATAATACTTAAAAAATATTTTCTTAATAATGCCACCATTTATTACTTAATTGAATATAAAAATTTATTGTTTATCTTACAAATGTCAAATAATTTAATTTACTATATAATATATTATTAAAAATGTTAAAGGCATTTATTACCCATATTTTTACGTAACTGTTATCTTATTTTCAGTATTATGTCTTCTGTAAACAATCTTTTTTTTTTGTAACCGATATTAAAACAATACATGATAATAAAAATATTTTTTTAAATTTTATTAACTAAAGAGTAAAGGTATTTGTTCAAGGTTATATAAAAGAATAAAAAATTTCTCTGAAATATTCTCGATACGGCCCGCGGTAAAAATGGAAAATAGCTAAATGGCATTCAGCGGATGGGCTTTCCGTCGAATCGGATAAGATTGATTCAAGCCGGCGGATTTTTGCAGGGGGGGATCAGAAATCGGCTTAAACCCTAATACCTAGCTCGTTTCGATGAAGAGTGCAAAGTGTGGTACGTGCCTTGCGAGAGAGGCAACCTAAGCATCCTGAAAAGGTTCTAGGATCACGAGAGCTGATACATTTTCGGATTTTTGTGACAGGACTAAAGAACGACAACAGAGCTCGATATAACTTTACTGCAGGAAGATTTTGACTATATAAAAAAGTAAAGTGTTATGTGCATTATTATCGTTTTTAAAATAAAAAATTTTATTAAAAGTATTTAAACTTTCTACTATTAAATAAGAAATTTAAACAATATCTTTTTTATTAAAGAGTAGAAGAGATTTGAATGGTGACTCGTATTTTATCACATAAAAAAATAAAAGTAAAATTTGAGAATCAAACATATTGTTTATAAAAATTATATTACTTTCGTTCGAATTCCACATATAAATTCCAGAATTTCCTATAATAGAGAAGTTAACTGAAACTTTTTCTTTCACATAATTCTTAAATTACAAAAATATTAAATTATATGTTATAAGAAATATATTTTCTAAATAAATTGCATATTTTCTTTTTAAAATTTTTTGCAATTAAGTCTTTCTAACTCAAAATGTTTGTTGGACTGGTTACAAACATTGCCGAGTAATTTTCCGACATGAAGCGAGCTCAGTGCCTTTGAATCATGTTCCATCTCCCATAAGGTTCTATGAACCGATAGAGGATTTTGAAACGTGACCTGATTCCGTCATAGTCCCAGGATGCAATCATCGTTTGATCGCAAACGGGCGGATCGGGGAAGGATTGCAAGAGGAATGGACGAAGGGTAGTGATATGGGGATAATGGGGAAGGAGTTTTAGTCGGAACTGGGGGTGGTGTAGAGCAACAATCACGAACGATTGAATCGATCTCGTGAGAGATGCCGACGAGCATTGTATCTTCGCGCGATATCATCTGTTTGTTTCTCCATGTGTCCGAGTAGAAAGAAGTAAGACTTTGTAAATTCTTGTAAACGGTAATTCGTTGTAATTGCTTCTTTTAAGTATAATAGTAGATATAGTGATTTGTCAAATAGAGGTTGTTTCTCAAGCTGTCGTGTACTTTACAGCGATTAAAATCGGTCGAAAATACAGTAAATGCATATACATATACGAATTTATGAAAAACGCGGCGTTACAGAGAATATGTAAAATTATGGCGCTACCGTGACTAGAATTATTTAACAACACTTGCATTAGCGTGCATATGCTGAAAAATGTGAATTTTCCGGGCAAGTAACTCACCACTGTCTATCCAACAAGTCACCATCATTCGTCGACATGTCTCCTTTTGTAGAAAAGTGTAGTTTAGTAAATAAATAAACAGACATCGTTTAGTATTCAAAGAATTTTGCAGATTCGAAAGCTATTTAATAGTAGAAATCAGATGTGATTATCGTTGACATCCTAAACAAATTCTGAATAACAACTTTATGTTAAAAATTGATCAAAATATGTTTTTTTTTACATTAAATTTATATTACATATTAAAAATAAAAAATTATTCGTACAATTTATTTAAATCTGTCAAGTATAACTTTTTCTACTGCCAAAAAATAAAGTTAATATTATTAAACAATTAAAATTAATAATTAATATTTTGTTATAATTAACATTCTATTAACCGAAAATGTCAATTGCAGTATTATGCCTATAATTAAATTATTAATAATTTACAAGCTTTACTTTATTAATATTAAAAGCTTTATTTAACCCAAATATAGGAGCCGCTAGATTTAGATAATTAAAAAACAAGGAATTATTATACAGAATTATTTAGTATTAATAAATAAAACTTTTACATCAGTTAACGAAGAAATAAGTAAATATTGATTTCATTATTTGCACTGATTTGCATTGCCTTAAATTAAAATTGTATTTTCCAAAGAAATAAGTTTTTTCTTTTAATAGAAAAAAGATTGCTTGAATAAAAATTGTATTATGATGGCGGAGAATTCAAGAGGAAAACTCATCGTGTAATGATCTCAATACCGCGCGACATTCTTATACGTTGTTTAATTTTGCCAATAACCACTACTTTTAATGCAACCCGTGTGTCCTATAATATCACGCTTACCGTGACCATCTTATCTGCCTGTCGTGACAGTGGGTGTACCAAATTTGCATGCACTGTGGGTACCATTGTATAACGCGCTGTAGCGTCCATTATCCTCGGCGAGATGTAGCACGTGCCGTTCTGCTTTAATATACTTCCGAATGCAGTATATCGACCAATGTACATAGAATGATACATATCTAACATCTCCAAGCTACGTGCAACCACTTTTGCAATCATGTAATTTTCGAGCGATTGCCAGATTTGGTAATTAATAAAAGAAAAAAGATACAGATTTAAATATAAATTTTCTCTATATCTTACTTTTCTAAATACACTCCCAAAAAAAATTATGGCATCACTCAATTTATATCAAAATTTTGCATAATTTTACATAAGCGTATCTCTTGCGAAAAATTGTCGTATTTGAAATTTTTTTTTTTATTTTAAAGGCTAGTCTCTACTTTAAGAAACTTTCATTAGATTTTTATTTCAACCTTTTCCCCTCCTGCTATCTCTTCAAAAGTGAGGACGTGTTTTTTCTCCAAAAAATTGCACAGTTTGACGTACTTTACTGGGTGAAATAAATTTTTCTCGCAAATGTCATGATAACCATCGTAAAATATGGACTTTTACCTGCAAATTAAAAAAAGTTGAGATAAGTACGATTTTTTTCTCGGAGTTACGGCGTATCAAAAGAGAGTGAGTAAAATAGGCCGATTTTTGCCTAAAATGTGTAACGTACGTAATCTTATGTTTTTTGGGTCGCTGAATACGATGGTAGCATTTTTTCCGTTTAAACCCGTGAGAAAGTGGTCAAAATTTGCTTTAAAGGGGTCGAAATAAGTCACTTTTAATTTTACTTAAATCACTTTTAGTTTAAAAGTGACTTATTTCGACTCCTTTAAATAAAATTTTGATCACTTTTCCACGGGTTTAGACGGACGAAAATGCTACCATCGTATTCAGCGACCCAAAAAACATAAGATTACGTATGTTACACATTTTAGGCAAAAATCGGCCTATTTCACTCACTCTCCTTTGATACGCCGTAACTCCAAGAAAAAAAATTGTACGGACATCAATTTTTTCTTAATTTGCAGGTAAAAGTCCATATTTTACGATGGTTATTATGACATTTGCGAAAAAAATTTATTTTACCCAGTAGAGTGCGTCAAACTGCAATTTTTTGGAGAAAAAACACGTCATCATACTTTTGAAGAGATAGCAGGAAGGGAACAGGATAAAATCTATCAAAAGTTTCTTAAAGTAGAGACTTTACCTTTTAAAATAAAAAAAAAATTTTTTAAATAGAATTTTTCGCCGCAAAGATACGCTTATGTAAAATTATGCAAAATTTTTATATGAGTTGAGTAATGCCATAATTTTTTTTGAGAAGTTTTATTATTTAATTTGCACATTTTCAGAAAAAGAGAATTAAGTTGTTAAAAAAATAGATAATTTGCAAAAGTAACTATATAAAATTTTTATTTATAAAAACGTTATACTGGAGATGATAAAGAAAATCATACACATTCTGCAGAATAATAATGCACAATATGATAATTATATAAATTAAATCTAGTCAGTCAGCATAAATAAGCCAATTCTTTAAATTGCATTTAAGATTCTTTTGTTAAAATTATTATATTTAACAAGAAAAGTGAAATATTACGGAATAATAAAAAAAGACTAATTTTTTATGACAGAATGGTTTACATTGAAATGACTAAACCTTACGAATAAAAAGGGAGAGGGGAGAGAGAGAGAGAGAGAGAGAGAGAGAGAGAGAGAGAGAGAGAGAGAGAGAGAGAGAGAGAGAGAGAGAGAGAGAGAGAGAAAGAGAGAGAGAGAATGGCTTTATTTATGTATTAGTTCATCACCGAAACAGCCATTGCGAAGGCGCGACCACCTGCGACCTGCAGCATCCTCTCCGTTTCACTCTTTTAAGTATTTATGATGAAGAGCCACACTATATGCAATGAAATCGGAGTTGAAGATCAACAATGTCCTCGACGGTAGAGGACTTTACAAATCGTATCTGTCGCTGCCAGTGGTTTTCGATGTTCGTATATAACTTGTGTGATAAAAGCTACGATATTTTTGAAAATCATTCTTTATATGTAATATCCATATTTTTTATATTGCTACATTTTTTATATGAATATTATTTATATGGAATATCATGTAGATAATTCTCAAATTGTACAATATAGTAATTGCTTAATATTGCACTTACAATCAGGCTTAAATCTATATAATTGCACAAACAGGATCTAGGTATATCAACGTTAAAATAATTTCAAGTGTTTTTGATAAACAGCACATTATTGTAAAAATAAGAAATCAAGAATTTCTATTGGATAATAAACATTAAGAAATCTAAAGTGCATTAAGTAAATACGCTGTAGTATATGACTGATTTACAATTTAATGATAAATACAATTTTTTGTTTTCTATACTTTATATTCGATAATGAGAATATCAATAATATCATAAATATGTTTTTCTTCAAGAATAATTATATGTCAATACAAATATAGTGAAGCCGTTTTAGCGAATACTATAATATATACCTACATATATAAAATGACAAATTACGTGTGTCTAACAGCATAAGTTAATATTTGTTGTCCCTTTTGTTGTTATCTCCGCGTTGGTGCCAGCAGTATAAATTTAGCTAATAATTAATACTATCGGAGGAACGGCAGAGATGATTCATTTGGTAGATCTTACGACTTAACATTTCGAGCTCGCAAACTTGCGAACGTGAAATTACAGAACAAACTTTCTTCCGCGCTAAATTGCCTCAGGTTTCTCATAGCTCTTGTCTACGTGAAAGAAATATATCGTCTATGTGTGTTATTGAAGAAAATTATTATCAATCAAATAAATAAATAAAATTATGTATCAACAATAACGTTCTAAAACCAATAATGTATCGCATTGCTTAAAATTAATACCTACTTCATTATCAATGATCATAATATACATATTTCAACTTTAAAAATAAATAAAAATTTTAAACATTATATATTTTAGAAAAATTTTCTAAATGTCATATATATTGATAATCTATATTTTTTATATGTATTATTTAACAATAAATTTTACCAATAAATAAAAAAGGCAGTTAGAGCCGGGCGCTGTAACTAGTGCGCAATATATTACTTGAAATTACATATCAAAGAAACGAACTTCTCAGCCCTTTCTTTGGGCCATCCTCAGCGTAGTCATATTCAAATCACCGCGAAATACATAAAATCGAACAACAACGCAAATTACATTAATTCATATCGTCAATATTCAAATTCGCAGTCCCTATATTATAGTCACGAAAGATACGGTCCTTAACTGTAGCTCGGTCTCACATAGAGAAATGAAGTCAAAAGAATTCTCCGAAGCAAACCAGGCATCTTCAAATGTCTCGACTCCCAGGTTAGAAAGCCAGGAAGGGCGAAGAGAGACCTATGTCCTTTGAGTGTCCATAAGGAGCGTATAAAATCGAAGACACCTGTGCAAGCATTCGGAGCATACTGGATATAAAATATATTACGCAAATAAAGTAATGAGAAATTATAGTTAATTACGAAACTTACAGGAAAGAATATAATTCGCCTCGCATAGAATAAAGTAAATGGTGATAACGGTCGAAAAATAAAAATGTGACTTGTCACGGAGACGTTCAGAGAAACAATGATACATTTAACGGCAAGTCCACAAAATAAATATCGAGTTCGCAAAACATTATAAACATAAAAGAAAAACATGTATAGACAGACGAAACTTAAAGTTTAGGGAGCTTCTCAATAATATGCAAATATGAATCTGATATATTTTCCGTGTCAGTCCGCAAATTCAATCCGTTTTTTTGCCTTTTAATGTAAAGCATTTCCGAGATCAAGCGTTTGCTTAAATAAGGCTCGTTATCCAAAATTTCTACTTCATTCCACTTAAAATCATGACGTAGTTCATTTCTATGGTCTGTCAATACAGAATGACTAGCCTTTTTCCTTAAAATGTGACTCTGGTGCTCATTGACTCTTGTTTGTAATTGTCTACCAGTTTGCCCTACATATGAAGCGTCGCAATTGTTGCAGTTAATTTTATAAACAATATTATTGCGCATATCTTTAAGAAGGATACCTTTATAGACTTTAATATACTTTTTCATTTTGTTGAGACTAAAGTAGAACAGTCTAACATTGAGATTCTTAATTAAGCTTTTAAATTGTTCTGAGATTATAGGAACATATACATACGGAATCGTAAAAAAACGAGTAACCTCCTCATCCTGTGTACCTGTAAGTTTATCTTTTTTGTTAAATAAAAATTTGAGACGTTCATGGAAAACTTCTTCGCCCTTCTTGGCTTTCTAACCTGGGAGTCGAGACATTTGAAGATGCATGGTTTGCCTCAGAGCATTCTCTTGACTTCATTTCTCTATGTGATACCGAGCTACAGTTAAGGACTGTATCTTTTGTGACTATAATATAGAGACTGCGAATTTGAATATTGACGATATGAATTAATGTAATTTGCGTTGTTGTTCGATTTTATGTATTTCGCGGTAATTTAAATATAACTACGCTGAGGATGGCCCAAAGAAACGGCTGAAACGTTCGTTTCTTTGATATGTAATTTCAAGTAATATATTGCGCACTAGTTACAGCGCCCGGCTCTAACTGCCTTTTTTATTTTTTGATTTAATCAAGAGAGCCTTTTTCTATTTTATTAATAAATTTTATCTATGCATGTTAATTTTACTTTCTAGTTTAATTATCAATATTTAGATCTCAGTCTTTTCCTCCGTTTCAAATTTTTAAATAAGAAAAATTAGTCTAATCCATATTTTTTATTTTTTATTAAGATAAATTTAAAGTGTAAATATTGAAGACAGTACATATTCAAATTAATTTTACAAAAGAAAATTTAAATGCAATAATGAGTCAAATTCAATCAAATTTATTATATAAAGTGGAAATTCGTCTCGTGTTTCACCGTACTATGGATGATTACTCGAACGTTAACTACACGGAAAATGATCCATGTCGAAGAGCCATTGACAGGGGCAGATTTCCAAGACGCTTTTAAGGATCCAGGTAACGGACACGAGAGCGAGATCAAGAAGATTGTAATGGAAAGCGGGATAATGGATTAAAGTGCACGTGATGTATTAATGTTGCAACGACTTGTGCGAGCACGGCATGTAGTTACGGTTTAATCGGTGCACGTTCCCGAAAACTATCAGGGAATCGAGTTTAAGGCTTTTAAAGACTTGTTCTAAAATATTTAAGATAGAACACGTGCTGAATTATTGCAAATTTAACGAATTTGCCTCGCGCAAGATTCTTCTCTTTGACTCGGAAAATTTCCAATTGAGTCTTTGTAAAGATTCTTATTAAGGCAATTTATGTGGGAAGATATTAAAATACCTGTTCGTGAATAATGTAATTCCAAGGATAAATGGTAATTAACTAGTTATACTTGTCGTATAACTAGTATTTAAACATATGTCTAATTGACATCATATTCATTATGCATTCACTGACGTGCTTAATTTATATTAAAACCTGGTTATTAATAGTCTTCTTCAAATAATTCTAATTGCAATAGAAAATAATACCGTGAAATTAATTAATTTTTCTTTCTTTGTTTTATTATTATAATATTGACTATAATTTAAAGCCATTAAAATAACTAATTTTAGTTAATTATACTTCATTGAAGTTTAATACCTAAATTTAAATAAAATAAATTATTTAAGAATTAAGTTATTCAATATTTTAACATTATGTTTTTCCTTTATGTATACATGTATGTAGATATATACCGGGTGTTCCAGGTCAGGTCAATAAAACTTTAGTCTTATAGGAAATTAAATTTAGAACAAAAAAGTTTCTATAAACATAGACCCAGAAATAACACTTCTAAGCCAATAAATAATGTATTAATAAATAGGGGCATCATTAAATTTGAACATATTTGATAAATTAGTTAAAAATTATTTTTTCTTTTATTTTTAATAAAATTGATGTCCTTCTAAATGGTCTTATTAAAGTGACCTATGTATTATTCTTTTTTTTAAAGTAAATTTTTTGAAGAAAGCGTTTTTGGACCTATGTTTATTAGGAACTTTTCTGTTTCAAATTTAATTTCTTATACGACCCCGAAGTTTCAATGATCTGACTTGAAACACCCTGTATATACAGTACCGGCCACAAGTTTAAACACACAAGAAGTAAATGTAAAAAATCAAGATTAATTAACAAATTAAATAATTATTACATTGCTTTAAACATGCTTCTAATTGTAAGATATATCGAGGATGTGTGGAAAGAAGGAAAAACTAGGAAACCTGCGCAATGTAACACGGCCTCCTCAATCATCGGATTTGTATCCTATTGAATTATTATGGGATGACCTAAACCGATATATGAAAAAGGTTAATTACAAAATAAGAAAATTTTTTTAGGCGCTACAAACAGCTTGAAAGGATATTTCACATAAAACACTCTTGAAAGAAGCATTCTTCTTATTAGAACGCCAAAAATTTTCGCAGCTATGAAGACTATATTCCCTTCAAAAAAGCTCATGAAGGCTACATAAACGAAAATTAACTTTAGCTCTATAGGCCAAAGTAAACTGTAGAAAGCGAAAAGTTATGTAACAATTTTTTTTCTTCTATATTAATATGAAGACCAAAGTATATCGAGTTTTAATATATTATTTTTATTGAAGAAACTATGTCAATTATGAATTTATAAGTCATTTATTTTGTCAATCAATCTCAACTTTGCACATACTCCCGGTACGTCCAAATTGTTGGCTAGTACTGTGTATGTATATAATATACATATACAATTACATATGTATATACATATATAATTAAATAAATATATATTATTAAAAACAAGGGACTGTACAAACTGATAATAGTTCATATATATACATGTTTATTACTTTGCTTGTCCATGAAAAATAAGACTGTCGGTTTTGAGATTGAGGAATAAAATTTTCTTCCTGCTGACGATTTATCATAAATATCAAAAGCTCTCCGTTATTCGTAGGAATTCTTAAGCTTAAGAAGCTTAATCTTCTTGATCAAGATTGTGTGCGTATACGAATAGCCGCCTCAGGGATTGTAGAAAGAGAGGGAGAGACAGAGGAAGAAACCGTTGTTAGACCTTGTAGACCGCACAAGAAAATGTAATTTCACCTATTAAGTACCAACAAGATTGTTTGGCCTCGATCTTTTAACCACCCGTGGATTTTCCGCCGTAAACACAGTAAACGATTTAGCAGCGAGCTTTTTCACGCTTGGTTGTGATTTCAACCTGGGGCTTCCGCGGTGTTTTCTTTACTGTCCCTTCTTGTCGTAATTTTCTATTTCTACCGTATAAAGCTCAAGGATTACGCGCGGCCAAGCAAAAATATTTGACGATACATTTCGATTTAAGTCATATGATAATATCCAAATAAATCTGCTTTATTATCTTTTATTATATCTCGGATATAATAAATGTTTCTTTTTTATATTAACCTAGATAAAAATTGTTTTTATGAAAACGTTGACACGAAAGTCTCACCATTTTTTCAGGCACAATATTTGCAAAAAGAAATCTAATATTTTACACATTGAAATAGTCACATGTCAAATTCTCCCTTAAAAAAATCGAGCCAAAATTTATTCAAAAATCTTTACAGAGTTTTTCACGATATTCTGGTTAGCGTTTATATTCACGTTTGTTACAGCAAGCATGCTATACTGACAATAATATTTAAAAAATGCAAACTTACTACTATACAATCACCACTCGTAAAAATATCTCGCGTGCACCAAACGAATATATGAGTAATAAATAAGGATCTTCGTTCATCTTGTACACTCTCTCTCATCTTTCTCCTTCACCTACCGTGTGTTCTCTATTTGCGGATAGTCACGTTCAAGTTTATGCTGATGTTGCTAGCCGTTTTACTGTATGTGAATCAACCAAGCGCATTCGTATATACGAATGTTTACGGCGACATCCTAACATTTTTCGTATTTTTCCTCGTATTCTACGACTTGTTATATATTTCTTTTTTACTGTGACGCATGTAATGATATTGATCGTATACATGTAGGTATTATCGCGTAGAAATATTTATAAGAAAAAAGATGTTTTAAAATGATAATTTGGAAGATAGAACCATCTATTTTTCTTCTTTTTATAAAGAGAAAAATATTCAAAAAGAGAAGATTCCTGAAAGATTTAGTAATTGAAAAATCTTAATCTAAACTTTAAGATGTGATCACATTCTAATCTTCAGTCGTCTCTGTAGGTGACTTTCTGTGCATATTAAAAACTTTTACCAAATTTTCACGCATGTAATATACTTTAGCAATAAATATCAATTAGTGAACAAATTCTATTTATGCATAATATAATCCAAAAAATGTATATATATAATCTTTTATTTGTAAAAAGAACAACCTATTATCAATTAAAAGAATATACGTATATACATTAATATACATATACACACATAAATATATGTATTAGATTTTCACATTTAAATTAAGATTTCTCACAATTGCTAAAATCTCCAGTAACCTGTAAAATCTTTAATAAACGAAATAAATTTAATAAATCGGATTCTTTAATATTCTAATATAGCTTATTGTTAGTACATCCTTTAAGGGGTTGCAGTACCCTGGCAGAAGTAAAAATTAGGAAAAATTTGGAGAATTATAAAAAGTTGTCAGGTTTATAAGAGTATCAATTTTTTTATGTACGTTTATTAAGTATACATTTAATAATATCTTGGTATTAAAAAATTCGATTTATTTTGTAAATATTTACATTACTGTGTTGACTTCAGTTCTGTTTTGCAAAAAGATTATGCTTCAACGGTAACCATCCTGGCCTCAACAGAAATGATCTGAAATCAGTATTAAATATAATTGCTGTAAGAGTATTGGCAATTCTTGAGCCAGACCTCTTGACGCGGAATTGTCAGGAACCTGAGAAAATACTTCAGGAAGAGCAGAAGAATAAGGGAAGCCAAAAACACGCCGTTAAGTGTAATTGTATATATATATACATATATATATATATTTCTCACAAAAGACTGACGTAACAGTCATAACCCGCTTGAACGCAGTTACATGACCAATTGCGTTATAGATAGAGAAAGACGAGCAGGTATCCACGCACAGACCGGATAAAGTCTCGAATAGTCAAAGTACCACGAACGCGAGATAATCAAACGTATAGATGATTCAGACCGCAGACAATCGTTACATCGTATTATTCAAAAACTTTTCACTTGACCTTTTCACTGTTAAGCGTCTAATTTTTTATACCAAGATATTGTAAAATGTGCTTAATAAACATACATAACAAAAAATTAATATCAATTAATATTAATTTATACTATTATTAATTTAAAACTTTTTAAAACTCCAAATTTTTCCTAAGTATTTTACTCCTGTCAGAGTCTGTAACCCCTTAATATCTTATGATAGCGATATAAAATAAAAAAAAAAACCATGAAAACAACCTGCAGCAAAGCTAATATGAAGGATGTGTATATTTGGGTAAGTGTACTATATATACCATGCCTTTAGCGCAGCGCATTGTATGAAGCGATGGTAGCCAGAGATGCGTACCTACGCGTACTTACAATAGTTACGTGGTCGGTGGCTACACGGCAAATCTAAATGTACGTGTTAATTTAGCTGAAGATTTTTTTGCACATTTCTTGCCTTTTTAAATTACGTCATTTAACACAATTTAACGTATTAACTTTTAATTTAATACGATTAAACGTGTTATATAACGTAATTTAACACATAAAGAAACACGTAAAAGGATCTTCAGTCAAATGTGTCATTTTTAGACGTTTATGCGTGTAAGAATAACACGCTTGGATTTGCAGTGTAGTGAAGGCTTCACTGTGAAGGCCACGTATTCGTAAAATGTGGCGATTGCATGACCGCCATAAAGACCTCCCGTCGTTAGTGTGCGCCGCGCCGCGCCGCGCCGGTGGCAGTGGAAGCTCCGAGGGATGATAGCGGGGGTATTGAAAAGTGTACCCTATGGACCGGTAGCGGTGCACGGTAGCCCCAACTACCCGCCTTTTACATCTCGCAGCCACACCGCGTACGCAAAGGGATCGGTATTTATGGTACTGCTACATTGATTCGTGTTAAGCCGCCGCGCCGGTGCTTGACCTTCTGCTGCGAAGTATTCATCACTCGCGACCGCAAATGGATTTCCTACGCCGATCGTATAGGATAACGCGTAATAGATCTGCTGTGGAACGTCTAAAAGATTTTATAGTTGTGCATATATTAGGAAACAAAAATATTTCTACAAAGCTTAACATTCTAAGATAGATCGGCACTAAGAAAATTAATTACATACTACCCAGACAGCACACATGCATGTCCAAAATTGGAACATAACACGTCTTAAAGACATTTTTAAGGGGTTACATACACCTAGAAGGCCGAAAAACAGGCCTTAATTTTGACATTTTATTTCTGCTAAACGGGTAGTGGGAATTAAATGAAATTTGGTGTGATTATGGATTTATGTTTTGACAATATAAAAATATTTTTTTTATTAAGAAATGGTGACGGAAAGAAAAAATATGGCCGCCGGCACACATCAAGGTTTGAAAAAAACGCATTTTGCGGTGGACACTGTCCCGCCTAAACGATCCATCTGAAACAAAAAACAAAATGGTGTTTTTAAGCTAACAGTAGTGGTTTGTCGGTGACGATCGCCGATTGTCGATTTTGTCGTTTGTTACAAAATGGCGACGAGTTGAAATTGAAATTTAAAAATATATTTTTCGCCATTTGTAACAACTCGTCGCCATTTTGTAACAAACGACAAAATCGACAATCGGCGATCGTCACCGACAAACCACTACTGTTAGCTTAAAAACACCATTTTGTTTTTTTGTTTCAGATGGATTGTTTAGGCGGGACAGTGTCCACCGCAAAATGCATTTTTTTCAAACTTTGATGTGTGCCGGCGGCCATATTTTTTCTTTCCGTCACCATTTCTTAATAAAAAAAATATTTTTATATTGTCAAAACATAAATCCATAATCACACCAAATTTCATTTAATTCCCACTACCCGTTTAGCAGGAATAAAATGTCAAAATTAAGGCCTGTTTTTCGGCCTTCTAGGTGTATGTAACCTTTTAAGACATCTTTTAAACGTCTTACGATATGATGTCTAAAAGACGTCTTTAAGACGTTAATTTTATGTCCCGATTTTGAACATGGTGCTGTCTGGGTATTAAGGAGGCTATAAGGATAATGCAAAATGATAAGAATGGCATGAAATTTATAATAGAAGTTTCTTTACAAATAACGGTTGAATGTGAATTTTTTCAGATTTTTTTATCAGCTCATTTTTGCGTAAATTAATATCAAAATTCCACATTTTATAATGGACTACTTATGAGAAACCCGATTTTCCATATCTATTTTCAATAAAAACATATATTTAAAATATTAAGAAGCAAATGAATTTATGTGTAATATGTAAAGTATATTATATTAAAAGTACGTACTAAAGTTCGAGCTATTTCACAGCATAGTTTATTTGCAATAGGTACTAAAAATATAAGTCAAGATATAATATTTCTGTCATCAGAACTGGTGTGATGGAGAAAACTTGACAACGCTGTTCGAAGTTGCGGGAAAATTCTGACATAAAATGTAACCCAAAATGTAATCGAGAGTCTATTCTGTCAATCAATTGTATAGTTCTTCCAATTTCGGTTTTTTATTTCTACACCGTTGCCAAGTTATTACTTGTAGTAATAATAAAATTTCTTTAAAGAATATAAATTTATATGAATAAAGAATATAAATTTATAGTATGTGAGACTTTTACTTAAAATAAACATTAATATTCTTTGCATTTTAAATACATTTCATTCCATGTTTCATCAAAATTTTAGCTTAATGTTGTTTTAAATATAATTATTTTAGACTGGCAGCACTCCATATTTCCACTGTATTAAAGCGCTACCCCTTCACTGCCCACCTCAGCCTTAAAGCCTCCTTAAACTCTCTTTCTCTATCTTCATCGTATATACAGGATAATTTTGAATTATTATACGTGATGATTTTTTTGTTTTTTCTTACTTTCCCTAACTTTTAAATAAGTATGTGGACAAATAATTATAAATAACAATACCAAAATACATGCACGAGACACACACAGCCAGAAATAATTAGTTGAATCGATTAATCGATTAGATTTAACATTAATGCGTCGCTGATGAATGGTTGCTATCAAATGACAATGAGTGATATTTTTGTCATCTTTGACCTCCTCATGATTGTTTTTATGTTAATTGAGCAATTGCAAATATTTCTATTATTTCTATTATCTTTTGGCCTCTTCCCCAATTCTACATTGAATACACAGCATATATGTATATACATTGCTTTTCGATTTTGCATCAATTTAATATATGTAGAACTTTAATATATGTAAAACAACAAAAATCTTATAAAAATATTTATAATTGAGTAATTAACATAAAAATAACTATAATGAGGTCAAAGATGACAAAATATCAACTATAAGTATTTGACATCGACCATTCACGCATCGACATTAAATCGACTTCGATTCGACTAATCATTTTCTGGCTACGCAGTCAAAGAAATTATTGCAAGAATTAATCATCAAACCCAGACCGTGAAACAGTGCAAATAAGATGCGTCTTACATCAGGTGAAAATTATCTCTCTAGCTAATCAAAACATCCCCTGCGGGTTATAAAGAGTCGTCGCGAACCCTTTATGAAAGTAGTTGTAGCAAGAGCAGTATTACTAACAGCTGTAGCGGCTGTCAGGCAGGAGCGTGTGATGTCTTAATAATTGGAAGTAAGAGGGTGTCGGAACCGGGAGATGTAACTTCGCGGTAATTAACCGTCCCTGAGAAATCCACCGTCGTGAATGGAGACAATTCGACTCAACTCTCTACTCTAATTAATAGCGATATCTGGAAACGAATATGATGTAGAGCTTCGGTTACAAACCAAATTGCACAGTGGTATTATATACTTACACTGAGAGCACGGGTTTCTGTATTAAATTATAGTGAAACTTAGATCAAGTTGTAATCGCGTCAACCACTCGGTTAAATAAACGACCGCTTGTCTATAGTGATAACGTACATTATATACTATGTGTCATTGCTATCTCCAACTTTATGTTAAAGCAACAGTGAAATTAAACAAATATCGTACTTGAGAATTTTCATATAACACGTACGTACGAAATTTTATTCTTTATTGTTCCGTTGTAGAATCTGAATTAATAAATAAATAGTAAAACAAAAACTCATTATTCTAGATTAAAATATTATTTTAACATTTAAATAAGCGTTTTATTACAAAAGTCAAATTTGGAGGAAATTTTCTGTTTCTAGAATTAAATATTTCTTTATGATAAAAATGTAATATAATTTTATAAACGTTTTAATCTGTTAAAACATATACACACAAGTCCCATATCAAATACACACACAACTACATGTTTTTCTTTCTTATTACTTGTTCCTTATTTCTGCCATTCTTTCTTTCTTCTTATTAAAACATAGTATTTCTATGAATACAATATAATAATGCTGTTAAAAATATTTATGAATACTTTACTAAATATCTTTGTATGTAGAACAAATATCAAAATTTCTTACTGGCACTGCATAAAAATAGTAGATATTTGATACATCATAGATACTTTATATTATTTAAGGTTTTGAAAAAAAGGAAAAAAAATTTTCGAATTTTCTCTTGTTAGTGTTCCGTCAATCTATTATGCTTTATAAGCAAACTTTGCCCGTTCTAATATAACTTACAGCCAGTCAAGGCTCGAGTGCTAAGTCGTGTTTAACGTCGGCAATCGCATGTAGCTCAGTTGATGAATAATAACTACACAAACACTTACTTAAGCAACGACAATATTCAGCATGATAAGACTTTAGAAAATGCTTTAAAAATATTTAGTATCATGGCAATTAAGAAATCGAGCATATGCCTTACTAACAAATTTACTTATTCTATTTATAATAGATATCTATTCTATTACTTATTCTATTTATAATAGATTTAATTTAAAAAATGGAAGACATTATGCAACCCATTATATACCTCTATAAATAAGAAACAATTTTAATCTTGCAATTAGGGTATTTGTAATAAACTTCGCAATTGTGTCAATGCAAAATAACAGAAAAGATTTGTATCTTTACATTTAGTTAAAAATTTTTTTTGAAGTTTTATTTTCTTTGTTGTTATTTTTTAATTATAATTATTGAAAAATTAAGTTAAAGATAATAAATGTATTTATTAACATTGAATTTAAAAACCTATTAACTCAGTATTGAACACGCACACACAGCATATTAATGAATATAATCTCTAAGTAATCTTACATAGAGGATAATTTTCAGAGTCATTAGAGAGATTTAGTTCAACCGCAGCAGCTCAGCCTTCCTGAATTTCTCACATGTTCCTGAAGCGCCACGATTAATTTTTAAGAACAATTCCATGTATTGTAAAAGTACAGTACCTATAATACAGCAGCATATCTTTCAGAATCGTATGTGACTCTCACATTTCAAAAACTGCAACGTCTCTTGACACTTTCAGGTGCATGGAAAAATTCAATAATTTAATCTAAGAAATGGTGATGTATAGAAGAGAGATATAATAATAATAACGCACAAATTAAACATTTGCTTAAATTATTTACTTCTCTAACTTTACTTATTTTTTGATCTAGATATGCCATTTTTTATCTAGCTTTATATTTTCTCTTTAATCCAATTAGTTTATAACAATGCATACACACCACTTTATTATACATATATTAGGATAGAAAGTCTAACACGCGTACCTTGCGTTTCTTCTCGATGTTCTTTAAACTCTAGAAGTATTTCATAAACCTTCTCTTGTCTCTTCTCCTGCTTTTCTTATAAACTTCTCTCTATATCTCTTCTCCCATGAGCGCGCTCTTGCTGTTTCCTATCGCCAGGTTCTCTTGAAAGCTCATGAATTTCCAACACACCGCCACCCTGCCCGCTTCGCGTCGCGTTAACTCGAGTACCACGCTTGTCTACGCAAACACTCGCATATTTACGCGAAGGGATACACATAATTAGATACGTACCCAGGTTGGCTTGGGTTCGCAGGAGTTAGCTTGTACATGCCGGCACAGCTCGTGCATCCCTATGCTCTGCGCTTACTCTACAATCAAAACCGAGCGTTGGCGAAGAGTTATTGATTTCATTGCCGCAAATTATAAGATGCTTATAAGCGCGGAAAAAACGGTGCTAGTTTAGGGTCAAAATTTTCCTGTGAAAGAAATGTACGAAATTGGTCTATCTTTATGTTTTTAGGCCTGCTGAATTTGAATATGAAGTATAAAATTTTCCAAACCCTCAGGAAAATAGTGGAAATGCAGTTTTTCTAGAGGAAAATCTTGTTTGCAGCAAATATTTTCTAATGGACAAGTGGCAATTCTGAAAGAAGTCTTCATCGGCAGGCCGATGCACGAAAGAAGTCTTATTTTATTAATGTTGTTGAGAGAAAGAGAGGGGAGGAAGGGCTGTAAGTTTTATTTTCATCAAAATTCCATGACATTTTTGCAGTTCTATCATGCTTTATAGGTTCACGCCGCGTTTCTTACTTTTTTCTATGTTTGCTGTAATATCGTGCATACACATTTTTTCTCTTACTGTGAGGAGCACGCGCGTTATTGTCGACACAACATATAAATCACCCAGATGCATGTCTAAACAATATTATGAAGACGTCTTTAAGATATCTTTTAGACACGTATGTCTAAAAGACATCGGCAGGCCGATGATAAGTCTGATTGGGACATTGGAAGGGTAAAGAAATAAAGCAATACTTTATTTCTTTTCATCACTGGATAACTAAGATCATTTAAGTCAAAGTGAAGAAGCGTAAGCGAGAGAACGTGAACAAAAAATCGAAAGTGAGGGAACGCGTGTGAGAGGGAGCGAGAACGAGAGAAAGAAGCGGTAAAATAAGCGATAGAAAAAGAAGGGTTTTGGAAAAAGGGAGAACAAAATTATTTCTCGTAATTTTATGGATAAAGAACGTATAGAAATATTAAAATTAATCACAAATGATAGATAATAACGTAATATTAAAACAAATAAAATATAGCAGAATACCTAGACATAAAAACGTTATACTGTCTTTAACTCATATATTGCTTAAAAATGTTTAATATACTAAAAAAAGGATAATATTATTAAAAAACTACTTTTTCAAAAAAAGTAAAAAATGTCGCCAAGTGCACGCGCCGCGAAAACTGTTGCACAACATTGTTTTTATATATGTATAGATATATAATCAAAAATATAAAACAATTGTGCATTGCAACAAAAAAGGTGTTAATTTCCAAAGAATGTTTAGCTAAATGTTTAGAAGAATAATAAGCTAGTTAGATAGAGAATACTTTATTCCCTTATGGGGTTCAAAGGGTGTTTTAAAAGGACGTTCCCAACGTTATAAACAATCATAAGTGGATCTTTCCGCTGCGCATTTATGCATATTATATTAAGTCGTTTACCTTCTGCCTTCGCGATTGAAATAAACCTCTTACTAAACATTTAAATTCATTAAAAATAGCATTTTTCGCTTAATGATCGAGCTCAAAATGTTATAAAATGTAGATAAAATCACAAAAAGACGAGTATAGGTACATTAAATCATCGATTATACATCGACTACTATAGTACTAGGTATATAATTAATATTTTTTATTAAAGTTTAAATATATTAATTTCTTGTTCTATAGTGATTTTATCTTTATATTATTAGTTTTTATATTTATATCTTGTTTATCATATATGTTATACGTACGCATACAATTGATGTGTTTCTTTCCATTTTTCATTGTATTGAGCAAATTTTTTAAATACTTTTTTATTATGTAAAAAAAATTAAGACAAATATTTGCATATTTTTATTACAGCACGGTATCATTTCCTATATTCCAATAAGTATTAGATATGTTATTTATACAATCTGTCAGTAATATGAAAGGAATACTAAAATATATTTGCAGCATAGATAACTTGTATAATACTGTAAGAAAACACAGAATTAAAAATAATCTAAAGGAAAATTTCATGGAATAAACGCAGTCACTAGAGTACTAGACAAAAGAAAAAGGAATCATGCTTCAGTCATCGATTGAACGGCCAAATAACGTTTTAAAGGAAACTGTTGAAGAATAGATGATTCTGATGTAGAATCTGCTAAAATGGGAAGGTTTCCACTATAAGTGAAAAAGATAATAGTTATATTGCAGAATACTTTCGTACTTGTTATATTATTTTAAGATAATTATTTTTAATAAATGGTTTTAAACAAATAATTATCATATTTAATAATGTAGCAAACTGAATAAGTAGCAAGTAGCAAATTAAAATATCATGTTTTCCATAAATCTCGGTGATTATGGCAACATTATTCTACTAATTGTTTAAAAATAATTTAATATATGTATAGGTACATACGATAATATAGAACAACATAAATATTTTTATACACAATCTCAAGATGCTTTCACTTGCAGATCTGCAAGCAACCTGAATAGTAATCTATAATTTTATTAGTCAAAATTAAAATCTTTTTTTTAAATTTTATATTAATAAAAACGATAATCAATTAGCAAATATTATACAAATCATAGCACTCATAAATATCGGTGGATAATAATATCATCATTTTTATATATTAATATATTTTTACATAATTTTTTAAAAAATTATACAGTCTATATAATAAATAAAAATTACCTGTTGTTGTTTTGTTTTATTTAGTTTTTACAATTTTGATTTAATTTTTAAAACACAAAAAATATAAAATAATTTCAAATAATAAAATAAAAATTACATTTATTTATTTAATCCAGTTTTTTATTACTGATGATAACTAATTTCGTTGTCTTCAAAGTTTAGAATTGTGTACAACCTTCTTGACCACGACCGTACACCGCAATGTTTTAATATTTTTTTCTTTTACAATCTTGGACGAGTAGGGGAAAGTAAGGCACGTTGAGACACCTAAATTCAACTCGTTGTATTTTTGTAAATATTTATGCTAAAATTCTTTTTAAAGTGACTTCCAGCACAGATTTATCTACTTAAATTTTAAAATTTTAATAAGTTTATTGGTTTAGCGTGCTTTACTTCCCAAATAAATAAAAAAAATCAATTTTTGAAAAATGTCAACCTGCCCCACAGTGAGGAAGGTTGAGAGTGTTGAGACAGTGTGCGGCACAATGAAACACATCAATTATTCGTGTTATGATTTATTTGTGAATATATAGGTATTAGACAGGAACAATATTAGAACGTAAAAAAAATTAAAACATAAAAAATTTTAAAGAACAAAGAAAAATCTTTTACTTGAAGTTTTTTCCGTTGTATGACCATCTTTAATAAGCAACAAATTTAAAACAAGAAACAACCTTTTAAAATATAGTTATTTTTAAAGATGTCTTATCTTGCTGGTTAAAAATTGACTTTTTCCAACTTTGACCTTAAATAACTCCCGAAAGGGTCAACGTATCGACCTCTGGTTTGCGCCAAAATTTTTCTTACATTATGCCCTTTTAAACGGTATACTACAATATGGAGGTTTTACTTAAAATTTTTCAGTGTCCCAAGGGCATTCCAACACAAAAATTTGAAATGGGAACCCCCATATTGTAGTATACCGTTTGAAAGGGCATAAAGTAAGAAAAATTTTGGCGCAAACCAGAGGTCGATACGTTGACCCGTTCGGGAGTTATTTAAGGTCAAAGTTGGAAAAAGTCAATTTTTGACCCTAAATAACTTCCGAACGGGTCAACGTATCGATATCTGGTTAGCGCCAAATTTTTCTTATTTTATGCCCTTTCAAACAATATACTACAATATAGGGGGTTCCATGTAAGAAATTAAAGGTGACGTTCATGTGAGCTTCAAACGACCATCCAAGGTCAAATCATTACCACCATCTTATGTCCCCCTCGAAACCATACAACTTTTGTCTGAAACATTTTTGCTGAAAATGCTTTGTTGAAGAATTATCGAGATGCGTTTTTTAAAATAGGACACCCTGTATACTGATATTGACTGTGACCGTAACAATTGTCTCAGCGCGTCTTGCTCCGAATGAGTATCAGTATAATATTAGTTTGTCGGTTCGAAAAAGTTCTTTTGTTTAATAGTTGTACGGTTTTTATTCTTACTCTTGTCAGAGCGCAACTAGCGTAAGACTGCATATATCATTGTACTTTTATTGCGCGCAGAGTATTATAGGACTTATTAAATATTATACTTATATTCGTATACTTATATTCGTATATACTCTATTGCTTTACTATATCCCCATAGTAAGAAGAGAAAAATGTGTATGAGAGTTATTACAGCAAACATTGAAAAAAGTAGTAAACGCAGCGTGAGCCTGCAAAGCATAGAAGCATTATTTATAGTTTTAAAAACGTGGAATTTTGATAAAATGAGCGGTCACAGTTCCTTCCCCTTTTCTCTTTGTCAAAAACATCAATAAAAGACTTTTTTTGTTCACAATTGCTATTTGTTTATTAAAAACTAGCTGGTTACCCGGGCTTCGCCCGGGCGTCTTTCTTTATCAAACGACTTCATTTGTGTTTCAATATCTATATTGTGGACATAAGGAGTGTGTCGGGTGGTTGATTTAAAGGTGGTAGTTTAACTTTTCCGTTTGAACAACACATTCCAGATGCTTCAGTTTTAAACTTTTTTGCTTGACAATGATCACATATTGCATCCATTTTTTCAATTATTACTCTCGGATGAAATTGATATTTATAATTTGGATCATAACTAAATGCCTCTAATTTCAAATTGGACCGCATAAATGTTTTCCTTGATTGAACATATGTCGTAACCGAGTTTCACACTATTGAGTTTCCGCTTTTCCGATATTTCACTTACCGATCAGCAACTTCATCCTTTGGTTTTCCCGGACGTTTTTTTGGGAATTTCGAGATTACTCGCTCGCGATGTATACAGAAGGGATAAAATCGGTAATTGGTAAGTGAAATATCGAGGTTCTGTGTACATCGCAAGCGAGCAATCTTGAAATTTCCGAAAAAATGCCCTGGAAAACCAAGGGATGAAGTCGCTGATCGGTAAGTTAAATATCAAGGTTCCGTAGTAGCCTATGTTTTGCGCAAGGATGTAAAGAGTAACTGTGCAATAGTTGGTCCAGATCGGTCAAATAGTTTAAGAGTGTACAAAGAACAAACATACATACATTCTATTTTATATATATAAATGTCATCTTTTTTAAGTATATAACAATTTAAGAGTTGAAATTGACGTGTATACAGCAAATTATAATATTTTACTTTAAATAAAGATTTTGCAAGCATAAACGTTTATAATAGTTATTAAAGAAGCCAGAAGGTCTTATCTATTTAATGCAAAAAGCTTGGCGCTGCTACATCGAATAACTTAAATTTATAATATATTTACATATTTATATAATATATTTGGTATTAATATATTTAATATATTTAATATTGTATTAAATTAACTTATATTAATATATTATGTCCATCCTATACATACACACACATTTTAATTGTTTTTAAATATTTTTAGATGTAGCAGCGCTGTTTTTTTGCATTAAATATTTTTTAAATTTTGATTAAACTTTTTAACAACATACAACAGATTTTTTTAAAGCAATAATACAATATACATCATGTTTTTTGCAAAAATTTAATTTTACTTGGTGTCATTTTCTGATATATTTTATGTAGACAGACGCGATTACTTGGCTCTTGTTTTTTAAAAAGATAAGTTTTTATATAGGTACATAATTCTTACACGATACCTCTCAGCTAATTTATCGGCTTCATTCTGCTTAACAGTTCAAGGAAATAAAAAATTATATTTTTTTTTTACAACTTAAATTATATACGATTTAAATTTTACTATAACTTAAAAATGATAACTTAATTAATTAGTCGAAAGTGCATGTTAAGTATTGCTCATATAACAATACATATTTTTTCTAGAATTGTTAAATACAACATTGTCAAATTATTATAATGATATCTTCGATTGCACCTTTGTTATTTTCTTTTTATAAATTACTTTCTATTATTTATTAAGCATATGTATTCTATATTTTCCTCGTAATTAACAATTGGTGATATTATTGATGCGTATAATTAGCTTAGAGCGTTGAGGGAAATTCTTTATACATATACGGTAAAAATATTGTAAGAAATTTGTTTCAATACTTGTGTTGTCGCTAACAATACGGATATTCATAATCTGCACTGCTATCACATGTCACAGTTTTTAATTCATCCGCGGTTCACCAGTGATTTATTTATTTGTGGCACGTATCTGTGACATTTCGCAGATGCAACCGTAAATTACGAGTGTGGTCAGAGATTTAAATGAAAATTGACGATGATAAATTGTTTGGTTCTATTAAAACAGAACAGCTTCAAATATTATTACCTCGTATAATATTTTCCTCTTTTCTACTCGCTCTTTTTCTGTTAAAATTATAAATTATTTCTATATAACAACAAATTATATATCTTATAATAAATAATCTAGAATAAAGCATATTTTGACTTTTCATTTTTAATTAAAATAATATAATCTGATATTGATATACTTTTTATAAATATAAGTTTTATACAAATATAGGCGGAACTGATGTTCAAACAAATTATTTGTTTATAACATTCTTTCGTTTCTTAAATCTATGTATGTATTTATAAATTTACAGTTAAGTTTTCCCAAAAATTTAAACGTGGAAAGTGAGATCTACCTTTTACATTACTATTATCGAAGGATTCGACAGTTGCATGTGTATAGTATACCATAAAGTTTCTACCAAGTATCCGGCGTTTAACGATGAATTTTCGCCGGCATTTTCACTGGTAGAACCACTCGCAGTGGTTCGAGACGAGCGGTAGTATCGCCGGGATAAGGGCATAAATTCACACCCACCTCGCGGCATATATCGTCGCGCACTTTATGCTCGCCCCGACTACTATATCTTTGCGTGTGGCACGAGGGAAGCGTCGTAAGGATCGTGAGGAAACGCAGCGAGCATTTCAATTGGTTACTTCAATGCGTTCGGCCACGCTCTTGCAGACGAGAAGCGCATCTCGTCTATTTCGCCCGCTAAAATTTGCAATTCCCACGTGCATAACGTACATCAAAACTGAAGCGCGTGTGTGTTCATATTTCTGCTTTTGCTAGGCGCGCGTCTTCCTTTGAATTTGACGCGGCGAAAAAAGGCCAAAGCCATGCGCTCGTGCCGAGAGAGAATAACGCGACCGATAATGCCATGCCGCCGCGATGGATTCTCGAAAGAACAGTTTACGAAGTCGTACATACTGCGAGAAGTAAACTCGAAGAGGACTTATCTTGAAGGATAAGGGCAACGAATAAGAAAAGCAAAGGCGCAAGCTTGTCATGAAGATTTCACTTTGCGTTTCTTCGATGATGCACTCGCGCAAGGAGATTTATTCAAAATTTTGTATAACTATTATACATATAATATTTATTCCTCTCTTTATTATACAAAAAATAATTTCTATATTATGCAATAAAATATCTGAAAAATATAAAAAAATAATTACATTTTATGTACAAACCGCATATAAAATATAAAAAAATAATTACTGTTAAGCATAAAATATAATTATTCATAAAAAATATCGCAAACAGTAATTTATCAGCATTCGTGAAGTAGATAAATCAATTTATTATAAAAATCTAAATTTTCCATTAACTTATCGTAAACCATTTTTAAGGTTTTGAGTAAAGTCTGAAAGATTAAACAGAAAGAGATTAAACAAATTCACAACCATAGCTATTAAAATGCTAATCATTTGCAACTAGACATTTATTACTTTACGCGCAACAGATAAGAAAAGCCTTCGGGCGATTTTGCTCGCGCGTACCATGCGCTACCAGCAGTAAACGCTAAGAACTCGAAGAGCGTCCTCGCGATTTTCCTTTCATCGACAGTACGCGTTTGCTTTACCGGGATGCAGCGGGAGGGGGTTTTTCCTTGAGCCGAGAATTTCCTTTCGCACAGTTGCAGTGTCGTAGCAGGCTTAGTGCATTATAATAGCTCGGATAACGCGTGTTTCCCGGAAACTTCCTCTTTCTCCACTTCTTCCATTTTTTTCTATCGCATATCCTGCTACTCTTTTCAAATTCGTTTGCAAGGTGGGTCCAGAGCCGATAATGACAAAGGGAGGGTACCACTTATTTGTCTGCTCAGCTTGGCGTAACGAAATTATTACATCGCTGCCGGCGAGCTCTCTTTCAACGTTAACGTAATTGTGCCATTTACTAAACAAGCAATGAGTTTAGCTGGCTACTCTATATAAAGGGTGAGCATTCAATCGTAGCCACAGTTTATATCGGTTGCTCGAACGTGATAAACCAAAGCTATCGATCGTTGATGTGATTTAAAACGTAGATCGACGGTGCAAGTGAGACTTTATTTTTCAACTCAAATATTTGTAACAGTACGGCAAAGAAAAAGGCGAGAGAAAAAGGACACAAAAAAGTGGCGCAAATAAAGTGAAAAGAAAGATGATTAAGAGGATATCGGAGTATGCCAGGCCAAAGATTTGGTGCCCGCAAGAGGATTATCACTTACCTGGGGATGGTATTTCTATGTCTATCACTTCTGCCTTCCCAAGCACAACCAACAAGAATAGCGAGATTTATCACAACGCCGGGGTAAAGCGTGAAGATGGAAGAATTTCTGTTCTGCAACCCTCGATGGCGATTGCTAGCGACGCGACATGTCACAGGTACATTAATTAGTAACTCAGAATAAATTAGATAAATTAATATTCCTAAAATTATATTTCTAAACTGGAAGTTATATTCTATCAAACTATTTTTAATGCAAATAAATCTTAACGATAAAAATATAAACGTATGACGTAGTTTGACATTAAAATAAAAACATTAGTGTTGCTACTTAACTTTTATTCCTTTTAAAAACAGAAACACAAAAACGAGGTTTTGTAATAAAAAATTATAATTTTTCGACAAAACAAATAAAGAAGTAATTTTAAATACGTTAAGCATACAAAACCAATTCATTAAATAATTCTGCTGAAAATTGATATCAGATATAAAATTCATTATATTATACACTATTTTAAAATAAACGTTTTAAAAAGAGCTTTAGTAGGGGAAAGTGGGGCAGGTTGAGACACGGGGCACGTTGAGACATTGCTGTTCGGAAGAGAAAGGGGTTTTTTAGGTAGGCTGCACTGTCATCACTGCATACCTTGTTTATCCAGGAGGTAACATATAACTTTAGTTTTTGCAGTCAGATTGAATTGTTTTGTTGTGAGCGAAAGAAGGGTTTTTGAGTATCAAAAGTAAATTTTAGTTTGTTAAGGTAAACTGAATTAATTTATTTATTATGATTGTAGAAATTTTAGATTTATTACTGAATGCTTATATAGTTGTGTTTAATTTCCACAGTTTGTGTTTTTGCACAGTAATCAATTTAGTTCAGATTAGCTTTGTTAGCTTTAAAAACTGCTGTTGAAGCAATTGCTCCAAAAAGTTTTGTGTCTCAACCTGCTTCATAGTTATTTGTCTCAAAGTGCCCCAACAGCAGTTTTTAAAGATGACATCTTTAAAAATAACTGTATTTTAAAAAGTCGTTTCTTGTTTTAGATTTGTTGCTTATTAAAGATGGTCAGACAACGGAAAAAACCTCAAGTAAAAGGTTTTTCTTTGTTCTTTAAAATTTTTTGTTTTAATTTTTTTTACGTTCTAATATTGTTCCTGTCTAATACCTATATACTCACAAATAAATCATAACACAAATTATTGTGTTTTATTGTGCCGCACACTGTCTCAACCTTCTTCACTGGGTGTCTCAACCTGCCCCACTAGTGGGGCAGGTTGAGACATTTTTCAAAAATTTATTTATTTTTATTTATTTAGGAAGTAAAGCACGCTAAACCAATAAACTTATTAAAATTTCAAAATTTAAGTAAATTTGTGCTGAATCACTGAAAAGAATTTTAGCATAAATATATTTGCAAAAATACAGCAAGTTAAATTTAGGTGTCTCAACGTGCCCCACTTTCCCCTATATATGTATAATATTTTGTGTGGCAAGTGTGGGAAACATCGAATTATATGTTGCGCGTGAAGTTGCCGCATGAGCCGAAGGCTTATGGTGCATTCACACGAGTACGAGTGTGAATGCACTATAAGCTGAGGCGAATGCGACAACTTCACGCGCGACATAATTCGTTGTCTTCCGCACATGTTACATACAATATTTTTTGTAATGCCTGTCGCGAAAGTTCGATTTTAAATTAAAAAATACATTTTATCCTTCTTGAATGATGACGGTTGTAACGAATTGACGTTTTGTCTCGCGTGAATTTCGTTACGTTCAAGTTTGTTATGTCAGTCGAAAATCATCGTAAAACAAAAACTATCAATCGTGAAAAAAAGAAGGTTTTTTATACACTAGTGCGGTAAAGTAAGTCATAAAAGTGCTTTTTTTGCACTAGTGCGGTAAAGTAAGTCATAAAGTTTTTTTTCTCGCACTAGTGCAGTAAAGTAAGGCATACATTGAATCGTTGAGAAATGAGCCACTTTCCGCACGTTGAAAACAGCAATCGAAAATCGTACTTTCGCGACAGGTATTGTAAAAATAAAATTCTACTTTCTTTTAAGTAAAATTACATAACTAATTTCTATACAAATGATGATAATTGATAAACAAATTTATTTCATGTATTTGACTGTTTTATCAAATTTTCAAAATATTTATAGATTAATTGTATTTCGTTATCACAGATGTCTTTAAGTATAGACATCTGCGTGTTCGTTATAATACTTAATCGGACATTGAGATTATTAACAAGATTTTTTAATTGCAAATGCGCTACGATTGTCGATAGATTAATGTACAGAAACGTGTTCAGATTTACCGTCAATTTACCTATATCGCTTTATAATGGTCAAATTTATCGGTAAACGGATTCAATAAGTTGCAAATATTGAATAATTTGTACTAAGCTGTTACTCTGTTTGACTTACAAATTAGTTAATCGCGCGAGAAATGCGATAAAATATGATTCGTAACACACAATATTACAAATGTATGAATATATATATGTGTAAACTAAATTGTTACGTAATTAAAAAACAAATATTAATTTTTTTCCAACAATTTTTGTAATAAAAAAATATGGCTTTTATTATACACAACTCTATATATTGTACATAGAGTTTGATATTCCTTTAAATTCTTGGTATTTCTCAATACTTGAAGAATTTCTAGATTATCTATATTAGATTTTACAACGTAGTGTAACATTAAAATATAATATATCCATTGTATTGTGTACCTATATTAATAAATACATACAATATTTTACTTATTTAAATAGAACATACAAAATTACTAGTTTAAATAAAATAAAAATTTATACAAGACAAATAAAATTAATGTCTCATCAGATAACGAGAAAGAAAACGTATATGGAGAAGAATATTTATGAGTTTAAAAATATTTTTATATCTTCGTTTAAACTTATAATTTTTATTTTACATTAAAGTCTTTATGAAAATAGGAAAATAAAGTTATAATAAATAAAACAAAAGAAAAACGTAGTTAATTTAAGTAAAAAAAAACTTGGGACATAACCTTGTGATTATATGAATAGCTTAAACAGTTGATGTTTATATGAAAATATAAGATATCTCGTTACTTGTAATTTTAAACTTATTATACGCGCTTTATCATTTAAATTCAAATTTTGTTTCAAATTTCCAAGTCTAAATTACACCTTGTTCATTATTTAAGCAAGAGTGCAATTACGCTCTCTATCGCAACATTTATAGTAAAGTTATAATATTAAAGCTAATAATATCTTTGCGTTGCGAATAAATAATGTATTTAAGATTTAAGGGTTTTTAAAAGTGTCTAGCAGTAAAATTCTTAAATTTCATTTGCGGTATTTCCATTAAATAGAGTGACTAGAATAGATGTAGTAAACAAAACGACTAAAACAATTGAAATAAAGCAGAAACCCGACCTGCTCGTGCAAAATGAAAACATGTTGCACGACTCCTCTCTAATGAAACGGCACATGCTCGAAAAGGAATAAAAACGTGTCGGTACCCGGGTCTCGTTCTGGACGTTGTTCACGTGCATCTTTGCAGAGAATTTCTCGCTCGGTATTCCTCAACGCATGCACGCGCGTGCCATTTGTTCGGATCAGTGTCTGCGCAGAGATGCAGCACGGTTGCAGAGTCAAGAGGCGACTGCAGTTACAAGCCGCGACTGCGACGGCGGCGCGACGGCGGCGATGCTCAATATATTCTTTCAGCACGTGTGGTCCAGACGAAAGATATAACGCCTGGTCCCCTCAGAAAATATATACCCTCGATCGTCCCAGTATTTTTGATCATTTTATCGACCGCATTCCGACCGAGTGATTTTATAGATATTTCGCCAACAATGCACGTCCGAGAGCGTTTTCCGCAATCCGCTTGGAGATGTGAAGAAATTTATATTTATATATATATATATATTTTGACTTTATTTATTATATATATTTATGGTTATACCTATATGAGCGCAATACTAATTACAACGTTGACACGGATATTATGATATCTAATTACATTAAAAACTGACCTAAATAATAAATTATATTGGAAAAATATTATTGTGAAATATTAATACGAACATTTAATTATACGGACAGACAATATTAAAGATGATTCTTTCAATAAACCCGTTTCTCTTATAAAACTATCTTATTGTTAGTTGGAATCTAACTTGGAATTATCCTATCTGTCTATTGTACAGAAATAATCCTGTTTGAATTCAACCATTTATAGTTTTATGTTTATCTTGCCAATTGTAGGTACTTCAACAGTCTTTAAAAATTCACTATCATGAGGCATAATATCAGCGATTATCGAATTAGAGTAATATCGAGGATATTTCTGTCGAAATGACAATAAATTCGAGTGGAAGCCAAGTGGGCCGAAATATCAAAGTAAGCCAAGATGGTAACGGCTTCTTTCGCAAACTGTATAAACCTACGTCTTTCGTTCCCAACTTCGAAAAAGCATCGCGACGGCGACCCTTGGCGAGGTTCTTTCCATTTGGACGAAAATAAATTGGTGGGTGAACTCGCTTTCCTGAACACGCTCACCACTACTCCCGCGGAACAGCAAAGGGAGCAAAAGATGCCACGTGGTTCTAGCCTCAGAAGCTGGACGAACGGAAGAGGGTTTACATTGATCAGCAAATCCCATCGGTTTCGCCATTAAATATTTACCGTGAACAGGAAGCCCGAGTGAAACCGTTAAGCTCGTGGCTTTGCGTCGCACAAATAACTCTGCCTATACTCTATCTTGCTCTATCTATACTAGAGCGTGCAATCGTTTTTTTTTTTTTTTTACGATTGACGGTTAATTTAACGACATTATGCAAAATATGGAAATATGATTATTTTCCATAAAAAACAGCAACTATATTTTTGTCGTAAGACTTTTTCGCGCTTGTGGTGCGAACATAGTGCGTCGTAATAGAGTTTTTTATATATGCTTAAATAGTAAATGTGCATAAAATACATATTTTAATAAGAATAACATAATACTCTATGAAAATACTCAATAAATCTTATAAGCATGTACTTCCTTCTTTTTCTCATATATTTCTATTTTACGTCAAGGTTAATACTATTACCTATATCAAGAGACACGGTAGTGTCTCGTGCCAAGTGTACGCGCAGCAAAACATTAGATTCATATATCCTGAATTAATACTTATTGATAACTATACGCAATTGCTGTTTAAGTTGTTAATAGTTTTATGACAGGATTCAAACATGCATTTATTAAAATATTATTTATCACCAATTTGTCTAATAACATTTCAAAATTTCATAAATACAAGAATTAAGGAAGAGACCATGTTAGCAACATATTGGTAATATTAAATTATTTAAGAAAAATAAAAAGAAGTACATTTAATTCTATAATAAGATTTTTGCACATTACATATATATTTGTCGTGAAATTATATTATCAAGAGAGACAAGGTGTAGTATCTCCTGCCAAGTGTACAAGTGAGCGACACATGAACGGCGAGACTTGACTGTGTATTTTTACGTAAATCGTTGAGTTGAGAGACCCTTAGTTTAAAATAACAAAGTCCAGTAGACATGCAGCAAAAATTAAAATCAGTTAAATCTTTTAAAATCTCCTGCAAAATTATATTTTTTGCCTTATATGTGTTCTTTCTGTTTAAGAGAAAAATATGTATAAGTAAATATAAAGAAAACATATAAGTAAAATAATTTTAAGGGATTAAACAGATTTTAGAAAATGTATTAGAAATATGAATAAACTATGATTCTCGACCGTCAGGTTTTAAAAAATTATTATTTTATTAAGAATTTAGAGAAAGAGAGAGCAATCAAATTTTTAGAAAACGACTGACTTTCTTCAAACAATAATTAAAAACAAAGAACTTATTTAAAAGAAAACGTCAATTAAAATTGCTAATAACATAGAAAAGAGAATATAAAGATGATTGAAATATGTTGATATAGTGATGAGAAAAAATAATGAGAAAAGAAAGAACAAATATATAAATATTTTTTTGTAATGCCTGTCGCGAAAGTTCGATTTTTGATTGCTGTTTAACGTGCGGAAAGTGGCTTATTTCTCAACGATTCAGTGTATGCCTTAAGCCCCAGACACAATGCCAGGCACAGGCAATAAGAATAGGAATAACATAGTCGCATCCTTTTTTAATACCGTGTACTGAAAAAGGATGCGACTATGTTATTCCTTACTTGCACACTTAAAAACTACGAGGAAGCAATGTGCAAGTTTCTACTTGCACACTTAAAAACTATGAAAAAGCAATGTGCAAGTTTCTACTTGCATACTTAAAAACCATGAGGAAGCAATGTGCAAATACCTAATTTGCACATTTTAAAAAAGTGAGGAAGCAATGTGCAAATTTTTTTATTATATTGGCAACTATGTATGTGAAAAGCTTCCATATATGTACGGATATTCTATGTGTGTGAAAGGCTTCTATGTATGTACGGATTCCCCGAAACAAACGTTTGTATCTTAAGAACTAATCAACCAAATCTTAAAGATTTATATATAAAATAGGGGTAGAAAAAACTGAAGAATATAATAGAATTAGAAATAGCCCGACATCTCAAAAGTTGCGGAAGTTAAAGCAACCACGGGCATTTCTCAAAAAATTTAAAATTTTATAAAGAAAAACCCCTTTACCAATTATCGCCAAATTCAATGATCAAATTATAAAATGATGAAGAAGCAATGTGCAAATTTCTAATTTGCACATTTTTTTATCATATTGGCAATTTTTTTCCAATTCTGTTATATTCTTCAGTCTTTTCTACCCCTATTTTATATATTATTCTTTAATATTTGGTTAATTTATTTTTAAGTTATAGCCTTTTAAAATTTTGGGGACAATAGTACACAGGACAATGTGTAAGTTTCTAATTTGCACACTTTTTTATTATATTGGCAATTTTTTTTAATTCTATTATATTCTTAGGTCCTTTCTACCTCTATTTCATATATAATTCTCTAAGATTTGATTGATTAATTCTTGAGATACAGACGTTTGAAGTTTTGGAAAATCCGTACATAGGAAGCAATGTGCAAGTTTCTAATTTGCACACTTTTTATTATATTAGCAATTTTCTTTTAATTCTATTATAATTTCTAGTTTTTTCTACCTTTATTTCATATATAATTCTTTAAAATTTGGTTAATCAGTTCTTGAGTTACAGACGTTTGAAATTTCGGAGAATCCGTACATACATAAAAGCCTTATAAAGTTGGGTCTAATCAATCAAATCTTAAAGAACTATATATAAAATAGAGGTAGAAAAGTCTGAAGAATATAACAGAATTAGAAAAGTTACCAATAATTGATACTAAATTGTCTAAAAACATTAATTTTTAAAAAGTCTCAAACGGTTGAGACTTGAGGTATAGTCTTTAAGAGTTAAAGTTTTATAATATTGGCAATTTTTCTAATTCTATTATATTCTTCAGTCTTTTCTACCCCTATGTCATATATAATTCTTTAAGATTTAATTAATTAGTTCTTGAGTTATAAAAATTTCAGTAAATTTGGCACACACACACACACACATACGGACATTTTTTAAAATTGCGATTTTTCGACGTTTTAGAACATTCTGAACACATTAGCAGCGGCAACTAAAAAGAAATTTTTTTTTACGAAATCAGAGCTTTCTCTATGAGGAAGCAAAAATTAAAAATAATGGAATAATTAAAAATTTAATTCTAATCTAACAAATCCAAATTATTTTATAAATATATCTACTCACATAAAATTTTTGAAAATTACACATATTTTATAAATAATTATTTAAAAGAACCAATAAAAAAGAATATTGCGCGCTTACTGTAATTTTATTTTCTGTACTATAAAAACTTTTTTTTTAAATATGGGTAAAAAAAAGCGCCAAGAGTGTACCCGCTCCGTATTAATTGTGTTCCATTTGTATTTTTTACCACAAGAGTAGGTACTTAATGATTGGGAAGCCAAGTGAACATAATCGATGTATAAAAATTTACCTTTTTAGAGAAAGATATAAAAAAGGCGCCAGCAAGTATAGGTACGCTTATCTATGTACAAAAAATATGATGTTAGAAAATAACACCAAGTAGGATATCTTTGGAAAAAAGCTGTTGTATATTTGTTAGGGAATTACATATTCAAGACTAAGGTTATATGTATATAAGAAGGTTGGGACATCCTATAGGACTGTATATTACCCATCTTTACCCTTAATGCATTGCAACAAAGCAGAATTGCATGGCCGTATCGAATCCAGCGCCACCTGAGCAAGAAAAAGAAGCAGAATTGCACCAATTGCATGGATCGAGTAATTGCATTATGGGTAACGGTGGGGAGAATGTCCTAACCTTCTTACATATAACCGTATTCCAGACGTTTCATCAACGTTAAGTGACACCTGTGTGTCGCACCAAGTACTTTACCCTTCTGGTGATCCTTCACTTCCGATGCTGTATTCCCCCCCTTCTGCCGGTCTGTTACGTTCTCTGGGAAGCATATGCACGTGGCACGCACTCAACGATGTTTTCTCTTGCCTATATTGTAAACTTATCCTTTTCGGAAATATATATACGTGCATTATCAATTACAATATAATCCTTGTGTTTTTACACTAAATTTATCCTTAACAGATTATGAGACTTAAAGTGCTCGGCTAGTTGACACGGCTGGTTGCACGTTTTGAGGTTAAAGAGAACGACAAGCAGTAAGAGTATAATTGCTCGAGTGTTGCTAAAGTGAAATTGGTTCGTTAGTAACGACTGTAGAGAGCCATGGCTGCTGATAAACTTTTAATCCGAGATATTCGAGTAACGAAGCTTTCGAAGGCAACGTATAGTCGCTGGAAGATTGAGATTCGAGACGCTCTGGAAAGTCATCAAATATGGGAAATCGCTGTTGGAACTATAATTAAGCCGGAAGAAATGAGAAAGACGACAGAATTGTCACAAATAGAAGAGAGATAGAGGACTGGAAAGTGAAAGACAGCAAAGCTCGCTCGATCATTCGGTCAACGCTAGACGATACGACGTTTGATCAGGTATGTGACTGTGAAACATCGGCAGATATTATGAAGAGAATTAAGACTGTTTATGAGCCGAAAACGTTAAATGTTCTACTAGAACTGCTGCGTGAGTTTTTCATTTATTTGTGGAAGCCGGATAGCACGGTCGGTACATTCGTAGCGGGACTCAAGGTAATTGCTCGTAGAATTGAAGCGTTACAGTCAGAAGATTTTGGTAGAAGTTTTAATGAAAAACTTTTAATGGCAAAAATTCTTGGATGTTTACCGAAAGAATTTGATAATTCTGTCACGAGTTGGTCAATTTTATCAGAGAATGTATCATTGGACTCTTTCCTAGAGAAACTCACAAATGCGGAACGAAGTATCGCAGAACGCACGGATGACGCACCGCATGAAGTATTTAAGGCTCGATCAAAGTCAACGAACTATCAAACGAAGAAAATAATTGACAAGAAGTTTCAGGGCAAATGTCACAAGTGTGGTAAAAAGGGACACATGAAGCAAGACTGTTCGAAGTCGGAAAGATCAGCAAAGACGGAAGCATCTAAAGGAAAGAAAGTATCCAAAAATTAGAAAAGTGAGAGCGGTTTGTCAGCATCATCTGTTTTCAAGGCAAGTGACAATGATCGGATTATTGCAGATTCAGGAGCAAGCATTCATCTGACAAGAAATATGGAGCGGTTCTCGTCGTTATGGAAGCTTACCTCACCGATAATGTTAAATGTTGCAAATGTTGCTTTATCGGCAACTCATGTCGGTAACATTTAAACTGAGAAATCAGTTAATAGCAAGCAATGGGAAAAACGTATCTGGGAAAATGTATACTACTCATTGTCAGAGGACATGAGTAGTAAATCGCTGTTTTCGACCACATTCATGGAAATGACAAAAGGATATAGCTTTTATCACGGAGATGGGATCATGCGTCTAATGGATGGACGAAAGACAATACTAGGTGGAAAAAGGATTAGAAATCAATACGTTCCTTTTATTCTAGTCAGACCAACAACGATCTCTGTAGAGGTAGCTCAATCAACTGGATTATGGCACCAACGTCTTGG
The DNA here is from genome assembly GCA_035220615.1 of Leptothorax acervorum. Lineage (NCBI taxonomy): Eukaryota > Metazoa > Arthropoda > Insecta > Hymenoptera > Formicidae > Leptothorax > Leptothorax acervorum. Next base: position 329,762 of record JASTWQ010000139.1, on the reverse strand, counting down.
TCACGTAAGTGATAAAGTGATACAAGCAATGTCGAAAAACAATCTTGCAGATGGGCTTGAAGTAATTTTCACAGAAAGAAATGACTGTGACTCATGTCATCTTAGAAAACAAACTATCACATAGCATCCTACCCGAGGAAAACGAGATTGTCTACCTGGTCAACGTTTTCATTCAGATGTATGCCATGTTGGGATAATGTCGTGGAATAAATGCAAGTACTTTCTGACAATGAAGGATGAAGCATCCGGTTATCGCAGAGTAATTTTCATAAAGATGAAAGATGAAGTATATTGAAGCAATTCTTCATAGATGTAGAAAAAAAAACGAAGAAAACAGCAATCTCTTTGAGTACAGATAACGGAACTGAGTACGTAAATAAAAGCGTAAAAGAAGTTCTCAAGTCTATGCAGGGTATTACTCATGAATTATCACCGCCTAACGTAAAGCAATGTAATGGTATGGCAGAGCGAGAAAACCGGACACTATGTGATACTACTTGATCATTGCTGTTTAACTTTACTTTGGACAGAAGCCATTGGGATGGTAGCGTATCTTCGCAATCGAGTGCAAAATCGAGGAATTATGGATACAACTCTATATTTTGAATGATATGGAAAGAAGCCGAATGTTTCTTATCTTCAAGTTTTCGGTGCAAAGGTTTTTGTACGTATTCCCGATTTGATGAGGAGAAAGATGGATCCTATAAGGCCAAGAAGACAGTATTTGTTAAATACGATCGACTAACTGATAAACTCTACCAAGTTCTTAATCCTATAAAGAAAGTCGTAGAAAGGGTTTCTGATGTTTTAATAAAAGATGCAGCAGATGTAAATAACCAAGGAAAGGTACGGATGTGTCGCCCTCCGATCTTGATGAGCTTTTAATATGTTGTTGTCTAGACAAAAATAAGAGACACGTATTTTTTTATACGTGCCCATACGCATGTTTAGAGGGTGAACACCCCTTCGAAAAAATCGGTTTTTCTCTTTCGGGCCGAATATCTCCGAAACTATAAGATAGAAAAATTTTCAAAAATAGAAATTGAATGGCTTCAAAAGTACTTTGAAATAATAACAAAATAATTTTTTTATTCCTTTTATTTTTAAACATACCCTCGCCACCAATAAATTTTTTTCAAAATTTAAAAATTTTTTCATCACCAAATAAAAGGTTATTTTTTTACGAATTTAACCATATATAATAAAGTTATGTTACAATAAACCATTTTTAAGAAATAATTACAAACGCCTCTGTACACACTCTATCCGTATCCACCGCGCTCGATTCTTCATGCAACACGTTCTATTTGCATCTTCGCGTACTTACACGCTTACGCCTAATAGAAGATGACAAATACATTTGGTGGACATTCTACGTAATCGTGGAAGTTTTTATTGTGTTCTAGAGTCTAGAACACAAGACGTTGTGTTCATCTAGACATAACAACTGAATCATAGGTAAGATCAAATAAAAAATAATGTAAATCAAATCATGCGCAACGCATATTAAATGTGTATGTTTCTAATTTAAGACGCTATGAATCCGTAAGAACTGTTTTGGCAATAGCAGCTAAGCACAATATGGAAATGATACAATTTGAAATACACATGAAAGACAGCCTTTCTCAATGGTCTACTTGAGGAAGATATTTATATGCAGCAACCTGAGGGATATGATGATGGAACTGATCGTCATTTGCAGAAAGGTCTGTATAGGCTCAAACAGGCATCTAGAAATTGGAATGCTTATTTTAAGGAGTTTATGAAGGAACATGGTCTGACACAATCGGATTCGGATCCATGTATTTTTATAAAGAGGTGCCAATACGGAGGACTGGATGATTCTATGCTTGTACGTTGATGATGGACTCGTGGCATGCAAAAAAAAGAAGTTGCTAAAGGATCTTATTTTCTCACTAAGAAGAAAATTTGAAATCACGTGTTACGAACCGTCATGTTATGTTGGCATGGAAATCGAGAGAAGAAGACAATCTGCATTAATCAGCAAGGATACATATCTCGTATGCTGTGTCGATTTGGAATGGAGGATTGTAAAACGACAACCTCGCCAATGGATTGTTCTGTCAAATTGTCGGAGCTGAAGAATGAAGAGAACGTCATTGAGAAGAGAATTCCTTATCGAGAAGCAGTGGGTTGTCTAAATTATATTGCATTAATATCAAGACCAGACATATTCTCGTCTTTTTGCTTACCTATGTAAGCGATGTTTGTAGTTCTTCGAATAGAGATAATGTTAAATTCTGTTGTGCTAACACAACGGTATCGAAATTCGCAAAAAAATCATTAATTCTGAAGTACTCAGAATATTTCTGTATACGAGACGTACAATATAATTGGAAACAGAATATGCACTAAACGTTTCAATTATAATAGTATTAAAATGTTAAAAAAGTTTATTTAAAATGTTGTAGTCGCGGTATACATTATAAATTAAACAAAAATTTTAGTAGTTATTTAGAATAACGGACCACCCTCGATGATCTTGACCTGGACATATATTGTCAAGGTCATGACCCTGAACAACAATCAAAAGGTTTTAGCCGTTGGTCATTGTTCGTTAAGAAGTTATTAACAAAAAAATTTGAAGAATATAACAATTATTTTGAGTATTGAAAGGCATAAACAACTAATATGTACGTGGAAATAGCACATGTATAAACGAAGGAAAGTCATTTAAAGCAGCGAATCGTTAGTATATTGAACAGTCTTTCTGTTAAAGCAGAGAATAGTTGGTATAGAAGAGTATATATACAATTTTATATGTTAGAAAGCATAAATATAATGTATTCTCTGCTTTAATTTAATAAAAAGCATAAACTGTTATCTGTTTTAAGCAGTGAATTGCTGACATATTGAACAGTCTTTTTGTTAAAGCAGAGAATAGTTGGTATCAAACTGTACAATTAAAGATAGTTTACAATTATAATCATACAATTATAATTAAAGCAGAGAATACTTTATATTTATGCTTTCTAACACATAAAATTGTGTATATGTTACGGGCAAAGTCCGCATGGTGGGCAGTGTCTGCGTTGCCCGGGCCATGTCAGCATTGCACAACGCGACTTGGCAAAACCCGCAAAAATGGTTTCTTAGCGGACATGGCCCGGTTTGATGTTGGCAAAGTCAACACTGCCCATCCAGCGGTGGCAATGTCAGCAACTATTATCACATTGCGGACTTTGCTCGGTTCCAAGTGGGCAATGTCGACATTGCTAAATCTCCGTGGGCTAAGGTGTGCTAAATGGACGGAGTCTGTAGTGGTCTAGGTATTCTCAATTTTTGAGGACAGATACTTATGTAATAAAATTACTAAGTGCAAATTTTTAACAGTATTTATTATAGAATATAGATCAAAAACTCAATACACAGTTATAGTTTCTCTTTTAAAATAAAATGAATACTTATTGAATTATTATTTAGTATACTGCAAATATAGAAAAAAATTAAATTGCTACGAATTGTACATAACTTCAATCAGCGTTTGGATCTCAGGGCCATGTTAAATGTAACTGCAAAATTAAATGCACAACAAACCGTTGTAAGTGTAAAAAAACAGGCATTTTATGTAATTCAAAATGTCACAACTCATTGCCATGTTAAAATAAATAATAATCTAAAAGTATACGAAATTTTATGTACACTTTGGTTTGTTTCTTACTGTTTATTTTTTAAGTATACTTGTAATACAAATGTTGCAAAATTTTTTTTTGTGATTTAGGTTAAGAATTGAAAGGTTTAGTTTGTGTTGTGCCAAAGTTTTGATGAGTAGTCACTTCCAATAATATCTATGTATAAACTTCAGAAGTCTAAAAAAATAGTATATTGAAAAGTCTTAATAAAACAAACAAACAAAAAATTATTTGTTTATTCAGAAGGCAATCAAATTATTTATCTTATAACAATTTACAATGCCTGGGCATTTTACAAAATGCGACATATTTACACTGCAATATATTATAAATTTATAGTATATTGTGTTACAAGTGCGGAAAGTTGGCTATTGCCACGAGCGCGGTAGGCGCACGAGCCGAAGGCGAGTGCGCCTACCCGCGCTCGTGACCAATAGCCAACTTCCGTACGTGTAACACATACTATTTTGTATTACAAGTGCATGTAGGGATGGGGGTTAAGGGATGCGTATATTATACGAGTGCGGGTAGTCGCACGAGCCGAAGGCGAGTGCGTTTACCCGCACGAGTGAGTGATACGCGAAGGCCTTGCGGGGGACGAGGGGGGGCGAAGCCCCCCCGAGTTGGGAGAAATGACACACGGGGGGGTTCGGGGGGCGAAGCCCCCCCGAGTCTGGGCGCAGGCGGGACGGGGGGCGCGGGGGGGAGGGGCGGAGCCCCTCCCCCCGCTTATGATAAAAGCAACGTTTATTTATTATTACGTACGTTCCCCACATAGTAGATGGCTTTTGAGATTTTGACAGCTCCTTGAAATATGCCAATAGTGTATGTTCAGACATAGATTTCGTTCTTTTTTCAGCTTTCCACTGCATAAATTTGTTGTAAGTTATCATCACGGTCTTGAAGACCGTGGTTATCATATATTTTTCTTTTGATTTTGGTGGCAATAAATTTTGCACTACGGTTTTGGCACTTTCTACTATTTTTGGAGGCGTGAGTTCGTTGTCACTATCGGTTTCTGGGATGATATGATCCATTTTTTTCACTTTATAATTGCTTTATGTGAGTTGCGCGTACAAGTATGTACAGTAGAGTGACATATGAGTAGCTGTTAGGTTAGGTGTGTGTTGGGAAGAGGCGAAGTGTCGGTATTTTCGGTAGTTGTTTTCTGTGTGCGCTGCGAGATGGCGTTGATACCCGTTACGTATGGCTTGAACCCGTTGGCTATAAGTCTTAGGGCACGGTTTTCCCGTAGGATATGACTTTGGATATGACGTGTGGAATATTTTGTAGGTAGATGTTGGCAAATCGTTACTTTCCGCACAGAAAACACACACGGAAAGTGCTACTTTCCATGCACGTGTAATACAAAAGATATTAAAACGTATCTGTTAAATAAGTGATTTGAAGTGCGAGAGGTATAACATTGTGATCCATCAGATGCCTATACAAGAGCCAACTTGTTAGATACTTGTGTGTGTGTGTGTGTCCGCAGAGATAAACTCGAGTCTGTGAGGCCAAAAGGATTGTGCAAATCAATCCTTTCTTTGCGGTGTCTATATTCACTATTATCCTCTTCTAGATAATAGTTTATTATAACCTCGCCACGGGCACACACCATCGCCTAGGGTATGTCCCACGAACCAGCCGTTTTCAAACTCCGTCATTCCGGCATATCTGCATGACGCGACGACAGAATAGACTCGACATTTCTTTTATTAGCACTACACTATACTTACTGCCGATCCGGCCATAACGGCCACATTCGTATGACGTGTTGATGTGCGCTGAGCGGCCTGCACGTATGCTGTCTCTTTTCAACGTGTCATGGAGATGCTCGAGCATTCTCAAAACGCCATCTATCGATGCAAAAGCAACTGTAGGACGATAACGACGTATCTTAATGTAAAAATTTACCACTTCGGACTTTGCATCGTAATATCTCCGCGCGTAGGGCAAATAGAGGAAAAATAAAAACACTTTTCTTATATAAATTTGGTCCCAGTTATCCATTAAGCCTAGTTAGAACTTAATTCGTTCACTGATTATCGAGATCTCAAAATCTCGGGTACTCGCAACTCGTCGCGTCGCGACGATTTGTTGAAAAATGAACGAATTATATAGAACCACGGGGTCTCGCTCCGCGCGTACTTGGCGAGAGACACTGCCGTGTCTCTTGATATAATACGTGAAAATAATTATTCTTTATTTAAATAGCGTGCGCGAAGTGCGCGCTTTATAGTATTACAAAAAGTGTAAACATGAAAAAATACAGTCATAAATTCTTTTCTTTAATGTATAAAGTTACTATGTTAAAGATATTGACGCTAAATAATAAATAAAAACATTATATTAATAATTTATGTGTATAAAATAAATACTTGGTAATTATTTACAAAAAGACCCCACCCGCCAATGACCTTGACCTTGACATATGTTGTCAAGGTCACTCTCCTGAGTGACCTTTAGAAGTTTTTAGCCGGCGGTCATTGTTTATTAAAAAGTTATAAACAAAAAAGTTTGAAAAATATAGCAGTTATTTTGAGTATTGAAAGGCATAAACGACCTTGACCTTGACATATGTTGTCAAGGTCACTCTCTTGAGTGACCTTCAGAAGGTTTTAGCTGGCGGTCATTGTTTATTAAAAAGTTATAAACAAGAAAACTTTGGTGGGGAAAGTTATTTAAAGCAGTTAATTGTTGGTATATTGAAAGAAAAGTTATTTAAAGCAGAGAATAGTTGATATATTGAAAAAGTTCATACACTATTTTATGTATTAGAAAGCGTGAATACAAGTATTCTCTGTTTTAATCATGGCAAAAGCATGTTAAACCTTTGTTAAAGCAGATAATAATTTTGGTTATTGACAAAACCTATAGGTTAGTGACGCGCTTTACAAGTATGTGCTTTTTAAATTGAAGCACATACAAAGCACATACTTATAAAGCGCACCATTAACCTATAGGTTAGTGACGCGCTTTACAAGTATGTGCTTTGTAAGTTGAAGCACATACTCTCTATTATCTGCTTTAACTTTTCTTTCAATATACCAACAATTCGCTACTTTAACTAACTTTCCTTCGTTCATACATGTACTATTTCCACATAAATATTAGTCATTTATGTCTAGTACTCAAAATAACTGTTATATTTTCATTTTTTTTGTTAATAACTTAATCGCATTCAATATACAATTTATCAACAACATTTACTGCTTTAAATGTTGTGTTTTGGTAAAACAGCGACTTTCTCGCGAAATAAAATATTCTCTGCTTTAAAAAAAAAACGAAATATTAGTGGTTTATGCCTTCCAATACTGAAAATAGCTGCTATATTTTCAAAACTTTTTTTGTTAATAACTTTTTAACGAATAATGACCGCCGGTTAAAAACTTCTGAAGGTCACTCAGGAGAGTGACCTTGACAACATATGTCAAGGTCAAGGTCATTGGCGGGTGGGGTCTTTTTGTAAATAATTACCAAATATTTTTAATTATAAAAATATTACATTAAAATGGATATGCTTTTTTGCAATAAAGAAAAATTTTGATTTAACAAATCTAGTAATTCTATTCAATGATTACAATTACTACTCAAATTAACAATTTATCAAAGATCATCATAAAATTCGATATATATTAAACAAACATACACTAAAAAAAGAATCTGGTTGCGTTAATAGGAATTCTAATAGATTCAACCAGAAGTCTGTCGGAAAATAAACAAATCAGAATTTCCAATTAATGCAATCAGAATTCTAATTAATTCAACCAGATTCTGGTAGATTTAACCAGAATATTTGTTGGAAAATGAACGAATCAGAATTTTTTTTAGTGCACTTTTGCATTGTATTACCATAAATTTAACATTAATAAATACAACGGTTAGCAAAATATATGTAGGTTCGTTTGCTAAAAGTTATATAATTGCTACTTATCTATGTCACTTCTATTAGTCTTTTTGGCATCTTCAGCAACTCCTTCGTTCCTTCTATCATGTCTTCAACTTCCAAAGAAAGTTCAGATGCGAATAATTATTTATTCACTCTTAAGACGACAAGCGCTTGATTTGTTGAAGCTTGCGCGAAATCGAGTGGGTCGTTATAACGGTTCCCTTTTGCGGAAGCAAAGTTTTCGCGAAGGTTTAGACAGGTTCATTGCCTAACACGTAGGCGATCCCCGGACCGAGAATGCCGATATATTTGCATAATTGTGCGTACAAATTCCGAACTTTGCTTGAGAAGGATTTGCCGCGCGCATGATGCCGCACCGTCGCGGTTAGCGTGAAGTCTAGCGGAGAGAGAGAATCGTACCCAATGAATTATTTATACGAATGCACGTCCTTTTAAAAGCCATCGTAATTCCATCGCAATGCTGGTTTGCCTTGCTCCGCCGTGCGGAGAAGCATAAGTAACGACGCCTCATGAACAAATTCATTAAATGTAAAAATAAACGGATAGTTTGTTCGAATGATATATTATTGACACAAATTTCGTGAATTTTAAGTGTGGAATGATAATTTACGTCAAATCGATGAAAATGCGGTATAGCCATGCGCAGGTTGCCCCAGTCTTACTCGATTTTTGTTCTAATCCGTAAGAATAAAATATGCAATAATATTATTATAATCTAAGTACAGGATGCTCCAGAAAAAATATTAACACTTATATAAAAGTAATTTTTGAGAGAAAACTGATAACACAAGATATCGTAGTATAACAGATGTATTTTGTATTGTCCACCATATCAACACATTCTTGAAATCTTCTCCTGTGATCTCTACAGCCCTGAGACACATTTCTTTGGGTATTATTGCAATCACATCTGAAATTTTCTATCGGAGATTTTGGATATCTACTTGCAATTTTTTCTTTGGGTATTATTGCAATCACATCTAAAATTTTCTATCGGAGATTTTGGATATCTACTTGCAATTTTTTAGATGGCGTTCCACCCAACTATGCTACGATCATATACTGTCCATATGCGGAGATAGATTGGAAAAGGAAGGCCTATATAATATGGCTAGTATGTTATAGGCCCTCCAGACTTCACGCCATGTGATTTCTGGTTGTAGGGAATGGTTAAAAAATGTGTTTATGCTACGAAGTACGTAATGTGAAAAATTTTTGACAGAAAATTGTAAATATAAATGCAACAATACCCAAAGAAATGTGCCTCTGAGCTTTGGATATCATCTGGAGAATGTAATTCCAAGAATGTGTTGAAAATGGTAAACAAATGAACACTCTTTAAAAACAAAGTATATTTGTCTTTAAAGAGTGTCCATTTACTACAATATCCTGTGTTATCAGTTCTGTTTCTCTAAAGAAATTGCTTCCATATAAGTATGTTAACTTTTTCTTAAACATCCCGTTGGAAACATATTGAGACCTCTGCGAAAACGCGCACTAATCGCCGCAATGCAATGCATACAAGATATTTTTTGGAATCATCTAGAAATCGATCTAACATATGAGATTTATATGTATTTTTTTCAAGAAGTTAGAATATCACAGGATATATCAATCAAATCGAAAGGCTTATTGATTCATGTCACTGTGTCACTGCTGGCGATACTAACGTGATATCTTTTATTAACGGAAGATATCATTATTTCCTCTATTTTTAGACAAGAAACACAAAGAAAGAAATGGAATAAGAAAATTATAGAAAACTATATTACGAACAACTTAGCAATAAACACAATTTTATCGTAATAGTACGTGAATTCTTAAATATGGATATACACATATATAGATACATGATTATATCAACCTTTATATGTAAATAATGTAAAAAATGTATAAAATTTTATAAAAGTATTTTTTCAAGATTCCACTCTATTTGGAATAGTTATCAAGTAAAAGGTCCCAATGTTAAAATCTTATTTCTGAATACACAAAATATTTTACAACAATATAATATTTTAATAGCCGATTCTGAAAATTAATTAAAGTCAAAAATCTATAAATAAAGTATCAAGATTTTTAGGTATAATAATTTCCAAATTAATAAACGGTCAAAATTATTCAATGGCATCACAAAGTTTTTGCTCATAATTGCGCGTCTATGAATGTACAGATTTGTCATCTGTTTTATTAATTTTCATAACTGATTATAAGTTACAATACAAATTATATTAAATTATAAAATACAATATATCCGAGTTATAATCATAATTAAAATAATTAATATTTTAAGAAATAATTATTCCACACATAAAATAATTATCAATGATTAAGTCCACGAATAGCAAATAAAATTTGTTAACAAATTACTCACAGTTTCTATTATCTCATGCCTTCCTGAACTTTTCCTCTTATACTTTTATTTATTCTTGTTATTTCACTCATCTTGTCCTTTACTCCTGAAAACACACAGTTAATTGCGTAGTAATCGTTAAGATATAACGATCGCAACATTTTACATGACACTTCTGACGTTAATTGTAATGCAAACAGGCGTTTTATTACTGCTATAAAAAAATTGTGAGAAAATAAAAAATACGATCATATAAAACAACAATTCGCTCGACATTCGCGATGTTGCGCAAACTAGCGTAATGAACGAACTTCGAATGGTGGAAAGTTTTAACAAATTATCAATGTACAAATGTCATATTTATGCTGTGCGATAAATATTAAAACATGAATTTAATTACGACAGTAGTTACTAATTAAACACATCGCAATGTCCTTCATACTAAAGTTGATTGAAGTTCGATCCAGCAAAATTCCGTTTAATTATAAATAAATTGGAAAATAGCGTCGAAAACTTCCCTCTGATATCATGTGATACGATGCGATTAATAAAGTCGAGTTAATAGTTAATTAAAATGTAATGGACTGTCCAAAAATATACAATCAGAATTTAGTATTGCAAGCTTAATACATTTACGTACAAATTCTGCAAATTGCGTATATTATTAATAAATGTTCAATATATCACAAATTTTCATTGCTTAAACCTTCGATCCGACAATTCGTATATTACTTCACGCTCTCAATCCAAAAATGATGATCAAATTATATATTTAACTTGGCGAAAATTCAAAATGCGGTGCGAAATATATTCAATCATCATGAAAAGAAGCATCATTGCCTGTAAATGTCGCAATAAAACAATTTATAATTTCCATTTTCTATTGTGTTGATACTCGCTTTTAATGAATAAATCGCACGAAATATTTGCTTCGGTGAATATTGTCTTAATAGATTGTTTATTGTAGAAATTAATTAATCGCACAGTTATAATCACGAACAGTAATAATTGTATAGACAGTAATTGGATTTGATATCTCCTGGTACTCGCCGCGATCAAATTTTGAGGAATAAAGCAATTATACACGGAGCGGCTCAGGCCGCTTGTTTGCTCGAGTATCGCGGTAATGCGGCGACCTTGTATATACATATATAACAACTTACAATATACCAGAAAGACAAATGCCAAGACCATATATACTCATCTTTTTTTTACGAGGTTCTTTGCGTTGTCCTTACGCGGTTTTTCAAAAAAATTTTCTAATCTTATATGTATAATAAGCAAATTTAAAGTACGACCGTATATAAGATAATAATTAATAATTAAAGGAAACGCCATAATCGGTCGGGATTGGATATTGGCTCTTTCTAGCTTTAGTTGTGGCTACGTTTAAGTCCGTAAGTAACGGCGCGTGGTTTACTAGAGTGATGATTTGTACTTAAAAATTCACGAATAATTTTATTGGACAACCAATATCCAGTCCCGACCGATTATGGCGTTTCCTTTAATTATTGATTATTATCTTATATGTATATGTACAGACCTTAATTCTAATTCCTAATAATAAATTAATAAGAATTTTTCAATTTGACACATGTCTTATATGCAAGGTTTCCCATTTTAACTTAGACAGCAAAATATCTCGGAAATTAAGCTTTATCGAAAAAAATGTTTTAGACAAAAGTTGTAGGGTTTAAAAAGATCTATTTACTGATCTTATCAGTTTGCCATGGATCTCCAAGGTCAGGTCATGATCACCTTGAATTTTTTTAATAAAACCCCCTATTTTTGCTTCCTCATAGAGAAAGCTGTTTTCGTAAAAATTTTTTTTTTAGTTGCCGCTGCCAATGTGTTCAGAATGTTCTAAAACGTCAAAAAATCGCAATTTTAAAAAATGTCCGTATGTGTGTATGTGTGTGAATATGTGTGTGCATGTGTGTATGTGCCAAATTTACCGAAATTTCTATAACTCAAGAACTGATTAACCAAATCTTAAAAAATTATATATTGTATAAAATAGGGGTAGAAAAGATTGAAGAATATAATAAAATTAGAAAAATTGCCAATATTATAAAACTTTAACCCTTAAGGGTATCCTGCAGCCGTATGATTTACCGACGGAAATGTGATTTTCGCACAGCTGCCATTTTTTATTGGATTTATAGAATTAAAAATCCTTTTCCAGGATTAAAGTATACACGCAAACGGACACAGAACTTGTCAACTTTACGTTAAAAATGAAAAAAAAATTATAAAAATTTTTGTTTTTTTTCAACGTAAAGTTCACAAGTCCCGTGTCCGTCTGCGTGTATACATTTATCCTGGAAAAAGATTTTTAATTCAATAAATCCAATAAGAAAATGGCAGCTGTGCGAAAATCACATTTCCGTCGATAAATTATACGGCTGCAGAATTTCCTTAAACACTATATCTCAAGTCTCAACCGCTTGAAACTTTTCAAAAATTGATGTTTTTGGACAATTGTGTGCAAGTAGAAACTTGTATATTGCTTCCTCATAGTTTTTAAGTATGCAAATTAGAAATTTGAACATTACTTTTTCACAATTTTTAAGTATGCAAATTATAAATTTGCACATTGCTTAATGAACATTTTATTTCGCTCATAAAGCTTCCTCTATGAGGAAGCCAAATTAATAAATATCCACTAATAAGTATACATCAAAGAAAAAACAAGCTTCTTTATAGAGGAAGCTTTACGAGCGAAATAAAATGTTGATTAAGCAATGTGCAAATTTATAATTTGCATACGCAAAAATTGTGAAAAAGTAATGTGCAAGTTTCTAATTTGCAGACTTAAAAACTATGAGGAAGCAATATGCAAGTTTCTACTTGCACACTTAAAAACTATGAGGAAGCAATGTGCAAGTTTCTACTTGCACACTTTTTATTACATATTCTTGCAGCCCTTGTCGAGACCGTTTCAAAACAATCTAATAAAGCTTTCTTTTGTTAAGAATTTCCTGAAATATTTCAAATTTTGTCATGATATTTCATATAAAACATGAAATATCTTGCAAAGTAGGTATTCACTTTTCAATGACTTTACCATGATACTTTTATACGTAGAATAATAAAAGAAATCGATTGTTGTAAAAAAAACTGAAAAGAATATTTTTAAAATTTTGATTGCATCTTGTAGACGCATTTAATTTTAAAAAATTTCAAATGTAAAAATTGATATTAGTATTCAATTCCTCTCATTATTCAACGTATAAAGTATGAAGGTAAAGTCATCGAAAAGTGAATACTTTACGAGATAGGGGAAGGTCGGGCAGCGCGGATATGTTAAGGTTTGGCAAAAAAAAAGACACAGTTAAAATTAAGATCAGAAACCTTTTTTAGTCTAATAATCCTCTCTAAAAACCGTCAACTTTCAAATAAAATAAGAAAAGAATAAAAATGTTAAACTTTTAAACCTTTTTGATATAAAAAACTAAAACAGGAGAAACTGTCCGCTTTGCCCGACCCCCCTGGGCAAAGCGGATCAACACTTGTTCTTTGGTAAAAACAGTAGTAAACCTTTTCAACTTTTTTTTACAGTTTCTTCAAATGCCGTTGTAAAGTTGTACACGAAATCTGGTACTTTTTGGCTACCGATGTAATAGATTCTTTTTTCTCATTGACTGCATCCATGGCGCGTTTTAGGTTGTCGCTTGGTCTATTTTACGTTTGTACTGGAAAACCATCTTAAAACAGAAGAACGTCAATCCTAATGTGACCGGGCAAGGGGGCAAAAAGGGATGGTTCATCCGTTTTGTCCCCATCCGCTTTGCCCAAAGGACCTACTTGGCGCGAAACAGCGCGAACTTGAACAATAATTGAAAAGTTTTCTACTCCAATAGAGCCTTAAAAACAGAGAATTTTTATAAAAAAAGATTCACAGTGGTTAAGGAACGTTTACCACTAATAATCAAGCAACGTTCCTTAGCGAAAATTGCAAGAAAACGCACTAAATTTATTTTTTGCTCATAAAAAACTGACACGAGCGATCACATGATCTTTCACACTGCCATGGCATCGGCGGCCAGTCACTCTCTCTTCCTGCTGAGACTCATAGCGCTATCTCGTATATAAGAGAAAAAAACGAATTTATCCGCTTTGCCTAGAGTGTTCACTTGCCCGACCTTCTTCTACTTCATGTTTTATATGAAAAATGTTATGACAAAATTCGAAATACCTCAGGAAGTTCTTAACAAAAGAGAGCTTTATTATAGTGTTTTAAAAACATCTCGACAAGGGCTACAAAAATATGCAATAAGAAATAGGTTTTATTTTAAAAATTTAAGGTAATTTTGACCTGATCTTGGAGACGCCACCCATAGTCAAATTGATGCGGTCAGTAAATAGATCTTTTTAAACCCTACAACTTTTGTGTAAAACATTCTTTTCGATAAAGCTTAGTTTCCGAGATATATTGCTGTCTAAGTTAAAATGGGACACCCTGTATGTTATCATATTGAAAAAGTAATATCCTAGTACCTAATACCCTAGAAATAATGTCATTAAAGTATTTTATAATATTAGAAATTTTCTATAAACATATGTAATATCCAATACCACAAGAAAAAAAATTTTTTATTGCGTAGCAAGAAGAAGTAATTCTCCTCATAAAAAGACAAGTAAAATAAATTATGAAATTTGTTTAATTGATTGAGTAATAATAAAAACTTATTTACATATAATTGAAGTGCACCCAATTTAGCTATTATATGTATATTAAACTTGTAGGTACATTGATTGAGGACAGAATTCTTGGTAACAATTTACAGGTTTATAATAAATAAAACACTATCTTCATTACCGATTTTAAATTTTCACAAACTTACAGATGATTACGATCAAATTTTTCAATTGTTATCTATATTAAATTTAATGATTTAACAGATTTAGATTATAATCTATTGCTTTGATAGTTATAATAGAAAAAGCAATTTATCGATTTCTTACAGTTAGCATTTTTATGCTGACAAGAGAGAGAGAGTATACTCGAGAAATTACTTATGAAGGCTTTTTATGTAAAATACAAAAATTTAAAAAGATATTGTTTATGCAATTAGTGTGAGTCTCTCATGCAACTTCCCTCGATCGCAACTTATAAATCGTCAGAAATGTTCTCGGCCAAACGTTCCGGTTAAAAACGCAGAATAATTACACGTAACTGAACACTGTTAGATTTGTAGTATCAGATTATACTCAATTTGAACCATTCCTATAAGTCACTACTGCTCCTACTCAATATGTCAATATATCAATTTAACTAAAACAATGTTAATTTAACCAAACAAGTGGAATAAAATAATAGGTACTGTTTTATGTTAATAATACATTTTGACACACACAAAATAACAAAATGTTATTTATCTCCAGGTATTGGTTTAAAATTTATTTTTTAACAGTGTAGGCAACATGAAAAAAGAAACATGTACATATCTAAGTGACATTTGTCTCTATTAGTATTCATTCTGCAATACAATATGCAATACAATACACCGTATGCGCTCTTATAGTCGCTCACGCGCAAGGCTTTTTTGCAATCGAATCATGTGCTGATCAAACAAATATCTTATTGCGAAGGCGCGATTTACTTGTCAAACAAATCACAAGAAACAGCCGCAAGGCGTGCCCACTTCGAAAGATTTGCACAAAATGTACGTAAAATGTATCATGTCCTTCGATGCAACCGCCCACACGCAAGCCCTCGTTAACATTTCCAATACATGGCGGCATTCAGTTCAGACCTAAAGCAATATATATTTTCTATTTATTTAAAATGCATTTATATCTATAAAATATACCAAACATTTACTAGAAAGCTTTATTTGTTGTAATTAAATATTAAAGTTTAAAGTAATGCTCATGTTCATAAACATTATGATGAGAATATTGTATATGATAATTGTTTACACAATTAAAAAATTTCATTAAAATTACTTAGAAATTTTAAAAAATCCAAAGTAACATGATCCGTTTTGATCTCATTTTGTCTCATATTTTATATATTTATCAGGTATCCAATAAAATCTAGTACCTAATGCAATATAAACATCTAGTTATAATTTAATAGAATCACAAATTATGCTAAATGTCTAAAAACGAAAACTTAAAGGTTCATCAAAAATTTAATGCTGGACATCCAAGATTATTCTATATTTTACTCGCAAATCTATTTTTCCGATATAGCATTGCAATTATTTTAATAGATATTATTAAATGTCAGAGATAAGATATTACTTACACATTCACTATTAAAAATGCGTTGGGCATTTTGGAACTAAAAAATTAACTTAAGAATTAATTATCT
Source organism: Leptothorax acervorum (assembly GCA_035220615.1). NCBI lineage: Eukaryota > Metazoa > Arthropoda > Insecta > Hymenoptera > Formicidae > Leptothorax > Leptothorax acervorum. The sequence goes on along the minus strand of JASTWQ010000139.1, from coordinate 313,524 downwards.
AAAAATGTATTTTGCTGAGAAACATTGATAGAATAAAACGGCAAAAAATTGTCTGTCTTAACGCTATATATGCTCATCATCTATCAAATAAACACACTAACTACCACTTAATAAATGACAAACATATTTCATATTTTATTGATATAGACGATTTCCTGTTAATTTTTTTTTCCTTCCGTGTAATGCATAAAACGCGGAATACATTATCATTTATGAATTTTTAACGGGATGCAGCAGCAGTAAGGTTGAAGATAATTCAGTGCACTCATACATTATTCCACAGCCATGACATATAAGCCATCCCGTATATGGGGTGCTCTAAACAAATTATTTTAACGATTTTTTAGAGTAGGTATAAGATTACTACGCGGTGCGGTTGCGAGTAACTCCGAATAAAAAAAATTTTAAACTGTAATTATCTCAAAGAAATTTTAGTGCGTTAGAGATAACGACTTATTAACAGTTGAAGTTTGGAGCGATCTTAATAGCAAAAATTCAAAATTTAATCTAATTAAAAAAGATTATAAGAAATATCTATTTATATAGTACCTAAACAATAAAATTAAAATAAGAAATTAATTTAAAATTAATAAACAAAAAACAAAAAATTAAAGTAGTCGCCAAATAAAATTTTCACAAAAACGATGATTTCTGGGTTTTGTGCAAAAATTCGATAAATTATGAATTTAATTCTGCAATTCTTTTATTTTTGGTTGTTTGTTTATAAATTTTAAATTAATTTTTTGTTATAATTTTATTCTTTTATAATATAAATATATTTCTTTATATATCCTTTTTAATAAAGGCAAGTTTTTAATTTTTGTTCTAAGAATACTCCAAACTATAATTACATCATATCGACAACAATTGCTTTTTTATATACATTCTTAAACCTATTGACTGATCTGGACCAACTTTTGCACAGTTACTCTTTACATCTTTGCGCAAAACATAGGCTACTACGGAACCTTGATATTTAACTTACCGATCAGCGACTTCATCCCTTGGTTTTCCCGGGCGTTTTTTCGGGAATTTCGAGATTGCTCCCTCGCGATGTAGGTACACAGAACCTTGATATTTCACTTACCAATTACTGATTTTATCCCTTCTGTATACATCGCGAGCGAGCAATCTCAAAATTCCCGAAAAAACGCCCGGGAAAACCAAGGGATGATTACAGTATTGTATTACAAAAAATATTGTAAGTATGTGGCATTTGCGGAAGACAACGAATTACGTTACATGCGAGCGAACAATCTCAGAATTCCCGAAAAAAACGCCCGGAAAAACCAAGGGATAAAAACGGTAATCGGTAAGTAAAATATCGAGGTTCTGTGTACATTGCGAGCGAGTAATCTCGAAATTCCCGAAAAAAACGCCCGGGATAGAAAGTTTCAGCCGTATAATAAACGCATAAAATCATATTGCACGTGAATTGTCATGATTAATTATTTTTTTTTTTTTTTTAAATCCAAAATTATCACGGAAAAAAATAATTTGCTAGCACAGCAGATTTTATGTTGTAGCAAAATTTGTCCGCGTTATTATATGGACAGCAAAACGATTAGTTGTTAAGAGTACTAATCGCTATTTACTGGATATAATTTCGCTAAATCTACGAATTATTTTGCTGTAAGAACAAATTAGTTCTTGCTCGGTTATCATATTTTTTTGCTGTATTAACAATATAACTTTGTTACATGAGCAAAATTATATTTCTACTATATGAGCAATATAATTTCTTTCAGCATTCCCCAACTATCTAGCAGACCTCGAATTATTGCTACACACATACACGCAGATTAATAGAACAGACAAATATCATTTAAAAGCATTCGCAAGAGTCGCGTGTTTTCAAGTGATATTTGTCTCTTCTATTAATCTGCGCGTATGTGTAGCAATAATGATTCGAGGTCTGCTAGAGAGTCGGTGAATGTCGGAAGAAATTATATTGCTCATATAGTAAAAATATAATTTTGCTCATGTAACAAAATTATATTGTTAATATAACAAAGAATACGATAACCGAGCAAGAACTAACATCAGATCACACTTCTTTATGGACATAGCGTGCGTATGTGCGGCCATAGATGCAATGAATCGGCGCGATGATTATTGTTCTCTTTTGTCATTTTTCTTCGCTTGTCAGTGAAGCGACACTACCGAGGCTAGCAAGCAGTAGTTTTACTCCGATAGCAAATAAATTTGCTAAGGGTCACTTCGACCAACTCCGATTTACTTTAATCGACGATTAACTTGATCAGCAATTTTGTCAACAACAAGACTTAACTGTATGTCGCTTTTTTACTTTTTTTTTTTAATTTTTTTAACCTATCTCCGTGATTTACCACTTCGTGAATAAAAGCTGCTTTTAATATAATAAATCTTTCAATCTTTTATTTTCCTAAAGTTAATCGGAGGTGGTCGAAGCGACCCTAAAAATACATCATTTTGCTTCAATAGCAAATTAACGTGATTCTAAAGACAAATACACTTAGCAAATTTTTTCTCTTTTTACAACAAAACAGATTTTGCTCTAATGACGAATAATTTGTAAAATTAATTCCGTTAACTAATTTTGTTGCTGTTACTACGAATATGCAATAGCAATGACGATTTTGTAAAAACAGTAGAATTATTTTTTTCCGCGTGTACATGGTCTGACAAAAAATTTCGGGACTAATAAAATAAAAATTATAATAAGTAACATAGAATAAAATAAACGCTTTTTGATTTTTGATATATTCCCCCGAAACATTTACACATCGATGACATCGCTTGTACAAATGTTGGAATGCTTGTTTAAATATGAGAGGCTGCTCAGTTCGGCGGTCACATTCCTTTGAATATCTCTCATTGACGTTCTCGAAATATCTTCTCTTCAGGGCTGTTTTCAATTTGGAACAACATAAAGTCCGTAAGAGCCAAATCCGGAGAGTAGGGAGGGTGTTCCAACACTGATACCCTCTTTTTTGCCAAAAATGTCTTCACAATGATAAATATACTCAAATGTAAGGGTGCGTTGTCGTGCTGCAGAAAACGCCAGCCGCCGCATTCAGCGAAGTTCGGTCGCACATGCCAAATTCTAGTATTTCAAATGTCTATACAAAATTAAACAAATATCTCAGCTATAATATTTCACCGGGGATTCAACAATACTGCCATTCTGACGCGCGCCGTATTGCAAATTCCAAAACTTTTTTTGTCGAACCATGTATAAAAGTTAAATTAATTTAAATAACTTAGCACGATAAAGAATCCCAGACAGAACGCATGTCCAAAATCGGGACATAAGACGTCTTAAAGATATCTTTAGACATCTATAAGACGTCTTACGATATAATGTTTAAAAGATATATGTCTTAATTAGATGTCTTATGTCCCGATTTTGGACATGGTGCTGTCTGGGAATACAATTATTATCTACATATTCTGTGACTTATTTAGATGTTGCTTTTATAAATATATGAGTAGAATTTTTATTTTGTTCAAATAAAAAAATTCCTTCTAAACTTTCATTGTATTTCTAGATATAATATTTATTTTAAAAAATTAAATTAATATTAATGCTTTTTCTTACAAATGCAATAATATTGAAAAACATATAATAGGTCTAACTGATCATCAATTTATAAAGCTATAAAATTTGAGACTTTGAGTATAATATAAATCAAAATAATCTAGAAAAGTTTCAACCGTACTATATCTAACACATTTTAAGACGAGAAGGCGAGAAAGAAGCACGTTATCGTCATTTGTATCTCCCTGTTATACCTATATAAATATTAGATCTTAAGTGCGTGTGCATGTCTGTGAGTGTGCATGCATACGCGTCCGTATCTACGAGAGAAAAAAAGACAGAGACCGAAATTGCGTATTAATATTAAATTTCCACGAAAGTTCGCAGTAAAACGACATCGTGACCTATAGCTCAGTTAGATACCGCAACGTTTCGCTGCAACTATTTAAATTTTTATATTTCCCAATGTTTCTCTTGACAATGTTTCTTTATTCGAAAAACACCATAATAACTTAAGATAAATATCCAAATTGTTAAGGAAAACGTTTGTGCAATTCCGGTTTACAAAATGCATGATTAAGACAAATTGACAATAGTTACGCAATATTATGTGCAAGATAAGAATAAAGAAATACATAATGTAAAGTGATATTTAGTGTATTATATTACTGACTTCCAAATTTTATTTACTTACATACAATACATGACTATTTTATAAAAGTATTTTATTATTATCTTTTATTAAAAAACAATGGAATAATTTTGAAATATCTCATTTAATAACGTTAAATTTTTTATGACATTATGTATTGTAAAGTTGAACTATAGTCAAATTTTGCTCGATATTCTATTGTAATAGTACAATTACATACAGAATGAATAGCAATACTCTCTCTAATCTCATCAATTAAAAGTAACAAAGCAGAGACTATAATGTGCTTGTTAAAAACTCCTGGGAATATCATTAAACGTATGTAACGAATACGCGAATAATTAAAACTCTATTAATCCTATTCCAATATCGTTAACTGCACATTCCGTGTATCCTGTGAGATCATAATTACGTCCCCGAGGATATAGTATTTCTCGCCAACGCTATATTTTCACCGAAATTTCGTTTTCCTTTAAACGAACTTCAGTATATGGCGTACCAGCACGCCTCTCGTGTCCCGTAAGAAAGATCCTGTGGGCAAATTTATCGAAGCGCGCCCATGGGGAAAGCATCGTAACACGTTGCATGTTGTATCCCAGACCGGTTGCACCTGTTTCTCTGGGGTGAAAATCCCATGGGTGGTCCGTAATGGCGACCGGAGATATTGCCTTACGATCGCGATTATGTATACATTTTTATTGCAAACGCACCTTATCTTCAGCCTAATTGCGTTTAATCTAAAATACACATTTCTTTCATAATCTTAATTTTTCTTTCAATATTTCAATAAAAATTAAGATTTTTAAATATATGTAATATATTATTGTCAACAAGAAAATCATAACAAATGTATAATTTACATGTGAGTGGTAAAACGCGTTTTTTGTTCATGTCTAAATAATATAACGGAGCATAACGGAATATTCCATGTATAGCTCTAAAGCCGGTCCTTCTCACGGCGATTCGTCATGGCGGTTGACAGACTAAATACCGCCCCCGACGAGTTTTTTTTTTCCTACAAAAGACCGGCTCCTTCTGCCGCGAAGGAATACAACATACCAGGAGGACATAGACGGGGAAAATATGTCTGCTACGTTCCGCGCGCATTATAAAGCACCTCTTGCGAAGGTATATATGTATACGGGGCGGCGGTAAGTCCGACGAGAACCCGCGGGGGTGACGTGCAGTAACAATATATGTATGTATAACCGAGCGACGTGCTAGCGGAAATATACATAAATATACATTTTTATGATGAATATACTCGCGGAAATATATATCACCCGGGAGAGAAGATCCCGAAGTTTAGTAGTAACGTTTAAAGGTTGTGAGTAAAGGGAGGAGGACGAAGGGTAGTTTAGGGTGGGCGTTTGAGTATGACGCATCGTATTGGTGGGATTCGTAAACGGATGTGAAAAGATACGTCAAGTTTATTTCGGAATATTTTGTACTCTCTTCCTATTCGTGACGGTGGTATTTCTTCTACGACAGTCTGATGTCTGATGCATCGTGTGTGACTTGAGGCAAATCAACACGTATCAATACTTATTGTATAAAAGAGTAAAACGATTTTATGAACAAAATTTAATGCATTACTCTTTGAATTACGGTGCAATATATTATATATATATATATATTAATTGACTCTTAAAATTCTTTTCACCGACCATAAATAAATCAGACTCGCCACGGTAATCCTCAAAATGGATTATCTAGCCGCTGAGATGGACGTAGAAGACGTTCTCATTTATTCCGCGGTGTCGTCAAGAGAGACGGAAATAATAGAGAGATTCGCGATTTTAAATCCCCGCTCTTCCCGGTGCACGTTCCGCAAGTCCGGAGCACCGATTCCATCCGTGGAGATCTCATCATAGCTTTCTCTGCCTCGCATTTAATCTTTCTCGCTCGCCTCCGAGTGAATTCCATAAAACGCGTAGCGCCTCTTAAACCCTCTCGAGAGCACTTCCGGTCCGTTGTTCCATTCTTCTGCTACTCAACTCGGCTCGATTACGAGAGACAGTCGCTTAGACAGCTCTTCGGTTCTTATGGGCCAATTTGAAGAACGAGAGTCAGTCGAAAGATTTAGAAGAGGATGAGCAGTAATACATGCTTAAGAATTAATTGAATTTCCGAAAATACGTAGATATATGTATAGTGTTGCGAAATAATTGCAAAATTTAAAATGTGTACATTAATACAATCATTCTTATTATCTTCGCTTAGAAATTATTCAAATTTTCTTATAAATGTAATCTATTAACATATTAAAAAACATGTATACATTTAAGTTTACCTATGTAACCACTTAAACTGTTCTCAACCGGGGATATTGCCTTACGATCGCGATTATGTATACATCGTGCATTATAAAACTTGCACTAATATTTATTTATAATGTATAAAGATACTTTGGTAATTATGCAGTAATACGGACCACTCTCCGATGACCTTGACCTTGACATATGTTGTCAAGGTCACCCTTCTGAGTGACCTTTAGAAGGTTTTAGCCGTCGCTCGTTATTTGTTAAAAAGTTATTAAGAAAAAAAGTTCGAAAAATATAGCAGTTATTTTGAGTATTGAAAGGCATAAACGACCTTGACTTTGACATATATTGTCAAGATCACCCTCCTGAGTAACCTTCAGAAAGTTTTAGCTGGCGGTTATTGTTCATTAAAAAGTTATAAACAAAAAGAATTTGGTAGAGAAAATTATTTAAAGCAGTGAATTGTTGGTATATTGAAAGGAAAGTTACCAACTATTTTCTGCTTTAAATAACTTTCCTTTCAATATACCAACAATTCACTGCTTTAAATAATTTTTCCCACCAAAAGTTATAAACAAAAAAAATTTGGGGGAAAAAATAATTTAAAGCAGTGAATTGTTGATATATTGAAGGGAAAGTTACCAACTATTCTCTGCTTTAAATAACTTTCCTTTCAATATGCCAACAATTCACTGCTTTAAATAATTCTCCCCACGAAAAAAAATTTTTTTTTAGGTACATACTTGTAAAGCGCGTCACTAACCTATAGGTTAGTGACGCGCTTTAGAAGTATGTGCTTCGTAAGTTAAAGCACATACTCTCTATTCTCTGCTTTAAATAACTTTCCTTTCAATATACCAACAATTCACTGCTTTAAATAATTTTCCTTTGTTCATACATGTACTATTTCCACATAAATATCAGTCATTTATGTCTATTAGTACTCAAAATAACTGCTACATTTTTCAAACTTTTTTGTTAATAACTTTTTAACGAATAACGAGCGACGGTTAAAACCTTCTGAAGGTCACTCACGAGGGTGACCTTGACAACATATGTCAAGGTCAAGGTCATCGGAGGGTGGTCCGTATTACTGCATAATTACCGATACTTTTGAGAATTTAATTAATAAATTTATAAAGAATTTTATTTAATTCAATATATAAAAATTAAAAAATATAGAAATAAAAAAGACATGTATTGTTATACATATACACATTATCATCAGCATAGATTAATTGTTGGATTTGCTGCAATCGTAAATCATCGCTTGCGTTCCACTCCTTGCGCGCGTGTGAGCGTATAGATTCAAAATATCCGAATATGCAGCATTACAGAAATTTGTACGAATTCCATCTTCTGGCGCAAGCGTGCAATGACATTGCACCAACGTTAGATATCATTGTTATCTACTATGTCGATGTTGGACCAAAAGAGGCTCGCTCTTTCTTTTTCAGGGTAAGTCTCGAAAGTCGTTTGATAATCGACCGGCCGAGCCGGTCAAGGTCACCTTTCGGTCTCCGCATGCGCAACGGGAATTCTGAACGCGGGCGACAGGCCGGGTGTGCCTCTTCATGACCAGATGTCGGCAGTCTGTCCGTAACCGGTTCGATCCGGAGTATACCGCGCATGGAGCAACGCGCATTCCCATTGACCAGTCTTGTAGTCGGAGCAGCCGTGCACTCGGGCATTTAGTAATCTTACGACGTCGTTGGGAACACCGTGCGCTCTTTATAACGTCAGTTTCGTCACGGTGCTCCGTCTTCGCACGTCTCGTAACGTCCACATCGAAAGGCGCGTATCGAGCGGGCGATCGGATAATCAAGTCGTAATAAATTAAGCGCGATTTTCTCCAATTACGCGCGCGTTCCCTTTAAACAAGGTGACAGGTGACCCTACCGCGATCGAGGCGCAAACGAGCCCATTAGGGTATTTTCATAGTAATCGCCGTTTAAAGGCCGCGCGAAAGCTGCAACTCTTCTTCGGCACGCGGACCCCGCAGCGGAACTCACGCAGGAAGAGGTGAGTCCCAGACCAGCTGTCCTCTTCACCTGTCTACACCCTTCTGCCCTTTGTCTGCCATCCCTTCGGGAATCTCTCGACCGCTTCGACCTATCGATCAGCGCTACGTCCCTATACCTAGTTCGAATGGAGTGTGTTCGATGTGCGCGCTCGTGTGGAAATCGTGTTAGTGTTAGATGCTTGCACGCGCGCGCATCGGTATCTTGAGTCCACACGCGGACTTCGTCATCGTCGTCGTCGTCGTCGTTCGTCGTCGTTGACAGAGGTTGCAGCGGCGAACCGCGGTCGGTGACGTTGTGTCATGCGGCGCTGCGAAGGTCGAACCTGACGCGCTAGATCGATAGCGCGCCAACGACATCGCGCGAACGATCTCGCTGATGTAGCCTTCGCCTCCTAGGCGAATTGGTTGCATCGGGGCGAGAAACGGGGTTAGACTTGGACAATCGATCGTTTCTAGGAAAGACGTCGCAGGAATAAAATAGCCAGTGAGAGTCGTTAACTCTCGATTGAGCATATCTGCGACTTACAGAAATTGATCCTAGCTATACTTCTCTGTTTTCTACCAGCCCTCTCACCCCTCTCTCTCTCTTCTTGTATTTTTAAAAATTTAAACATTTAATAAAAGCTACTTTAACTAAACTTGAAAGAAATGTGTAAACGATGCGAGCAAAACCACCTCATACTCCTAGGTTCTTCCTAGGAATTGGATATGTGTAACAACTTACATAACGACAACTTTTACAGAACGATTATTCTCAGTATTGAAACTCAAGCCTAATACCTGCAAAAAGTTAACTAATAACTTATAATTATTTTTAAATAATTTACATCTTATAATATCCTGTCTTGTAAAGTGTGTTTTAAGTCAGGAATTATAGCCTGAGCAGAATGATTGACTTATAATTTTAAGACAATGTTTTATGCTTTAAATCTTTATTTTTAGTAACGCACAATACTCTCTTGTGTCTCAAGTCTTAAACGTGTGTACGAAAAGTGTCAACGTTTGTAAGACTTGAAACACAAGATAGTATTGTGCGTTACTAAAAACAAAGATTTAAAGCATAAAACATTGTCTTAAAATTATAAGTCAGCCATTCTGCTCAGGCCCTGCTCAGGCCCTTAGAAAAGAATTAGTAATTATAATGTTGATTTTTCGAAAAGATTGAAGTATAATTTTCAGTCATTAAGAGAAACTTTTATATTATATTTATATAAAAGAGAAACAAAAATAGAAACCATCGCGTCCTAGTTCCTACCAGCGTCCCACAATTATCTTACCCGCTATCTGATCCCAGACGTAACAGCTTGCAGCTGCTTCCACGACACTCGATGCATGCAGGATCAATGCTACGTGAGTTACACAATGGAAAAAATATCTTTGGGATACTGTCGAGTAAACTGTCAGCGGCGATAAGATTTCTCGTTGGATCGAGAATGTAGCCTTTAAAATATTTTTGAGGCTATGCATTAAAACCAGCTATGATCATTAAACAAAATATTAACTTTGATAGAAAACGTGCTAAAGTGGAGCATAAAAATAACATATAGAAATTCTTTCTAAGAATTTATATAAACTTTTATTTTGTTATATACGTTAATCATTGGATAATAAATGAGGAAGAGAGAGAGAAAGAGAGAGAGAGAGAGAGAGTGAGAGAGAGAGAGAGATCAGCAATTTAATTATTATTTTATTAATTATTATACGCTTTTAAAAGATTTAACAAGTTTAATCTAAAAAACTGAAATGTGAACAGAAAGTTCACGTTTATATATTTATAAATAAATACATTTCTCCTCATAATTTATAATTACTGTAACAATTTGAAATCTGTTAAATTGGCCTGGTAAACAAAGCCATCAAACAATATCAGAAATGTTCAACTCAAAACTCAATTATATACTAAATTATGTAATTATGTACATGATATTCAATTATATCATTTTACAATAATTATATAGAAGATACCTACTTCATTTCATATTGATAAATTTCTACATAACAGATATTTTTCTAGATATAATATGCTTCTCTATTCATAGCTGGTATTAATAATGACGTCATCAAACGATCGACCATATATAATTTCGACGATTGTAACCCTTAATCGCTCGACAAGTCGTTACTCGCGAATCAATGATACACTTGAAAAATTATGTAAATTCGATGTATTTGATTGTTCGGAAAATAATCTAATATGATTTAATGACTGCCGTAACCTAGCTGTTAAAATCCCTAATGTCGTAGATCAGTCGTACACAATTCCTTGGACGTCAAGTCGGCTAGCCTCGGGCGAAAAATTAGATGTCGAGAAACGGGGTTAACCCCGACGTTACACGCGAGTATCCACGCGAAAAATCAATACGCGACTCTCCGGGGACCCGCTTACAACACGCGCGCAGAAGTCTATCTGCGAATTGGTGATCACCGCGTGATCACTAAAGTGCATACATATTTTGCCCGGAAAGATCTGGGCCAGATCGATTTCTCGTCTGTTAGCGCGAGGCGCTAAGACGTAAGCAAGCCAAATCCGCAGCTGATCCAGCTGCACTCAGCATCATCGATATTTGAAGAGCTCGACTCCAGAATGACACGCGTTTTCCTCGGAGTGGGATAAATTAAAATAGAAGACTCTCCTCCTTGCCTTTCTTTCATATTTCTCGCGAATTATTTTAGTATTCACCTTTTACCTTTCTTTCATACTTCTCGAAAATTATTTTAGCTTATACTTTATAGAGATTCGAAATTGGTAACATGTTTCAATTTAAATAATCACTAATGCAATTAAATGTCAAAATTTTTAAAATTTATATGAATTCTTTATTTCAACAATTAGTTAGCCAATAGTTATTTATTCTAAGTAACCACATTTTGCAGTATTTTATTGTAAAACGCGGGTTTGTTATTTTTTTATACACTCGAAAGTTTTTCGTGTGCTTCGCTTTAAAGCGCAGTTGTCATTCCTGACAACTCAGTAATAACGACCGCAACATATAATCTTGTCGCATTTGGAATAAATTTTCTTGACTGACGGAAATCTTAATTGAGAGGAAGAACCGCGTGCACGTAGTTAGACCGGCGCTACGGTATTCATATTATTTCTTCCTGTTTGAAAAACTTGCTTTTCTTCAAAGAAGAGAAAACAAGTAATAGTCGAATTTTTACAATCGCTCAACGATTGATCTACGACTTCAAGTTGAAGTGTGTTTGAAAGTTTTAAATTGCTTATTTGAAGAAACTCACGACAACAAAACTTTCAAGTATGAATATAGTCAATTATTTGCAATTCGTTGAACAAGTGTATCATACCAACGACTACACGCGTATTTAAAAATCTGATATCTGTAAGTGCAAGAAATTGGGTGCGCTTATCGATTATTTTCGATAATGACATATTAATATAGAAAATTATTAGAGGAAAATATAGGAAATGCGTATCTCTTTTGATCGATGGATAGATCGACGAAGTGACGTTTATAATCGCAGATTAATCCGTAACTTAACCGGACAACCTTTTTGACCACGACCGTACACGTACCGATTTATTTATTGCGCGTTTTTTTTTTTTGCATACGTCTTTTTGTTTCTGTCACGAGTTGACATTACGTTCCGTGTAAACTCGCGCGCAAAATAAGACTAGTAATTAATATACTTCGGAAAGAAACCTCCCAAATTATTTTATAAATTTTTACTTTGTTGAATATACCGCACACGCTTAATTTGCTGTTAAAGATAGTTAACTAGAAGACACTGATTACTGTTTCTTGTTCGCACGTTTTCTGTTTATCAACAGTGTTCCACGAACATGTGCATAAATAAATACTTCACAATTGGCATGTCGCCATGCATGATTCTTTCGACATAGAACGAGCTCGATGGATTTTGTGCATGTCGACGATCGTTCCATATAACACATATCTTACTTCATTTCTCACATATTAGCGAGAACGAGGCATCGGCAATAATGTTTTTTTACCTATATCGCGCAACCTGATTTGCTTAATTATAAAACAAGAATCACACTATTAAACTTTTGTGAGTCCTGATTATTTCTCAACTAATCAATTTGTCTCTACCAACATAATTTGAAGCATAGTTTCATAAATATTTTCTTGAATATTGAATTATTGAGCAGCAAAAATTATTGGATGAATTTTTTTGTCAACATAAGGAAACTTTTTCTATATAATCTAACTATTATAGTTTCTTGGCCCTTTTCTGCGGATAGTATTAAAAATATATTTTAATATATGGATGCTAATAACTTATTCGAAATTTACGTGTCTATCACATTCATTAATTAATATGTAGATACATTTATTATCGCGTGTATGTTATGACATGTGCATAATATAATGCAGATTAAATCTGCGTTGATTTGGCAAACGCAAAAGTATAGAACACTGAAATACTGAAACAATAGCAGCTTGCTCGTTTATTCAGTGAGAATGACGGAATTGTTTTAGCTTTTGTATGCACATTCATAAATAGAACGCGATTTCACATCCAGAAGTCCAAACTAACAGCAAAATTCACAGAAATGTGTTTATATCTTTTCTCTGTACCTGTACAATTTGGATTTCTCGAATTTAATTTGAAGCTCAATAAAACTGTTTACACTAGAGACTATATTAAATATGCGACGGAAAAAGTTTGTATATTCCACAAATTTACAGTACGAGAAAATATTTAATAGAATCATCTAGCTCTCGTCTCTTCTCTCTCTTTCTCTTTCCCTCGTTTTATTTACGTAGTAATTAATTCCTTTCCCACAATTCTATATGTAGATACTGCAAAATATGTCTAGAACATTTTCTGTAAAAATAACACATAACTATACAAAATGGAAACTATAGTGAATGAAATAATTTATTAAATAAATGAGAAAGAGAGAAAGAAAAAGGACAAGTAAGAAAATTTAACTGACTTATAAATGAGTGTTGATGGAAATAGCAATACGAACAATAAAGACGTGTTGAAAAGTGAGTAATATAAATTCTCTAATTATCTATTTAAGCAGTTAATGAAAGTTTGTCGCAATTGTTTGCAGTTGTCAATATGATAATCAAAATTAGAATATTATTAAAATATTATGCTCGTATTTAATTTATTTTTCTTTAAAGAAAGAAAAAATAAATGCTTTACGCAACAACAAATATAATTAACTCTAACAATAAATACCAGAATATGTTTATAAAAGATTTTACGTACATTCACAAATCTGATATGATGACTGGAAATGAAATTGCGTACCTATCATGAAACAATATCCAATATTACTTGTCTATTTCCTTGATTTTATCAAATCTGGTAGAAAGAATTTTCGATATCTTTTATGAGCAATAAACGCTATCTCAGCTGCTATAATAAAAATGAGAAATGAACAAATACGTAATCTTATTTATAAAAGTTAATTATTATAAATTGCACATTGGTTAGTTTTTATAATTTATTAACAATATATCTAATATTCAATTAATAAAAAATAAAAAATTAATGTTAATTGTAGACTACAATTGTTGGTGCTTTCTTTCCAAAGAAATCGAATTGCAATTTACGAACAAATAACCGATGCCTCGAATCGCGCTGTGAACGCTGTCACACAAAATCTCCTTATCTTTGTTTTTTCTTTCTTTTGTTTTTTTGCCGTTCGTTTGCCTTGTTGACGTGCGATATTGGCAATATCGGCTTCGGGCACGCCTATCGTCATCAGCGGCGGCAGCAACGCCTCAGCTCTTGGCGCCTTCGAGGCGAGTCTTCGCCGAGAGGGCACCTATCTGAACGGTGGAAACCATCATCCCCGACCAGCACGACGATTAATTAGGTCGTCTCGAGTGAGAGACGTCATTGCGAACGAAGCAGGGCGACGAAAGGTCACGCTATGCCGGCAGGTACTGGCGCTTCGTACAGGTCCTTAGGCGACCTGGGCGAAGACGTTTACAAAAGCACAACCATCGTCGACCAGACACAGACTACCGGTCAGAGCGTTCTTGAATCCATGAAGAAGGCTTTTAGCTTCACCTCACCGAAAGCTGAGATGCGAAAAAAGGACCCGTTGATCGAGGATCGTCGCGAGAGCGTCTCGATCGTTTCAAGGTAATGCTTTAAAAGACATTTTCCGGATATGGGGTCGACAGATAGAGGTACAGTCGCGGATATCGTTTTACTGTTCCTCGACCTCTAAACGAATCTAGCCGCCCTTTCAAGCATTGAAAATTCACTACGACTCTCTTTATCGATCATATGTATATTTATTAATCCAAAAGCCATGCTTATTAATATTGTTTTTACACATATATCTACTTGTTAGATATACAATTTGTTAAGAATGGTGATTTACAAGTACTTTTAAAACAAGAAGTCAAGTACTTCCAGTTCTTTAAGTAAAATGTATATTTTTTTTATTTTTATATGCACTTCTTGAAATAAAAGCTAGTTTGCGAATCTAATATATTTGCTTATACTATTTTGTTATGTCAACCTTAGTCCGATAAAGGATAATTTTTACTATAGTTAATAGTTATTTTATAATATTTAATGGATTATATTGAATGAAATTGGTTGTCATTCATAAATAATAAAAAATAATACTTTAGAATTAGAAACATACTGATTATTAAGCGATTTTCCATTAAACAACTGCAAAAATCACAATAATAATCATCAGTGATTTCTGATTTAATATATTTCTATAAAAAAATTATGCAAATTGTGGATTGTGTAAAATTTATGAAACTGATTTTTATAAAAACTTGCATCTTTACACTAAAATTGCATAATATGTTACGACCAACCTACTTCTACCAAGTTATTTTTATCCGTGAAAAAGATAACTGAAATTTTGTGAATTATAAATAAACACATAGTGATATACCTACGTTCGAAAACTATTTTAAACATATAAAGAAAATTTAGAGTTTTATCTAGCAGAGCTCACGCTAATTTACAATGAATACTGAGGATACTGAGCTAAAAAACAAAGCGGATGCAATCAGCAACGGAACAGTTAGTGCAGAGTCGTTAAAGAGTTTGTGGGCGATGAGCATTTCGAGGTCGAAGACATCGAGGCATGATTATAGTGCTTTTATTGTTAGCTACTATGGCAAACAAGTTTCATGAGATCGATCGTAACATTATCGACGCGGTTTTTATTACTTTCGTTGCACGGCTACGGACTAGAAAAACATCTGTATTGCGATATATTAAACAAAGTACTTGAGAGACGTACAAAAAAACAATTATTTGAATTATTGAGTAATATAGTACATATGTACGTTTCAACAAATATAATATCTTATACATTACTGTGTAATAAAAATAAAAGTGAAAAATACGGTACCAAAATCCTAATAAGAATAAAGCAAAATCTAAAAATTTCATACATTCAGAAATGCTCTCAAATGACGACTTCAAGATATATGACTCCAACATGATACCTATGTGTCTTCTACAAATACGCAGAATATGGCTTGCTCGGATCGTTACCCGCGTGAAAAATAAGGTCATACTATTCCCATTATTTCAGAACGTTGACCTGGAGTTCTTCGAGATAATTTTCTTTAGAAGGATTTTCTATACTTTTATTTTCAAAATTGTAATTTTTCAAGACATATAAACATTTATGCATTTCACGAAAGTAATATTTTAAAAAATTTATCTTTATAATGACTTTATTTTTTTATTTTTATGTATTTTTATATATTTTTCAAAATTTTTATTCTCTGTTATGTTTAT
This sequence comes from Leptothorax acervorum, assembly GCA_035220615.1. Taxonomy (NCBI): domain Eukaryota; kingdom Metazoa; phylum Arthropoda; class Insecta; order Hymenoptera; family Formicidae; genus Leptothorax; species Leptothorax acervorum. Next base: position 297,334 of record JASTWQ010000139.1, on the reverse strand, counting down.
TTTCTATATTACATGTAAAATTTTTGGGTGTTGTTAATAAGGTAACGTTATTTTTGTCAAACAATTTTTTAAAGGACTTTATAGATTTATAACAAAAAAATTGCCTTTAGCAACGAAAGCACCAACCGCGTCGAAAAATAAGCGCGAAAGATATTCTTGCACAAAAAAAAACAGAAAATTATATTACTCACCAATGCTGTGTATCTACACAGCAGCGCTTGCAATTTATTCATCTTTAATATTACTAACAACGATCTTTTGCTGTGATAGTGTTTAATAGGTACTCAATACATATCTGTCAAAATTAAACACCTTCGAAAGCTAAATAAACACGAAAGCTAAATATAACTCGGAATGTGACACAACTCAGTAAGAAATCCGCAATTTTTACGCGCATGCTATAAATTGCCCGGCGCAGCTTTAGCAATGTCTACTATAATTATATACAATTTGTCTTTCTTAAAGAAGTCAATAATTAAGCGAACAGTGCACATCGAATATACATCTCCAAATTTTTTAATAAAGAAAGCATAAGAAATGTACCTACAGATATTTACGGAGATAAAAACTTAATTAAAACAATGCACATATCGATTTAAAGAAATTAAAGACTAGAGATGTTGACTTTGTGAAATATTTTATTTAAAATTATATTATATATTTATTTGACAAAAACCAAATTTTTTGGACATGGAGCCAACATCTCATTTTTACAATTTTAAATTAGTAGATTAGTAAGTACAGTCAAACTTCAGGATCGAATGGCGCTGTTATTAGTCAACTCGTGTAAAAGACAAGAGAACGAAGGTAAGTCACGCTTATGACACCTGAAAAGATCGTTCATTTCCCTCATGCTTCGAGCTTCTCACGCATACACCGATAGCACCAACTTCTCGTATCCTTTTGGCCACGCGTGACTGCAATCACTGTAATCATCATCGCTTGGTTTATCGTTGTTACTGTTATCACTCTCTCTGTTGCATGCACGCAATCGGTCGTCTTCCTTTGTTCTTACAACGCTCGAGTTGCGACCGTTCGTATCGCTTCGTGGCGCGCGACGGAAGCGCGTGCGTTGCGGAACCAGCTTCTCTCGTCGTCGAATGACCGAGGACAACTCTCTCTAAATAAATGAGAAGTTCGTGATTACTCAAGTCAATTTAAAAATTGTAGATGGATATTGTCATAATTTGCAATAATAGAATATCTAAAACACTTTAATTTGTATTCTCATTGTATATTTACATTGTAATTACTTAATTTTTACACGTTTATATGATTTATAAATTTTGTAATATAAAAAGAAGAAGTAAATTTCAATATTACTACATATAATATAACATATATATATATATATATATATATCTATTTATTTTTTATATTTAGTTTTACTTGTCCGGATAACAATTTAATTGTCTTATTAAATAAGACAGTTTTATAAGCAAATTAAACGTATAAATATAAAATATAATGTAAATATTGTTACTTAGGTACCTAATACATAATTAAATTATACATAAGTAAATTTTACAATTTATAGATGTATCATATCATATCATGAAAATCAAATAATAATACAAAACATTATTTATTCACAAGATCAAAATATCTTGTAGATACACGCATACACTTATACGTACAAGGTTCAGTATATTGAATTATTACATTAACAGAAGAAGAAAATATGATATTTATCAATCGTAGCCTTTAATTTTGATTTAATTCGAGTATTATGCTTTAATGCCCGAAGTTCAGTCTGACTTCTTTCAGAAGCTTATTTATTCAAATACGCATTCGAGCGTGAGGTTGCCCGGCCCGGTTTAATTGTCCATAGAAAATGATAATTTTAAACAATAATTTTACATTCATGGGCGGTGTGCCTGCTAAATACCGGAAATTATGCTGCCGTAGAACAAAGAGAAGCTGATTCTTAACGACCAATAGAATGCTGTTAAAAGCTTGACGCAAGTATGACATTGTTGTTCGCTTATCGTGCTAATAGCTTTTACATTGTTGTAAAATATCTGTGTGCTATAACGGGTTTAGAGGCACGACATGCCGCTAGGGCCAGGCGTGTGTGATTATTTGCCGCCATTTTGTTCTAGGGAGAGAAACACGATGCCGACAGCAGCTACTGCCGAGGAATCTGCTCTATTGGGGTAAGTTTTGGTGAGAGAGAAAACACTGAGAGACTGCCGCGTTATTATATTCTTCATATTTTTTGACGCGTATCGCATTTAATCGTAGCTGATGTTTATGCTAATGCGTAGATGCGTAGATGCGTAGTAAGACTGATAGGATAATAGATATAGTTCATCTATTTACGTGTCGACGTATCAAGAATGTGAGCTACACTTTTATATTACTTTGCCTATACTTATCTACTCTAATGTAAGTTGTTTTATCCTTATAGCCGCACAAAATTTAACTTTTTTTATACGAAAAAAGAACGGATAGTAGAAGCGATAAAATTACATAATCACTGTTATATTAACATGCCATTTGGAATGTATGTTTTCGAATTATAACACAATTCCGAAAAAGATACGCGATATAAAGTCACGCTCTAATAGAAACTGACTTAAATGTATTCCGCGTTTAGTTTTCTTGCGATACTTAAAATAAATATCCGCAAGATCTGACGTCTGATGATTATTATGTGAGCAAAAAGATGATTTAGTATGCAGTATTTGTAATATGCGTTTCGATATATATATATATTACGATGATGGCTCGATATTTTTGTACCGTGATGGAACACTCATCGCGGAAATTTGTTAGCGTTTTTCAACTGCCATAGATAATATTGACATTGACCCCAATGTGCGCAGCACCAAGTGACCACATCATAACTCGCAATTGTGTTATTAAAAGCGTTATGTATGCGCCTTTTAGCAGCACAACTGCGTAATAATTTGTAGCATACGAAAAGAATATACGAGATTTACGAGGATATAGAGATATATATGAGCAATTTTGTAACAGCAACAAGAGATGGACAAACTTCTAGATTTTACGTGGAAATCGCATTGGACGTTTAAAACAACGACACGGTACTTATATTATTCTAAGCTGGCAAGGAACAAAGCCGCAGTATAATGTGCGACGCAGTAGCCATATTGTTCTTGTATTGTACGATATTGGTTTAACAGTCTGATTTAATATGACATCCAGCTGCTATTTAGAGCTGTGACCTATATTGGAGAGGCCTGCCATGGAGTTTAATTATTTAAGGCAGTTTAACGGAAGTTTCTAAACTTTCGACATTTAAGCTGTTTAATCGAGCTACTTCATAATTCTTACAAACTCGAGTCGCTGTTGGTGCCACTTAATTCCTGATTTGAATGTAAATGCAAAGTTGAGATTAAGTTCTGCTCTCTAGGACTACCAAATTTTGACAAAGTTTTTTTAAATTATGAATCTGAAATCATGTACTAATGTACTTGTTCGGTCACAAATAGAGTTTGAAAAGAAAAGTTGTTACTTTATGAATCTGTGTTAAAACAAATTTTCTCTTTGTCATGATCTAGCTTCTATCTATTTCTATTCTTACCAAAAATGTTATAAAGCCAATGGAGTTAGCGTCCCAGCCGTAGTTTTGATATTTTTATTATTAAATATAAGGTATATATTTCATTTTTTAATTATTTAATGTTTTAATCCTAGAATATTGTAACATTAAATAATAAACTTATAATTCTTAACGATCTATCTGATAATAGAAATCAAACAAAATGCAGAACGGTCAACGACACGTGAGCTCAATAATAGTTCCGTTGTATAATTGCTTCAAGTAATTAACGTAGGCGACGCCGTTGGTCAATCATACAACTCAATGAGATATTAAATGTGTCTTGGCTAACGCATTCCATTATCGGTGATTACATTTCTACATGCCGGCATATACTTACGTATGTATAGCCAAGCGCAGTTTTGCAGTTTTTTCGTCTAAAACACATACAAAACTGACATTTGATCGATATTTAATTATTAACTTGTAATCAAAATAAAATAATAGAAACACGTTCTAAGAAAAAGAACCAACCTATAGAAATATTAAACTCAAATATAAATGTTGCTTATTATAGTAATTTTACTATTTTTTTTATTCAAATATTTTATTATATTTTTTCTTTGAATTTGTTTTAACATAATTTCGCGTAAGTTTTGAATAGCTTAACATTACACATAACTTTTTCTATTTTGTATTTCTAAGGGGGGCAGTTAGAAGGAGATGAAGAATGAATTAACCTAAGGTCAAAGTTAACCGACGTTGGTAGAAACGGGCATTAGAAAAAGATGAAGAGTGAGTTTAAACGAGTATTGAAAAACTGGCCCTAAAAGATGATCATATAAAAATCATTTATAATGTATGACCATGATACTATCGATGTTTAAAATTTGAAGAAAAATCTTAAGCCGGCTCCAGACGATGCGTTCACTCGCCAAACATTCGTCAAATATAAATGCGTCAAATATTTGTAAATTATTTGGCAAGAATTTATTAGCGCAAAGTCGTTTATCTACACAATCACACAATGTGTGGGTATGACAATGTGAGCACATGGAGAAAGCATCTTCAAATATTCGTTACGTTCACACGATGTATACACTTGCCAATTTTTCACATGTCTACCCGCTTGTATAAGTTCGACCAATTTGACACAAATGTAGAGAAATAATGAATAGTAGTCTGTGGAAATAAATACAAATGAGGTAAGTGTTGCAGCAAGTGCCGCGGACATTTTTTTACACACATGTGTTCTTCAATAAAAAACCTCTTGCTACCGCCAGATTTGGGACGAGAGTCACGGAATTTTTCCCCTCCACTTACACAGGGCACACAGTTCACGTGGGGGCCCCGAATGGCCCGCATCTTGCCAAACGCGCGTTGTCACACGGATAGACAGAGCGTCTTTGTGTGCGTAAGTAAAGGGAGAAAAACGCCGTGACTCATCCCGAATCTGGCGGCAGGTGAGATTCGTCTGCTTTGATGTGTGTTCATTTACCGCTCTCTGAGCGAACCATCGCACAGCGGTTAAAATGTATTTGTTACATGGTCTAAATGATGTGCCTTATGTAATTCTTTGACGATTATTTGACAAGTGAACGCATCCTTCCGAATTTATCGGTATACGCAACATCCACACGATGCGGTCAGATGCGACATTTGTTTACACTCGTCGAACATTTGTTATTGGGACAAACCTATCCACATCAACGCATTAACAAGCGTCGTATCGTCCACACGATGCTGCATTTGTTCACATTTGGCGAATATTTGGCGACTGAACGCATCGTCTGAAGCCGGTTTTATGCGTTAAAAATGTGTCAATGTGTTAAACGGACAAATTGGTGGAAGTTTAGTAGCACGTAACATTCCACGTAATAGCCAGCTTAGGAGCTTTCTCAGAAAGCCTTTCTGAGGTTAACGACGTACTTCCACTCCGTCACTTCTCGTATTAGTCTTCGGGCAAAGACGTTCTATATTTTGGGGCAAAGGATGAGGCCATACGCCTCTCTCGACAGGTCCTCGCAACAAAGTAATTAACGCTAAAATTAGGATTAATTAAGAACTATTAAGATTGTTATTTGAACGCTCTGTTGTTCAGTGATGTTGTGCACGTCGCTTCAAAAACAATCATTCTTAAAGGTCTACATATCCCATCTATTTTAATATACTGTCTCGAGTGCGCAAACAAGACGCTACTAGAAAGGAAAATTCCAGTTGCGAGAATACGTTCTGTTTAATCTTTTTAAATACAATGTACGCGCGCATATGTGGATTTTATTTTAAAAATATATAATTATTTCTTGTAATAAATAATATTTAATAACAATTTAATAGTAAATAGTATTTAAAATATTGTGTGTAAATATCCAATAAAATAATATTTTATGATATAAATTTGATCTTATATATTTATTAGTCAAAGAAAGATTAATTTAATCTTTTCGATTAAAGTAATTTAAATCGACCGCGACTGGCAATATATAACGTCTTTCCGATATGAACATTGAAAAACTGTGAGCCGACTTGGTTTGTCGGATTCACACAGAAGAATCGGTGCTCCATCTTTATATGTGCTATTGCGATAAATATTACCACAGCCTCAGTGGTCGAATTGGCACGACACGGTATACGGGAGGTTCCAGGTTCAAACCCTGGCTGTGTTAATATTTTTTGCAATAAAAATTTTTAAAAAATTAAACTTTTTTAATATAGAATTTATATTAACTGACCAAAACCCATGGTCGAAATTAATAATGTCTCGACGATTGACCTGAAAAAGTGCTGTATGAATCCGACAAACCAAGTCGGCTAGCAGTTTTTCAATGTTCATATCGGAAAGACGTTATATATTGCCAGTCACGGTCGATTTAAATTACTTTAATTGTTATTCAATGCTGGCAAAAGAAATGTATTATTCTGTTTAATCTTTTCGTAAAAATTTAATTAAAACAATTGTCTATAAAAGATTCAATACATATAGCTGTAACTGATCTCATTCGAGGTTTTTAAGCTATTACTTTTCTCAGTCTATCTTTCCCTAAACTTGTTAATCAAAATATTACAAGTCTTATTTTTTCTTGTCATTCTTGTCAACTTGAATATTCTTATTAACACGTATAAATTTAAAAAATTTGATAATAATATTATTAAAATTATCTTTAAATGTTATCCCAAATCGCTCATATTAATTATTAATAACTTTATATAATGTGAGCAGAAACTGAGTTCCAAAAGAAAGTACTATATATGCGTTTATACAGAATGTTAAAAATTCTACTTGTAATTGAATAAAATTAATTATGCACAACTCTTTCTTTTGCACAAACCATCATAATTTCGCAATTTAGAAGCTCCGTCTTTTGTAGATATAAGATGAAGCGTGCAAATTTCTTTTTAATAGGTCACTGCTTTTTACGTCATGAAGAAAGCGGGCATATATCGATCGAGGTGCAATCTAAGTTACTGATTCTTTGTCAACTCAAAAGAGCGTTTGTTACCCGTCACGTTTGTCGACGTCAATTTTTTTCTTTTTTTCACTAAAAATTAATTTTTACCTGTATAGATCCAAAATTTGTGCCATTAATTACTTAAGGCTGGATGGGTGACATCTCAAAGCATTACCAAAAATCTAAAAATTTTATAGATTGTTCTATTATTACGTCTGAGTATCTGTATAAAATTTCAGCACAATTCTCTTATTGGTTTAAAAGTTATTGTAATTAAGGATGTATTGGAGGTATTTCAAATATATTCAGAAAGTGCTGCAAATTGTCTCTAAATTAAATTAAAAATACTTTGTAAAATTTTAGTTATTTAAGTTTAAAGTTGATAAAATTAACATTATCCCTTATGGAAAATCGACATTTTTGCTGTAAATATAAATAAAATATAAATAAACCATTAAGATATTTCTTAAACTTTTTTTATGTGTAAAACATACATCATTGATATTGTATTTTAAGTTTTAAAATTTTTTGCTACAAAACCATTTTTTAAATTGTTTAAAGAATACTAATTATTTAAATGACAAAAAATTATACTCAAACTGTTAACGGTAATCCCTTCTAACATATAAAAAATTTTGAGTTGTTTGACATACATGCGAAGTCTTCTTGTATTGAAAGTTTAACTTTTAGCAGGGACTGTATGTCCAATACATCCTTAAAACAATGATAAATTTTTCTGATATATAGGAAGTCGTAACGAGAACGTAACGATTCCATATGATGCGACCGCATACGTCGTATACGTCAGTGTTTGCTCTACTTTCGCTGGAAATTCACTCAACATAACTTGGCATTGTGCCAATTCCAACTCAATTCTTCGGTACCGACTTTAAACGAACTTTAATAGGGATAACATAGCAATTGGTGCATTCGAGTTCTTTATTAATCTTTAATATTCTTTTAACATTCTTTTCTTTATTAATCTTTAATGTAAATTATCATTATATACACATATACATGACATACAGATGTATGGCGGTGGATACAAATTGAATAGCAGCTTTTGTATGTGGGACTGAAGAATCAAAGGTAAATAGATTAAATTTTTTACTGCAAATGCTGCATGGAATGAACAATTAATGTGATTCAGCTGGAACAATAACACTTAGTTTAAATTAGTTTGAAAACTATTTGTAGAGATATGTAGCAATCTACAATAGAATATACTATTGCGAATTGCAACAGATGAAGTTTTGAATTAAACAGATTGTTATTAATAATAGTTGAATTTTTACTAGACGTCTGTTTAGCTGAAATAGTCAGTGCCTAGACACGATTCTGTTTACAGCGTGTTCTGTATCATGCTTGTATTTGCGGTAGATAGAGATTTATTTGCTTGCCTTGGCTCACAAGAGATCGGTAGTGGAATAGAGTAAGTTGATCTTTATTGTGAGGTTTCGTCTTACAACCGGCGCAATAACGATCAAAAAGTCTATCTCTGCACTTCGGTCAATCGATCGATAAAAAGGGTGGCGAGATATCAAATAACGGCTTATCTAGTACTATTCCATGACGTTATTCGGCTATAAGTTGCGGTTGACTGATTACTTTTAATAGTATCGCAGTGGCATTATTTGCTATTAATTTCTTAAACACTATACGTTGTGATTTATTTTTAACTTTGAAAAAATTATGAGTAAAGTTTATTTTAACTGGATACCAAATCATAAAATTTTTATGAAATTTATTTTAACTGCATCTAAAAAGAGCACACTTTTAATGGATATAAAACACTTTTAATTTTGCAAACAATTCCTACAATATTAAAAAATAGGTAGATTATAGTCGCATACTTTTCTTAAATATAATCTTGGCAGCAAGTATACAGAAACAATTTGAATGTTTCAAGTGATACGACATACTTTTCCGATAAGAAGAGAAACGAGCATTACGTAAAACAGGAAGAGAGAGAATAAAATGTGAATAAGTGAGAGTAAAAAGTTAATAATCTAGAATCATAATGCGATAAAACAAAAAATTTAATTACGTATTGTTAAAGCAATTTCTTATTTTACTTTGAAATTTGTATTTAATTTTATTTTGCATGCAGCTTTATATTTGAAAAGCTACTGTATATTCTTCGATCAAACTCGCATTTCACGCTTCCTTTATTACTTCGTGGTTAATTTAAGCGCAACGGATTTTTTATGTTTTGAAGTCGTAAAATGTAAGAACAAAATCCAACGTAGACAGATATTTCACTGCTCTTTTTCCATTTGGGTGCTTTCAATGAGCCAGTCGAATATTCAACGTGAGATATTCCTAGAAACCCGAAAGTAGGATTTCAGGTTGATCCAGGATCAGTCAGTCCTTTGTCCTGCGAATTCTATACAACTTCTCAGTTTGAGATATGCTTTTGTCTGTTCGATTTTCTATGGCAAAATTTATAAAATATGAATTAGTTTAACTGGATTATTAATATTAATAAAATTTTCTCAACTAATAATTCGTTTTTTTCTTATAAATATCACAAATGTAAGTATTTGCAATGGAAAAGAGGTATACATAGAAAGAAAGACGCGTTTCTATTGTTTTTTAGACTCTTTAACAATTTTTAATTAAGTGGAATTTTATAACGACATATACATATAATCTTATTGTTAGATAGGTACGAATTAATAGACGTTTCTCAGTTGTCAAGATCAGTGTGTCATTGTCCTCGCGTACCTATAACGTTTTACCATACGCGAGACACTTATTGTTAGTCTCTCATAAATCTTCCTAGTGTATAAAAAGAAAGTAAAATAAACGAGATAATACAATTTTTTATTTTGTTTAAATAATAAATGGATACTTTTTTAAATTCTTAATTTAATAATATTTTTGTTAAACAATTAAAGTAATAAAACACATATAATATTCTTTGTAAAACTCATATATATGATCTAATTAAATCTAATTGATTCCATATTGTAATAATTAGATATTCAATAGCTTAATATCCCGAGAGTGATTTACCTTATATAAGACATATGGATAAGAATCTTCGTATCTCTTTGAATTTATTCTCCTGTTTGATTATTGAAAATATGATAACTAATTTAAAATATTGGCGCAATATATGTATACAATATATTGCCAATATTTAATTTAATGTGACTCACAATCAGTGCTTAATTAAAACCGCGATCGAAGTATTAATACAGTAAACAATATAATAATTAACTCAAAACATTTTTTTATATGTATTACACCGATCATGAAAATTACATCTTTTTGTTCAGTATAAGATTTGTCGTAAAACAATTTTTCCTACTTTGTATAACATTTTTTACAAATTTGAGTAGCATCACTCATTGCATTCATGCAATCGTCGCTATAGAGAGTTTGCTGAAAGAAATTTTTATTGGAAAAGTTTAATCCACATAGGTACTATATTAATATATTATTAACAGGTTATTAATAGATAAAGCTTTACGCTTTATCGTCATTATGATAGAGTAGGAAGCAGAACACATTTGGACTTAGCTCTGGCTGGAAACAGTTGAGTGACGTGCCGGAGATACGGGAAACCTCTTGGGCACGTAAATTATCCGTGTTTAGAAATTCAAGTAGCACTGTGATACCACTTGTGGCGAGTCTCTACTGATACTATTTGTGCAAGAGGTCGTTATAAGGATTATCATGGATTATTTTATTTTGTGCATTATTATTATAGAACATCAAACAAAATTATACAGTAAACTTTACTCTAGAAATGAGAAATTGAAGTGTTCTACTTCTACTTTTCACCGAGAGAAAAGAGCGTTCTCATTAATTAAAATAAATTAATTAATTCTGAAAAACAAAGACTTGAGTATCAAAATCCGCATAATTAAAATGGCAAGCGCCTTCGTGAACTTTAACATTTATTTAGAATGTTAAAAAATTTCCCTTTGCACCGTTTTATCCGGCGAATATTTTAACAGTCATTGAGATTTAGTATTTATCGATTCTATTAAAGTTTCTTTCAATACGTTTTTGCGCTTGAACTATTTATAGACTTTAAAGTAAATGAAAGACCATACTGTGTGTAGGTATTAAGAAGTCCTTAAATCTTTCGTGAATAGATTGTTAAACTTGCAAATAATTTTCTATAATAACAAAAATATTAAAAAAAAACATTGTGTTATATTAACTAGTCATAGAAGGGCACTTTCCATAATATACATGGAAATACTAAAATAGATATATCTTCTTGTCAGTAAAAAATGATAAAAACTGTAAAACACTCTCGCAGGTAGGTACGACAAAGGACTATGATAAACTTTATGGTACATGAAACGAAGTAGCTCATAAACCCTAACATGATTCTTGTTGCAACGCAAGTCGAGAGAAAAAGGAATATTACAAGGAAGAACGGAATTCTTGATTTCAAAAACAAAGAGTGAAATGTCACTGCTTTCGAAAGAAATAATAATATATTTTCTAGTAGATAATAACCGTAATGATTTACTACGCGAAGAAAATACGAGTATCTCTTTTCCAAGTTGCTATTTGAAATAAACAAGAAATACATTTGAAAATGTCTACGTTAATAACGCTATTTGTTTAATGAGAGGAAAATATGAAACTTTATTTGCATATAAAATTTAAAGAAATTAATGTTATTTAAAAATATTACCACATGCCCCGGTAGTCGAATTGGTTAAGACGCCCGAACGGAATGCGAGAGATTCCAGGTTCAAAACCTGGCTGGGGTAATATTTTTCGAAATAAGTTCTTTTACAGTGATTTTAATATTAAATCGATATCGATTTAATTAGGGAAAGGACAGGGAATTTTTAATGTTCCAATGATAGCTGTGTTTAAAGTCCGACAAATAATCGGCGCGCAGTTAATATGTCGGAAACTTACAGAATATAATTTAATCAGTTATGATTAAAAATACGCACCAAGTACCGCGTTTGACTCTCATGGCCAATTATATTGTATTTGAATTTTCGAGAGTCCTTGGATTTATTGTTTATTTAAAAATGTTGAGTGTAAAAACAAGTACCTATATCACAAAATTTTTAATTATATCATATTAAGCATAATATTAAAACAATTAATTTAAAAGTTTTATTAATTTTATATTTATTACTATAATAATTAACTCTTATAATGAAAATATAATAGCAAGAATTTTAAATCTAAACTTAACTTTTTGTTTCGGCAAGAACCTTAAACTCTGCAATTTTTTCGCGGTTAGGGGAAAGGGGAGTAAAATAGCGAAGTGGGTAAGATAACGAATTGCTAATTTCTCTAAGCTAATAACAGATGACGAGCCGATGCTGAACTCATTGAAGGCTTTAGGGTAAACCTAGACAATCAGGGCTTATACGAGAAATCAATCGCCACTTAAATATGTTGTAGGGGAGGTCTCTCTGAGTAATTCCACGCAAGAAAAGAGTGGGGGACGGCATTAGTTTAGAAAATATAGCAAATTAAAATTTCAGAATTTTAATGCTTTTTATTTGATATTATATAAACCTACAGGTTAGTGACGTGCTTTATAAGTATGCGCTTTGTAAGTTGAAGCACATACTTGTAAAGCGTGTCACTAACCTATAGGTTAAAGCGAGGTCCACCCTGTACAGGGTTGGGAGGGAGGATGCAGGTGGGGGCCGCCCCCCCCCCCCCCCGCACCTGCCCGACCCGTGTGGAACGCGCTCCTCTGTCTACGCATGTACTTTGGTATATTAGTCTCTCATATATATCTCATAATGCTCAAAATAACTGTCGATTAAGCAAATTTCAATTTGCTATATCTTCTAAACCAATAAGTATAAGCCCTAATTGTCTAGGTTTACCGGCTTTAGATAATAGTACATAATCTCTTGTAGTTTGATTTCAATCTGTCCACAATAGTGGATAATATAATAAGAAATGTGTTTTGGATGCACCCATATGTAATTTTTTGGTGTTTGTTTATAAGGAATTACATAATTATAGTAAATACTTTCATTTTCTTTATAAAATTACAGTATCGTATACCTAAAAACGTAGGGGAGACCGGGGCAAAAACGTCTTCGGGGTGAAATCGTCAAATCAAATATCCCAGAACCTGTATATTGTGCGAACTCGCTATTAACATTGTAAACGCTGCTTATGGTACCCATGTGACCAACGGAGTTTCGGCAGGTTACCTGCCGTATGATTTTTACGAGGGCAAACGTGTTTTCGGAAGGTGAAAGTGAAATTTTCTGCGCGTGGAAATTTTGTAATATCTGCAATAATATTTGCTCTCCAAATCTCGAGGTACGTGATTATAAAGAGTAATACATGCTGAACACGAATCCAGTGTAGTCTTTTCATTATCGTTGATGTCTAATATTTCGTGGGCGATCAAACCTGAAACTTGTGTTTGTGGCTAATTCGTCAATAAGCACCCGAGGTAGACTTTTATAATATTGGCAAATTTTATAATTTTATTATATTTTTCAGTCTTTTCTACCTTTATTTCATATATATTTCTTTAATATTTGGTTGATTAGTTCTTGAGTTATAAAATCCGTACACACACACACACACAAAATGATGAAACATTTTAACACTTTAATTAATAAATGTTTACATTTTTCTATTAACAAATAATAAATAAAATGTATCCTATCAGTTTTCATAATCGGAATTATGTATTTATGGAGTGACTCTGCCCCGGCATTTTTGAGATTTCAATTTTTCCACCGTTGTCGTTTTTGCTCTATACCGGTTAAACAAAGCGACGTAGACAAAAATTTCCTATATAAATTTTGTAGCTAAAGGTTTACTCTTTACAACGGTATACCACATTTAACTAAAATTATTTATTTTGTTGTTAAAAATTGGCACCAAATAAAAACTGTCAATCTCGCCCCGGTCTCCCCTATACAATAACGTATTTACTATTCATATCTTTTATTTCTTGCATTGTAGTATTTTTATTAAATAAATAAATAAACACGCGATGACTGCGGGTAAGATGATGAACGTCGTGCGCGGACAAGATAACGCACTTTTGTATGCAGTTTAATAGGTTATATGTTCTGCATAATGAACCTAAACGTGACTGCAAACGTGACGCAAATAATTAGTTCTTTGATACTGGTAACCTGTAAGTAAATTTCATCATATACAATTCATTGATTTTGTTATTTTTGAAAAATAAAGTAGTTCTACTATATCTGTAACTGCGTTGTAATACCAAAATAATGTAAGTATATAATATAATAAATTTTTTTATTCATAAAAAGTATATTTTTAACTTAATTTAAATATTTATAAAAAGTACATTTTTAACTTAATTTGACTTTTTTCGTCATCTTACCCACATATGAGAGAAAGATGACGAAAACGACACGTTCTTAAAAAATGTAAATTTTTAAAAATTCTAATTTATTTAACATTTTTAAATTTTTACACTTGATACAGAAGGCTTTAGTGAATCTAAAAAAAAATAGATCATTATTTTTACGTTGTCACAGAAATTAGGAAAAATCGACAAACCTTAAGGTCGTCATCTTACCCCCTTTTTTCTAAATGTCACATTAAAAAAGAATAAACGCTTTGTTTCGAAATAATTAGGGAAATATGATATTTTGCTTTTAGCTGGAGACTTTTTTATTTGCAGTTTTAAAACATTATTATATGTATAAGTTTGGCTAATAATACTATATGTTATCCACTTTTTGCGACAAGCTCAGTAGTTTTAAAAAAGAATAAACTTCTTTTAAATTTAAATGCTTCTTCTAAATCAAAATATATACATTTTTCGTTGTCTTTATTTTCTTCCTTTTGTTTTGCAATGTTTATATTTACATTTTCTATAGATAATCTACATTACATTTAACGCAATACCGACAAACGACCGAGCATGATAATACTTTATTTTCATTTGCGAGATAGCTTCTTGTTTTTCAAGTGGTGCATTGATTTAACTTAGGCTGCGTTAAAAAATACGAAGGAGAATACATCCAATTTCTCAAATGGAAAAACAAAGTTTCCTAATTGCAAAGTGTGCTTGTTGTAACTTCGGCGAAATGTAAAGAGCAGTACGTATCTATATATTTAGTGTATCTTTATTTATGTATATATATGCCAAGAACAAGTATGACTTCAATCGCATTTTATATTGTGCGTCCACGCTTATCTCCCTCGTTATATTTCACAAACTCTTTTTTGGCAGATTTTGTGATTAGCATTGAGCTCCTGCTTGCTATTCAAATACTCTTTCAAAAAACAATATTCCTAACTTCTTTCTGTCTGAGAATTTGATATAGCAAAGAAATTGGCAGAAAATAACGCTTGAAATTGGATATTATTGAGATATCGTGATTCGAGTTTGTGATTATCAATATCTATTGCAAAGTAAAGCTTGACATCAATTCTTTTTCTCTTCATAGATTTTCCAATTTATAGATTTCTATACTAAATTGGGACACACGTCAAATAAAGTAACGTAAATACAGGAACACAAGAAAACTTTTTATTATGGCAACGGATTACTTATGCATGCTTCAATTTCTATCATCGTATTTACTCACAATGACGTTCTTATCACTATTAATCTTTAATGTGTTATAAATTAATTAAAAAATCTTAATAAGTTAGGTACAAATTATTGGTTTCTTTAAAAAAAAATTAACCATTTGATTATATCTGTTTAATTTTTTCGGACTATCTAAAGAAAAAGGAATTACATTTATAGAAACATTTAATTCTTGTTATTGGTTCAATAATTTTTTAGGCTTTCTATATATACATATGTATATGTATATATCTGCGTTCTATACTTTAATTATTCGAAATATTATATTACGCATTAAGCATGTCACTTTTTTTAATAGCGTAAAATATGCGCGGTTGTTTTAAAGTAAAATCGATTTTATGGAAACTACTATAATGTCGATTTCATCATTTTGATAATTGGAAGGCAATTCAAATCGAGATCTCTGTCAATCGAGAGCCCTGAAGTGGCATGCAATCAATTCCATGGTGCATTTGTGATGACACGTTCGCTTTTATCGATCGCCAATACAGTCATTGCGACGCCGTCTGCTAAAAGTGTCTTAAATCCGTAGGATCAATTTCTTTTACCTTATAACTTCACGGAAACAAACAAATATCCTTTTATGTCCTTTTGCACTTATTAAAGCTTACTTTTATTAAAAACTAAAATAGACAATTGAAAAAAAACACAATTTTTTCACTTATCTTATTGTGTGTGTTTTATAAATAATATGTAATATTAAAGAAGTTAAATAAATATATGTATATTTGTTAACCCTGGTAGAAATTTGTGTAGTTTAACTGAACACGTCCGAGCAGTTACTATCTAGTATTACTAATTTCTCTTGATATACAAAAATACTGCATAGCAACTCGGCAAAATTAGTTAAGAGATGAGGTTATAAATAATAATTATCAAAGATTAGAAGTAAATGAGTAAGATACACACGTAAATAAAAGATACTTGTGTAACAAAGAATTTTATTATTATATTTACCTTATTTATTTTACTTATGTTACTAATAATATTAATTTTATTCCTTAGATTTATTTAGATTATTCTGATGACACAAATAATAGAATTAAATAGCTTTGAGATATACGCAGAGTCTAACAAAAACTTTAATAAAATAAAGGATTCGAGATACGAAAGTGGATAGTGTCATATAGAATA
Organism: Leptothorax acervorum; assembly: GCA_035220615.1. Lineage (NCBI taxonomy): Eukaryota > Metazoa > Arthropoda > Insecta > Hymenoptera > Formicidae > Leptothorax > Leptothorax acervorum. Next base: position 280,692 of record JASTWQ010000139.1, on the reverse strand, counting down.
TCTCATTTACACAATAATAAATTATTAAACACATATTATCAAGGCACAGATATGGTTATATTGTTCTTTTACTGTTAAGTAAATGCTAAGTAACTGAGTTCAGATTTTGTACCATTTTTTCTGTGCAGTAATTGCGCGAATGGCGTTACATCTTGATTGGAATCCCAAATATTTTGCTGTTTAGTTACTAGAAAAAAATCAATAAACTGCTTAGTAACCAATCGAAAATTGCATTAAATTTCTACCAGGGAAATTATAAAATGTTTCAATTATGTGATTGTACTCTCTAAAGTAGAATCAGTGCATTTCATTGAAAACACTGTCACATCAGTGATAAGTATATCACTGAATCAATTCAGTGGTATACTTAATTATAACTAATGTGACAGTGTTTTCAATGAAATACACTGATTCTACTTTAAAGAGTAGATATTAGTAATTTTAAGAAATATATGTGTATCCTGTAAACCTTTATATGACCATATATGGAAAATTATATTATATACATAATCAACATTCTTTTAAGACAAATTGTTTTCCTATCTTTCTTAGCTCTCATAATGATGTAAATAGATTGAGACTAAATCTTGGCGTTCAGTATAAACTCATGGTGCTAATAATAAATTGCCGCAACGCAGTAGTGACTCAAGAAAATAAGTAACAGTATTAATTCAAATGCCATTGTGTGAAAATGTGCGTGTGCAATCTATCTTAAAGGCAACAGATTAGATAAGGAATTTAATAACGCGAATATTGTGGTGGGTCGGGCGTGTTCGGGTCGGCATGTGGAGAAGCGAGGCGTAAAAATGCACCTCCTACGCTTCGGGTAAATGATGTAATATGTTACGCCGTATTTATGCTGATTACATAGAACAAAGGAATTTCGGTTAATAGTCCGGAAACATGGAAAAACTCAAGAAAGCGAAAGAGTGAGTCTCTTGTGAGATATTGCACAGTAATACTTTCGTTCTTTTCAAAAAATTCCCTGTGTATCTTGCTAACGTACGTACCTACGCGCGCATGACCGTGTGAAAAGGTCAAACGAGGTTCCTGACATTTTACATCCGTTTCTGCTGAAATTGGGTTGACGCTATAAGTCCTCTGGGATACCGAAGTAGGTCTTTCGAGCATTAAGCGAATCCACAACTAATTGGACGTCGATGTAATTTCTCGGATGATTAAAGTGGTTGCCGCTATTATATGTTTAGAATAACATGGGGATATTGCTTATCCCGAACTGACCTTAAATGCATTTACGCTCGACGCTCGTACAAATTTTAAGCTGATATGGGACTACTAATAGATTGCTCGAAGATCCATTAGAGGATATCTGTTGTCTTCCTTGGCCATTGCACAACATTACATGTAATTTATATTTACCGACTATTAATATACATTATTACAACTTATAAAAAACATAAATTATATTATAAAATGTTTGCATTATTAAATTACTCCTATTAAATAATAAAACAATATAATAAAAACAGCATAAATTTTTCATTCCTGGATAATGAAATTAAGCAATTTTTTTTATTATACTTGATCAAACAATATTTGAAAAGATCAGCATAAAAATATATGAAGGGCAGGAGAAAAAGTCTACTTTTTGTCGACATTGATCTGATTATGCTATCTTGTGGCATTTTCAAAGAACTTTCATAATTCTTATCTTTTTTTATAAAGAACAGTTACAATATAAAGAAAGATGTATAGGACCGTGCTGGGAAAAATAATCATAGTTCACGCGTTTGTAGGGAATAATTATCAAAGTCCGACATACAATGTAAACTATAATTGTAAGTAAACACTATATGCATTCCGATATTTACTGCCAGTATTTCTTTCAATAACTTCCCATGATATCTGATGTCTTAAAACTTGAAATTGCGTTTTTCTCAAAATTACTCCGGATGGACATTGATCGTTTTTCTCCTGTACCCTTTATATGTTATATAAATATATAACAATTAAAAATATATGGCAATTAAAGATGTATGACATGAATATTATGATATATTTATATAACAGAAAAAGAAATATTCTTTATTTGAAAATATTTTTAGTTTTAACGTGGAAATCTTGAAATAAGATTACATTTTGTTGAACAAAGAAAACTTGCTTAAATAAAGTATTTTATGTAGTTTAACCACAAGAAAAAAAGTTGAGATAAAAGAATTCTTATAAGAAGTTCTTATAAGAAGGTTATAGATTGTTGCATATATGTAGATACGAGTATATAAGTTTTGATTTGACGCTTTCTTTTCTGTGTATGAGACAAATTTTTCGTTTAAACTAAAATTCGATATCATATCACATAGGTATTGATTAGCTGAATTATTATCTACGAACGCCTAAAATAGTTGTACGCCACTACATAGTATTCGTCAAGGTATTAATTCAAGCACATAAAATTATTTAATATTTAACTTAATAAATGTTAATTTTAATCTATAAATTTTGTTTTTTTAAGCCCGTTATTTTAGTCCACTGTCCACTGTTACTGCCAATTTGAAAATAAATTATATAGTGAGATGGTTTCAATTCGCGTTTTAATCTTAGATCAAGATTTACTTTTTAACTGGCTTGCCAGCCGAATAAAAGTACTTCCTGTAATTTTCTGAGCGCCGTCAGAATTAATTAACTAGAATCCAGTAAACTTGATTGCCATGATGATCTACAGTACAATCAAAGTATTGTATATGACGTGTGCGTTTCGTGATAAATCGACTAAGAGCATCTTCGTAAGTTCTCTTCAACTTTACTTTGACCAACTGGGCGTGGCAAATAAATCAATACTATAAAAAAGTCGCTTAACAACTAGAGAATCTATGATTCTAGATTAATAAACGATTTTCCGTATTGCGCGAAAAAAGAAATCTTACATAATATTCCACGAGATAACTACGCCATCCATCTCATTTTCAAGAATGTACAGTTGACGTGATGCAAACTGCAACAATCAAACGTTTATAGTAAAATGAAAATTTAGCAAACTTCTCATATACAACCTCTTTATATATTTTATACAATTCTTTCTTTAACTGTCCTGTGAGTTATATATATAAACCATACTTCAAATAAAACTAATATTTTCTCATATATTGTTATAAGGTTATTATAAAATATATAGAACTACAGGTACATCAGAGGAAATTAATCAATTTTTAATAAATATGAAAAGAATTTTAAAATATTTTTCTCTGCGTAGAATAATTATAAGTGTTAATCAGGAAGAGTATCATTAATATGTAAAACATGCCAATTTCTTCAACGCGACGTAATTATTGACACGAGAACAAATAATTAGTAATTAACAAAACACTGTCTGTTTTGTTTTGTCTTTTCATTATCTCTTTCTACAGTAACGCACGAAATTGACTCATAAATAAATAATATCGCGATGTATTACAAAAAGAGAAAAGAGCGGTAAAAACTACACTCTAGATAATAAGTTACAATTAGACGGACAATAACCGCGTATGCTACGAACTGCATCTTATCGGATTTTTATCTTGTTAGAACTGAACGATAGTTTGATGAAGTTATCGTTTGGCGGAAAAAATTTAGATATTTATATCATTTAAAATTATAACTGTTTTATGTAAATTAAAAAAATAAGTAGGGAAATAATTGCTACTTGTTCACTATTTATATTTCACTGGCGAATATCTCGTAAATACAATGTTCAAAAAAAAATATTTAAAGAAAAATACTGTTTTCTGCGAAACGCGAGTCATAATATCTATTATTTTATACGTTTATTAAAACTATTATGCGATTTAATGATTTAAGAGAAAACTTTATCTTCTTTATTCGCGATGCTCATCATTAATTGTCATATTTTCAATGCGCAGCACGATGCCTTCCGACAGCATGGATGACATCGAGCTAAAAAATATTCAGTTGCAATTTCCCGCACTGAGATATCTCTCCAGAGATGACAGTTCTGTACGGGAAGAAAGGGTGGAGACCGACAAAGGAAGTTTGCTGGTAGCGGTGCAAGGAAATCGAGCGAAACCTGCTATTCTTACTTATCACGATCTAGGCCTTAACTGTAAGTAATTTATAACTAAAATTTCTATATCAATTTTGTTCAAATTGATATAGAATTATATAGTATTTAAATTCTATTTACTCGTGTTTGAATATTTTTTATTTCAGTATTATTATTACCACAATGCTTTAAAGATATATTATAATATATGTTACAATACGGTTTCAAATATAAAAATTATTTTTATAGACATCTCGAGCTTCCAGGCGTTCTTTAATTACATCGATATGCGTGTTCTACTCGAAAACTTCTGCGTATACCATGTAAACGCACCCGGACAAGAGGAAGGTGCACCGACATTACCTGAAGAGTGAGTCAATTTTTTGAATAACAAATAGAAAAAAATATAATTATCAATTTATTTTTCAAAGAAAAACAGTTTTCTTTATATTAAGTTCTATTAAAATATTAGTTTTCTTTACTGTATTAAAGTCTGTTAATATATTCATAAATTAATAATTAATGGGATTTAATAAATAAATACTCCTATATAAGCTTCGAGCATTTCTACGAAACATATCAACTCAATTAGCGCAAATCAATGACCTAATTAATTTCTCAATCAATCCCATTTTAGTCGAATATATCCCGATGACAGCTTGTTCATATTATTTTTATAAATCCGCAAAGTACGATTCAATTAAAGCTATATTCTTATTGCTTTATATTTGTTATGCAAATGCTCGTACTTTATCGTAATATCACTACCTAATGCACTTGTACGAATTCAAACTTATCGATTGTTACATAATTCTCCTTTTCCTCTGTCTAATCTATCATTTCAAATAAAGCCAAGATACAATCGGTAAAATTGAAATACACATATATGTAGTCATATAAACCATAATAAAAAATTTTATATAATATTATTCTTATATTTATTATGTATAATACACAATTATATAATTATACATGTAAATAAAAGCATTAAATGTATTAATATATTCATAAAATAAGATAAAGTTATTTAGAAATAAAATTAAGTTTTACTAAATTATTATAAATTGAGATTTAAATTATTAAAAATAAATAGTAATTCGGTAATGTCAGTTCAAGGCTTTGTAATTTACAACTTAACGTTGGATTAAAAAATTATTTTTTTATTAGCATTAATTGTATAGATTTTAAGCATCAAGGCTTATCTCAAAGATATACTTTCTGACTCTCTCTCTCCCTTTTAGTTAAATACCACTTTATAAAATAATTTAAACCGCAATGCAGATTTGCATGCGGAAGTTCTGTCAATTGGTTTTGTTCGCGTGCCAAATCCACCAAAGACCATATAAGCTTAAATATTGATATATCGGTTTTCAATTCTCTTACTGTTTATAGTCATATAATATTCACTTGTCTAATAAAACGACGACAACTAATTGATAATATGTTTCAGTTTTACTTATCCGTCCATGGAAGAGCTGGCAGAACAGCTGCTCTTCGTTCTTGGCCATTTTGGCATAAAATCTGTAATCGGTTTCGGAGTCGGGGCTGGTGCCAACATACTAGCAAGATTTGCACTTGCTCATCCGGAGAAAGTAAATGCACTGTGCCTGATAAACTGCGTGTCCACGCAGGCAGGATGGATTGAGTGGGGCTATCAAAAGTTGAATGTACGCCACCTGAGATCGCAAGGCATGACTCAGGGCGTTCTCGACTATTTGATGTGGCATCATTTTGGCAGGGTGAGTCCATTTTTAATTTAAATTTATAATGATTATGACTCAGCATGTAATAGGCATGTGATATCTTAAGCGTAAAAATTTTCAAAATTACAAAATATTTTGCACGGTTGTTACAATAAACGAGAAAATTAACAAAGCAAGTATAGATAATTTTTTAGTAAGAACTAATTAGAATTTAATTATAATTTGGTATTAAAAATATTTAACGCATTATTATTAAATAATTATATTTAAATTTGTAATTGCGGTGTGTTTCTGCGATATTTTCATATAGCTAATATGGAATCGTGAGTAAAAATTCAAAATTTTCTATTTTAAAGTTTATATTAACTAGTTAATCGAGATCTCAAAATCTCGAGTATCCGCAACTCGTCACCTCGCGTATATAGAGCCACGGGGTCTCGCTCCGCGCGTACTTGGTGCGAGATACTACCGTGTCTCTTGATAACTTCATCTACTTTATTCAAAAATACATAAACTATAAAAAATTTTTTTGTTACATTAAAAATACAGATAACAAAACTACTTTATTATCTGGATAATTAATATAACAATATTCTTTGCAGAAATGTATATGATAAAATGTAATAGAGTAAGTTATAAAGTAAACTATAAATTTATTTGAAATATATAGTATTTTTATTTTTATTTTATCCGGAAATTAAATAATTAAATTATTTAATAATGTAAACATCTTCCGTTTATCTTCCAACGTCTCTTATAGGAGGTAATCATATTCCGAGCAAGATTATCTCACTAGGTATACTCTATGAAGCTAATAAACTATCGGGCTTTTATGAGGCGCAAAATAATGTCAACCGAGTTAGCGCTCATGCGCGAAAGTAAGATTGAATTATTGACGACAGAGCTTAAGCTTTCAAAGGTTCGTTAGAACATCTCCATGGAAACAGGGCATTACACTGACAGTTTTTTTGTTATACAACGTAAAGATTATTGCGTTTAAAGACGACCTCTAACCTTTGAAGAAACAAATATAAAAGTAACAGCAAATATCGATTCTTTGGGAAAATAATATTCATAACTTGCGTAGAAAAAAATTCTTTCATGCTTCAATTTTTGATAATTTTAAATAAAAAATATAATAATTTAATGCAAAAATTTAGTGCTCACATTATTGATATCAATGTGCCGAAATAAAATGCGTTTTATTTTAAATATGTAATGTTATATAAGCCAATTATTTTATAATGTTTATGTCATATCTTTAACGTACATTGTCATAAAAAAATTAATAAATAAAAATGACGTGTAACGTGATAAATGAGATTAAAAGTTGATTGAAGATTGATGAGACAACATACACACCCACACACGTACTCATTTTGCTGATGGTATTTGGGTCGTTATCAGATTTTCAACGTTATTTGGAAAAACGAGGAAACATAATTTTCAAATAAAGCTGACATCATCATTATTTCCTAGCTTCATTCTTATTGTTAGTTTCGTTGTCTTTTCTTTTATTTGACACTAATGATGGGACATGTCGGATGTTTTTACTGCCATCACGACGTAAAGAGAACGTATCGTGAGCGCACGATAGTTTACCAAAACAAGCTTCGAAACTGTTCAATTGGCAGATATAATAGCCAAGATAGAAACACGTGGGTTATTTTCATGCCAAAAAGTCGTGTGCAACTCGCAAGCGTTTCTCTTATCAACAAATCAAACTTTTTATGAGAGCAATATTTTGAATTTTTACTGTCCGTAAATAATTAACCGTATAAGATTACAGTAAAAAGTAATAATGCCAATTGAAATTACTACAATAATATATAAAGAAATTGTCCTTAAATGGACTGATATTTGTAGAGAATTTTATTGCTATAATTATAGAAGGATAATTATTTGTAATAAGCTGTTTACTGCTTTAAATAAGCATTAAAATTAAAAAATTACATTAAAATTTTGGTCAATTATATTCTAATAAATGTTTACTGACTATAGTATGAGTCTTATTGTTAGTATGTTTTAAGTTTCATAAGTAATAAGATAAATTCAAAGATATCGAATAATTTTGAAATTAAATTGCACAACACATGTAACATGTATTAAAACTGATATCATTTTATGCAGGGGACTGAAGAACGGAATCACGATCTGGTTCAAGTGTATAAAAACTATTTTGAGCGACGCGTAAACCCAACGAATCTCGCATTATTTATCGACAGTTATGTTCGCCGCACGGATTTGAACATAACAAGAGAATTGGACCCAACGCGCAAGAAGGAGAGATTAACGCTTAGTGTGCCGGTGATGAACATCACAGGTGCTTTAAGCCCTCATGTTGACGATACCGTAACGTTAAATGGGCGTTTGGATCCGACAAACAGTTCCTGGATGAAAGTAAGTTTTTAATTATGTAGGTATATAATTTTATGAAGCGCATAATAAAATGCATTAACATCATAAGTATATATTATTATAACTTACAAAAGAAAATTAAATTAATTTTCTTTAAAAATAAATAACAAAATTTGAAATATATATTTTAAAAAATTAAATTTTAAATTAGATTCTTTTTGCACATGTATGATCAGCGCTTACCTACTTAATATATGACACAGTCACAAGTGCCACAATTCTATCTACTGTTGAGCAACATATAGATAGATGTCTTTTATTAAATGCGAAAACTATGGAAACTATTGACCATGAATCACAAAATTTAATAGTAAACGAGACTTTTATAAGTCAAATTGAACTTTATTTTAAATTGTATTTCAAACAGTGATCAATTGTACCTTCCAGATATCGGATTGCGGTATGGTATTGGAAGAACAACCGGGTAAAGTAAGCGAGGCATTCCGACTGTTTCTTCAGGGCGAAGGATATGGTAAGTGAGCGTTTCGTGAACCACATTTCAGAAATTAATCACCATATTACGCAATCAACAATTTTCATTAATCTTTACTGGTAATAAGCAATTCGCGCACGCGTCGTCGAGTTTCATAAGAAAATATCTCGTGATCGCTTGCAAGCGGAAGTGTAAAATGTCAGTAATTACTGCCAATCATCTAAAATAATTATGTCAGAATGACGCAAGATGTTTCGGTAGAAATAAACATAGAAAATATATTTTTTTGTAATTAATGGCGCGTAAATGTAATAAAGAGCAGAAAAAAGAAATTGCGACCAATCTGTTTGTCACAGGTGATTGTAAATAATTACGCGCGAAAAAAGAAACAAACTTCCAAGGCTTTGCAAGTGATCACATCATTTTTCTCATGGCTAGATGTCGAAATGGAAAAGCGAAAAACTTTGCGATTATTTATAGTATTAAGTTTACTTTATTGACTGCTATATCCTATTACTATTAATTAAAAATTTGGCCTATTGCAAATACTTTACATACTTAAATATACTTCGAATAAATGTGTGTCTTTAGCCAACTATATTTCTTTTAATAATAGATATGATATGAGTAGACCATATACATTAGATATTGATTGCTCATTATATAAAATAAATATCATGACTTTTTATTTTATTATCGTATTCAAACGATACAATGTTACAAAGTAATCAAATCGTTTGATCTTTAAAAATATTAGGAAAAATCAATTCGCGTGAAATATCTAAGTGCATGTTTTCTCTAAGTAAATACATATTAAATCGAGACTGTGTAAAATAGTTGTTGTTATAAGTTAAAGTTTTAGAATTTTAAGGTACCAAGTTTTCTGTTTTTTTTTTTCCAACAATATTGCACACATACTTTTTTGTTATGGATGGAGCATATCTTTCTGCTAAAAAGCTATTGTGCTTATACTATATTTATGAAAACAATAGAAACGTACATTTACACATAATTTAATGATTATAAATAAGGCTCCTTTTAATTATATATGATTTATTATTTTATTTAGCTTTTTAATCACAAAACTGATCACAAAACACTATGCTTTCTCACAAACCAATACAAATAAAATACGTATTTTAAAATCTGATTATATAATTTTGTAATCAGTTCCATGTCATGTCTTTTGTCCTTCAGTTTGATCCTTTTTCTCTAATTCTCTAATTAATATAAAATTATAATAATTTATATAGCGAATAACTGCGATTGACATTCAAATTGTCGCGCTGAGTAATCTGTTATTATCATCTTCATCGTCGTTAATTGTTGTTGCAATTATCGCTATTATATAAATATTTCCATGTTGTACAAGTGGCGCAAAATACAATTAGACGTAATTGAATTCGGGTGTAACAGGGTTAATACTGTGTGTCTTCAATTATCATGACAATGCTAATTAAATGTACTATGATAAACTTGACAAATAAAGTTCTTTATCTCTGTGTTAATTAATAGTGAAAGCTACCTGATTACACCGTGGTTCAAATACGTGTTCGAACATGTACCTCTATTCGTTAAAAAGCCACTGGCTCGACTGATAAATAAAAAGTGACTTGAAAACAAGGTTGCATTGAATTCGTCTGTGAATTTCGCCAACATACTAATGTTTCGAGCTATATTAGAAAAAAAAGAAAAATAAGACAAAATAAGAAAAAAAAGTATTATACATGTTCATCGACTTGCGCCTTTATTTCCCACGCGTCTCGGATCGATCGAGTGGTACGTATATATTACAACAATTTCAGCTGAACAGTAGCATAATTAGTTTCGGCTTATTTGCTGTTTTCTTTTTTTTTTTTTGGATAAATCCAAATGCTACGATCTGCGTTGAAGACGACATGCTTGTAAAAAATAAGATATAGTTTATAGAAATAAAACTAATAAGCCTTCCATTTGTCTGTTGTCTAGAAATGACTCAAATTTAAATTCAGGCTTTATAGTTATTTTTATTTTAAGTCATGTATAATTAGAAATAATTTAGGAGATTAGAAATAAAATTGTCTAAATTCCTGGATGCTTACGAATTGATTGTACAAAAAAAGTATATTAATTTATTAGATAAATTATTTGCGAGTCGTAATTAAAATTATTAATTTTATTCGATATCTATATATATATATATAAACCTGAGTCGGAAGGCAATAGACAATTTAAATTAATATTTGCATATTGCAACAGACACAGTATTGCAGCGATACTTTAAGCAAATCAATTGTTGCACTATTATTTTACTATATATCACTCGTAATTATTAAAAACAATTGGCCTATCAATGTTTCGCACGAGAAATGCTTTAAAGATAGCAGTTGCAAACTCAGTGCGCAATATAGCAATATTTTGTTCGTGATTTTTAAGGAATATTCGTTTTTTATACGTTTTAGTGGTGAGATCCCCGCGGAAGCCCGTGAAGCCGACAACACCCGAAGGTAATTGTAATTAGGAATTGAAGGCCGCAAGGAAAGTCGAGCGCGCAGTTGGTCAATTAGGCCACGTCTATATGTTAAGTAAGTCGGAATTCAAACTTTTATCGGAAGGTATGGAACGTACTAACAGAAAATTACATATCCTGACCCTGGACCCCGAAGATTTTCGAAAAAGATTAATTTTAACTAATTACCCTAACAATTCGCCTAATACCGCATTGATCTTGTCTACGCTAGTGATGACAAGAATGATGAAAGTCTCTATCTATCGCCTTGTGGATATAAAACCTTTTCGCATATATCAGTGTGGACGTTATCTTATTCCTTATTTCACATCTGTAACTTTCTTCCTGTACTTATTTTGTTTTACGAATATTCATACATTTTATGACAAAATTGCGACTAAAGAATTTCAGACGAACAAATGCACAGAAAATATTATTAGTGCCCAGTGAAATAATTTGTGACAAATTGGTCTTACCGATTGAGTTCTTCTGTTTCATAGTTTCTCTGTAATCGATAGCAAGGTACTATCTGTTTGAGATATTAACAGAGACCAACCTGTTGCGCTACACTCTATAATACAGGTGATCTAAATTAAAGTATTTACTTTACATAAATAAACAAAAAGGAATTAACTCATTTTGCAACAGCACACGCTCATATTAGATCATTTTTACGTAAAATTGTTTTTCAAAAGAACGACTGAAAGACAGAACAAAGCAATTTCGCACCTGGGCAACATAGAATAGTGAACAGTCCTCGCCAGTCCACAACGTCTCGCTATGCGCACACAACAGTCCACTAACAATACACCTTTGATTCTCCTTTTACTTTGCATGTGCGCTTTATTTTATTTATATAATCCTTTGTTCAGCGATTTTCTACGTTTGAGTAACAAAATTCGAACGAACGAACGTAATTACATGCGCGTTACAGCCTCTTCAAGGCGAGGTAAAGGTAAAGGAGCAAAATTGAAGATACTAGCTTTCGATGTTTTTTCGTTTACAGTGGCCCCGCTGTCGCCGTTAAAAATGGCCGATTTCAGACTGGCTTCGTTGGAAGGATTGAATCACGTTTGCAGCAAGAAGATCGACTGGCCTACCGCGACCATACACATCACGGAGAATCCGATATCGGAGGCAGTTGTCTGTTAAATGTTAATATAATCGCCGAATTCTACCACCACCTTCGATTTTCGTTACGTAATCAAACGAGCATAATCGGACAATGACGCGATTTAATGATTTAGAAAAGGTTTCGTCGGGCAACGATCCGTCGCGGCACTAATCGTTCATTTCTTTCCGAAGCTTTTTCATCGGCACCACATTTACTTTAATCGCGATTTGCGCTGAATCGACCACACGCGCTCGTAATGAATGTTAATTCTAAATGACTATAAGTTAAGAGCTTTAAAGATAGAATTTACTACCTAAAAGATATCAGATCTTTTATCGATATTATATATTTGCTCGACACGCAATGTTGTTAGGAGAACAGTATTAAGGGTAAATGAGAGAATAATGTTATTGCTGCGTTTTATTGGATATGCAATAAATTTTAGTTTCAGGTTTTTAAAAGATTTAATGAATGGTGCAAAGCGTCTTTTAAGGACATCGTTCATTTTTTATCATAAGTTTCTTAATCATTCTTGGATTTGATCATGCATGGTTGTTTAACATTTATTTGAATGAAAAAGTGATATTTCTGTAATTTTAACAAACGTTTCTCTTATGGATATTTTAATATTGTCACCTGATTTTGAAATATTTAACATGTTTGATACAACTCTATATACGTGAGTATATGTTAATATCAACAATATCAACAAAGTCATGATTATGACTTTACAAATACGTGACACAATGATGATACGTTCACTAAAAATAAGAGAGATTTTCCTCAGCAGCTAATATGCAAAGGAAACTCATATATGAGCTCTAAGTTAAAAGAAAACGATACATTGCTATATAATTGTGAATGAATACTGAAGAATTAAAACTTCTAAATTGTATGACAACGCGTCACAGAAGAACGCGCATCTTCTCTTTCCGTTTTTCAAACCAAAAATAATTAAATCATATTGTAAGAGATTGATGAAAACGTTTAACAAATAATTTCTTTTTCTTATATTATAAAATAACGTCGAATAAATTCCCTTTATATTTGCCATAGTAGGTACATATAACGCATTAAAAAATTTTAAAACACATGAAAACATTTTTTGTGATTAAAAGTCAATTCGCAAAAGATAATCTTGTTTTATTTATAACATAAAAGTTGTTAAAATATCTAACTATTCAGTTATTTTTTGCATCATCAAAAGATTTATTTAAGTATGTTATTACATTTTTCGGTTTCATCGCTCATGTCTATTATACTCGACTCGTAAAAAATCAAACGAACAAATACGAATCGTTTTTAATTGCGATATTTTTGATAATTATTTTTTTATACCTATATTATTTTATACAAACTGATTTATTTACTATTATTTAAGATTTTAAGATAAAATTGAAATAAACGTGCATTAGAACAGAAATACAATAATAACGATATTAATATTATTGTTACTAAACGAATTCTCGGTGATATTATTTACATGTTCTTCTAAAACAAAAGATAGTTTACAACTTTGCAACGATCTCTTCGCAAAAGACGGTATAGCTCCGCGATTCAGTATCCCTATCGCAAATGCAATCCTTTAAGGGAGATGTCTCTGGTATAACAATCTCTGTGTCCCTTTAAACAGTGTCAGAATTGATTCGTTCGTTTGCGCTTACGCACCGTTCGCACCCTTTATTTAATGAATAACAAAAGAGACTGCCCGTATGAGGAAGAAAAAAAACGCATGCGAACGAATGCATACGTAAGAATGATATAAGAAGAAAGGAAAATACGTAATTATAGTCGTAACAAGAAATAAGGAATACAACAAATGTCGGGTTCAGTATTTCTGTGCGGTTTTACCAGGCTTTTTCGAGCCTCTAGCGTGATATGATAAGATGTGCCTGCTATAAGATATTGTATGTAGCTTTTCAAAGTTTAATCTTTAATTTTCTACATATGTGATTCAAATGCGTCCCCCGAAATTCCCCATTTTTCGCTAATCTTCTCTCGAAGCATTGCGCTTATAACAATCGGCATGGACATATCTTTTTCAAAATCAATTCTAATCGTTCAAGTTTTACGTAATGCGATTAATTTAATCATAATATGCAACTTTTTTTATCTCCTCGATTACATTTAAAATCAAGAAAAATATATAATAAAGAATTTGATAAAAGTAACGAAATCAGTTTTTACGTACATATATAACATTATTTTAATTAAATCTTTTTGGAAAAGAAGAGATTCGTTAATTTAATAATTTTTATATTTTTCTGATTTTACGGCAGGTAACAATGATAAAAAGATATGCGAGAATGTGACGAAGGAAGTCGAAATAGCGGACATCTCGTGGGACAAAAGGTTAAACCTTTTCATGTGTAAAGGAAAGTTTATAAAAATATGTAATAAGTATACACACACGCGTTGTTTAGATTATTGCAAATTAAGGCATGATAGTCGAGAGCATAGAAGAGCATTAGGATTGTGGGAATACGATACAAGAGGGACGCACGCATTAAACGTTGCTAATGCGAATGCTATATAAATTATAATGTATAGCTTCTAAGGATTACCGATGCTCCGCCGTTAATCCCTTCGTTTCCAGATAGAGAAGTTTCCTTACGGACATGGCGATTATTGGCACGAAATATCTCGACGCTCAAGACAACGAATATGTTGAACATCGACGTATGTGTATTGCTGAATTTAATTAGACATATCGGCCAAGTTCTATACTCGATATCATTAAATTGTTCGTCGACTGATCAATCTTAATCCAAATATTCGTCCATGTTACTCGCGAGACGCATATCAGTAACGGTAAATTTTTAAACACTTTTCAACAATAAAAAATTCTATCGGATTTGTATCTACATTTTAATTGGTGAATCAATATCACTCGAAAGAAGATGCGGTAATGCCGCTGGTTTCGAAGGGTTCAAAAGAATCATTCAGTACGCGCGATCGAGATCAAATCGATTTTCAGCATCCACTTCTACCTCGTGAGAAGATAACACGATTTTTTCCTTTGTCGCATAACGCGCAAAGTTCGTTCTCGAATTTTCCACGCGATATCGCGAAACAGATTGTAGCAAAGTGTATTAATCACTCAGCATAAACGAGATATAGTACAGGGAATAAGCGAAATAAACTTAGCCGGAGCTTGATTACATATATACATATACATATGAATATATTATACAAGTTAAATGACACGTGCGCACCGAATATATGCATCTTGTTATTTATAATAAACAGATACAAAGAAAATAATAATATTGTTTAATATCTTTCCTTGTATATTCCGCCTATCTCAACATTTTAACGTTTTATATCAATAACAAAAAGTATCGAAATTAAATTAAAAAATTCTAGATATTTCAAATTTTATAGATTTTCGAATTTCTCATAAATTCTTTTAAACGTTTTAAGATGATGTTTATATAAATAACGCATCCGAATTACTTTGATCCTTTTACATTTTCTACTTTAGGCCATTTAGATTCTTTATTGTGTATTAAATATTTTAAAATAAATAATTTTATGTTAAAATTTAAAAAAAGAAGATATAAAAAGAATATAAACACAAACTGCTAATTGAACTTTTAAGACATAATAAAATACTAACTAAAATTAAATAATGTTTTTAATTATTCTTTCCTCCTCTTTCTTCCCTTATCAATTTTAATTATTGTCTAATGTACGATATAACTTATTTAAAAAATGGATTTAATTTTAAGCTTTTGTTAATATGCAAGATATTTCAATTTGCGTAACAAATTATTTAGACATTCAATAATATTTATACGTAAAAGTCAACATAATAAATCTCACAGATTTAGTGATCCATGTGCAGAAGAAGATTAAAAGAAAAATATTAATCCTCGGCTCCGGAATCCTATTTAGAAATCATTGCTGTGCGGGGAGATTAATGATTCAAAAAAAGACGAAAAGAAATTAACATCATAATGAAGACATCTGCATTTTTATGAAGATTGTTATTAACTTGCAGAATGCATGGCGTTTCGTTAAAAATCAGAGAACCGGCTTAATTAAAACGTTTTCGCTCAACTACGATAGAGGCACTAATATCTCAAAATTATATGACGTTTTAATTCGCCTATCAGTACTACCGAGGACATCAAATGCTATTTTCATCGAGATGCATGCGCATATTCGCGATGCAAAAGCAACATTGTTCTAATCGGTAATGCGTAATTCTGAACAAAGACAGTTTGTCAGTTATCTTACTGAGTGTCGGAAGACGATATAATACACGTGTGAAACGCTTTATTCAACTCAGATTATTTTAACATAGATGCAGAAAGTCCGATAGATTTATTGGAAGCACGTGCAATTTAGATTTTAATTTTACTGCGATAATGCAGTGCAATAAATTCGCTTGTTTACTTTGACATATCATAATAGATTATACTATAGTTAATTATTTCCTATTGAGAGTACTTTACAGAATTAAGATGTTCTAAATTATAAAACCAAATTAATTAAGAACTAAAACATTTTAGTATTGTTGTAAAGTAATGTAAAGTAAAATATATTAATTTATTTTAATTAACATAAAAATTATTTTTAAAAAACAAATTTACTTTTATATAAAAGTACAGGAATGCAAAATATTCTTGTTATAGAATATATTTCCGTTTATAACCAATATAATATACGTTAATAGAGATTTCTGAAGAATCCCTAGAATCAAAAATCCTAATATTAAATGTCAAGATTAATGGTTTTCGAGCTTTAAGTGATCAAAGTTATTCAGTGATATGAGATATCACATAGAATGCACTTACATGTGCAATAATTACTGATCTATCATCCATTATTGAGCTTTATAGTTTCTTGGTGATATTTATTCTTATCAATTAATTGTTGCCCTTTGTTCTTTTGTTATGCGCAGATAATAGCAATCAGTTGATGTTATAATAAATTGATTATACTGAATAGAGATACTTCATTGTTACACACAAATTGTTTAACCATATGTATTACATGTGTTTGCGTATTATTGAAATATTTCCTCTTTCTTACTTCCTTCCTATAAATATATTTTTTTTAAAGTAAATTCCAGTTAAGTATCTCACACACACATATAATAGTTACTTTTACTACTTTTTAGTTATTAAACTTTAAGAGAATTTTGTATCATAGAAATAAAACTAAAATAAAAATATTTATCAAAATAAAACCAAAATATTTATTTATAAATAACATTGAAAAAAGTCAAAACTATTCACAACCATTTTTTTAAGGCTCCTGCTGGCTCAATTGCCAAATTCGCGTTGCTACACACCGTCACAGCTGGCATAATTGTGAATTAAAACGTGAAAAATGACGCTAAAAAGCATGCTAAATTATTCTTCCAATGTACAGTGTTATTTTTTGTTTTAGTCAAGTGTTTTTATATTTAAAATAATTGTCGTAGTATTAAAATGTACCGAAAACTCCCATTTTGTTATAATTTAATATATAAAAGCAAATATTATTATTTCAATTTGGCAGTTGTCAAACGGCTTGTTTTCATCCTTAATTAGGCACAATTCAATTCGACCTATGTGAATTACCCAAACAATAGTGAAATTTTCGGTATATTTTACGAGTCTATTCTATCGATTACAAACGCTATCTTATTAAAAAACATTTTTATTTTAATGTGCGTCGCAAGAATTTTCATGATATTTTTCTCGCTTCTGATCTCGCTTCATCAATCCAATATGACTGCAGTGAATAAACAAAACATTTAAAGTTCTTTTTCTCTAAAATACACTAATGCGTTAATAAAAACACAATGTGCACTTTGTACTGCAATTACAAAAATAATGCGAAATAAGTACGATTGTACAAAGAGAGCTATGATTTGATTTCTCAATATCCGCCACGATTTCGCTATAATTAATATAATAAAGCTCAAATAGAGAAATTTCAACAAATTATTAATGTAGAAACATTAAATCCATGATAAGATCAATCAATAAATATTAAATTATATAAAATTAACTACAATAAATATATCACAATGCTGCTTAAATGGAAATTGATCCATTCCGTATCCATAATGTTCTGTTAATGACCAAGCGAAAATTACATTTCACGTTTATACCGTGATAAAATATGATTAATAAAGCTGATTGAGATACCACAAATGATCCGAAAATATATAATCAAAATTTATTATTGTGCAACGTTATCGATCGTATAAATCCTGCAAAATGTACATATTATTAATAAACAATTAATTTATTACATGTTTCTGTTACTTAAATCTCTTGAATACGATTCAATCTGACAATTCATGTATCACTTCGCGTACTTCAATTGAAAATAGCAATTAAATTACGATACATCAAAATTGTAAAAAATTTGAAATGTAATACAAAATGTATTCAAAACATAATTAATAAAAAGACAGTTATTGTCCGCAAGTATCGCACTAAAAAAACTTATAATTTGCATTTTATGTTATTTACATTTCTATTTTAAATGAATAAACCGCGTCAAACATCGATTTCGACAAATAATCATCGTTTATACACCGTTGCAAAAGCAATTTAATCGCGGAGTCTACAGTGGCTAATAATTGTAATAAGTTTAGGCAACGATCTCGTTTAATATTTATCTTCTGATATTTGTCGCAATCGGATTTCAAAAGAGAATGACACGACAAAACAGGGAACAAAACATGTGCCGCTACCTATTCGTTCGAGTCTCAACGCGCCAATAATAAAAAGATGATTTAACAACAATGCACCCCGTGTATGCGTGCAATTCTACAATCTACGTAACAAGTCATCATTTTGGAATGTGCCAAACATCTCCACATTCCAAAAAAATTGTAATCGATTCTTATCGCAGATCAAAATATTTAATGCGCTGTAGAATAAACGTGCATACATATATTTTTTTAAAAGCTGCTTTTAATGAGCCGGTTTATCAGACATTAAAACTAACGTTTTTTAAAAAATAAAATGTACTATACTAAAATACCATAATAAAAGTAATTACTCGCAAATTAATTAAATTTTAATTTGTACGCGAGTTGGACAATATTATTAACCAATTTCAATCACGTATCGAAAAACAATTTTGGTAATACAAATTTCGAAATACAATTAAGTTTTGTAATTGAAAAATTATTGTAGTCTAATTATTTTCTTGTTTATACACTGATAAAAATAAAAGCGTCATTTTAATGTAAACATCGGTGGTCTTTTTCCTTTAATTTACGCATTACTATACTACGCATTAAGTACAGAGTAATCGATTTTTGTAATTTTACTCAAAACGTTAAACTTAATATTCAAATAAAATCAAGTTTTCGTTAAATATTTTTTCGGTTAACTGTTTGGTGATAAGAGCACATAATTTATTTTAATATTTAGCATAGTAAATTTACTTCTAATATGGAACAGCAATTTTCTGTCGATATAGCCGCTATAATGGTGTTTAATTACAGATTTTTTGTTTTTACCTGTAAAATCATAAATTTTATATTTTACAGCAGATAACTATAGATAATGTCAGATATTTATCTAGCCACTTAACTTCCTAGTATTACAATGATTTTGGAAAAAATCTGTCTGAATGCACGATATGTTTGAAATGTTAATCTGCAGACACCAGTCAAACATTGGAAGAAAGCATATTTTTTATTTCTATAAAAATACTGGTGGATATTATAGGTTTTAATATTTTAGACGTTTATTGTGCAACTTTTACATCTAAATATTTTATAGTTTATTTTTTAATTAGAAACAAAGATAACGCACCTTATAGTAAAAATACCGATCAGGGGAGGCAGCCCCGATGACCTTGACCTTGATATATGTTGTCAAGGTCACTCTCCTGAGTAATCTTTAAAAGGTCAGCCTTCGCTCGTTGTTTACAAAGTTATTAACAAAAAAAGTTTGAAAAATATAGCAGTTATTTTGAGTATTAAAAGGCATAAACGACTTATATGTATGTGGAAATAGTACATGTATGAACGAAGGAAAGTTATTTAAAGCAGCGAATTGTTGGTATATTAAATAGTCTTTGTGTTAAAGGCATTAAAGCAGAGAATAGTTGGTATATTGAAAAGTATATATACAATTTAATATGCTAGAAAGGATAAATACAAAGTATTCTCTGCTTTAATCATGGCAAAAGCATGTTAAAGCAGATAATAGTTGGTTATTGACAAAACAGGGTTCAATGACCACCTTCAATGACCAACTTTTTTCTGTTTTAACAAATTATTTCTGTTACAAATATTAAGCGTTAAAGTTGACGAAATAGAGTAATATAATAATTTATGGATATTGGATATAAATTTTAATAGTTTATACGATTTGATAGAGCAGATAATAGTTGGTCACTGAACCTTGTTTTGTCAATAACCAACTATTATCTGCTTTAACAGAGCTTTAACATGCTTTTGCCATGATTAAAGCAGAGAATACTTTGTATTTATCTTTTCTAGCATATAAAATTGTATATATAATATGTGTATACTTTTCAATATACCAACTATTCTATGTTTTAACACGAAGACTATTCAATATATATCAACAATTCGCTGCTTTAAATAACTTTCCTTCGTTCATACATGTACTATTTCCACATACATATAAGTCGTTTATGCCTTCCAATACTCAAAATAACTGTTATAGTTTTCAAACTTTTTTTGTGAATAAGTTTTTAATAAACAACGAGCGACAGCTATGACCTTCTGAAGGTCACTCAGGAGGGTGACCTTGACAACATATGTCAAGGTAAAGGTCATTGGGGTTGCCTCCCCTGATCGGTATTTTTACCCATTTTATTATTGTGTTGCTTGTAAACCATTGAAAACATGACCGCTTGCTGTTACGCGCCGCAACTCGATATATTCCACGTGTTTACGAATTCCGTTTCTAAATTCCTATAAGATAATTTTTTCCAAACAAATACCTAAAAAGTTGACGAAATAGAGTAATATAATAATTTAAATATAATAATTAAAAACTAAATTCTAATAAACCTAAGTCCCGCTATTTACCCAGACCTGTGTTTGTCTAGACCCTCATTCCATGACTCAATTACTTTTTATGTAAAATTCTTTTCCGTGTCTCCTTATAATCACATACAGCTATAAATAACTTATAGTCCTAAACGTTCTATACTAAATTTTCAGTTTTACTTAAGTATTCTTTTAATAAGCCGCTCAAATCACTACTTCCGATATTAGAACGCGTTGCGTTATTGGTTAAAACATATGAACGAAAACTGCTATAAAGGAAAGTCTTTCTTGAACATTTAATTCTTCGTCGTCTCTCTCAAAGCGATCACACCTTCGACTCATTATTTGCTCTGTGCCTAATAAAAGTCTTAATAGTGGACATTTATTTGCCTATCTTCATTTTATTACAACATTACGTTGCGTCTCGCACGTTAAGGGGATCCTAAACCCGTCTGTAATTTCTATATTACCGATTTTCTTTTGAAGCACTAATCTTTTTATTGGCTTTACAGAATGCAAAATCTTTTTCCAAAGTTAAAGTATGTGCACTAATGTTGGGCCCGTCGAACGATTTTATGCCAAGAACGAAAATAATTTCAGAAATGCAGATTTTTGTTACCTACTCGAAACGTCAACTCATGACAACATTTGCTTCATATAAAAATTCTACAATTTGTTGGTATAAAATGAGACCCACGGGCCCAGCGTATAACATAAAGAAATAACATACCGTTCGCAAAATTAGGCTCTAACAAAAGAGTTTAGTGCTTCAAAAGATTATATAACCTATAACCTTGTCTATCCTTGTCTATCTCCTTGTCTATACGAGGACAGATATAGAATTTAGTTGGTAATACAGACGGCTTTAGGATCCCCTTAAGAGGATCCTGCAGCCAAATGTTTTACGGACAAAATTACCATTTTCTATCATTTTCTATGTTACCGATCTATATCTGTCCTTGTATAGACAATGATCTAGACAAGGATAGCACCTACATTAACCTACATTGCATTCATAAAATGCAATTAGAGAAAATCTTTTTTTCTAGGCTTCGAATCTTAGTTCTACTTGCACGATATTATTCTTACATGTTTTCCCTAGCGCGCCTCTATCTCATTTTGTATATATAAACTGCAGTATTTTTGTATTAAGCAAATATTGTCATCAGGTAACAGCTCTACGTTTCAAAAATAAGTAAGATTTTTAATTTTTTTTCGTTTTTAATACAAACTCGACCGCGGCGCGCTAGATTTTTGCACGTACTTTAATTCTGTAAAAAAATTTTGCGATTCTGTAAAGCCAATTCAAAGATTTCTTTTAATGCGATAATGTCGGTAAATCATACGACTGCTGAATCGAAACACAAAGATTGTCGTAACTTGTTCCGACAGAATCGTAAACGCGTAAGTAGATGTCGGAAAGTTGCACAACGCACAAGGATTGACGTTAGCGTATGTCGTATCCATCGTGTCGCATCACGTGATGGATACGACATACGCTAACCTCAATCCTTGTGCGTTGACTTCCGACATCGACTTACGTTTACGATTCTGTCGGAACAAGTTACGACAATCTTTGTGCTTCGGCCCTAACCCTCAATAGGCACACTTCACTTTACTATAATACTATAATATCACGCTACTGAGAGTAAAATCCCACGCTCTAAACTGTAACTGTATAAAAGTGAAATTTAACAACATGTGTAATGTTATAGATGAATTTAACAATACTGGAAGCTAATTTACAAAAAAAAACTGTAAAAATATCAGATTTAGTTAATTTTTTATAATATTCCTATATTTTTATTTCAAACAAGAAAAAAAATGCAAATTTAAAGTAAAAAACTATAAAAATTCAGTAAATTTACCAAAAAAATAAATAAATTTTCTTTGTGCAATATATTTACACTAATATTGATCAGTACCTATACTTATTTAAGAAGTATACTTATATTCCATTTTTCAATTCTAACTAATGTTTAAACTACGCTATTAAAGTATTGTATGATAATCGTAGGATACTTTGCATAAATATGTAAAAAAAAATATTTCAAAACAAGAAAGAATTGTAATTAAAAGTTTTCGTAGATCGAGAAAGAATATATGGTGACATTTACGTATAGCTCATTCTCGGTTCGCGGATTTCTTCTCAGGTACGCGATCACACGTATGCATCACACGTGCACACCGTACATGCATGCATTGGCGACAAGAAACCAGTCTTCCCGACAATTTTTGCAACGATAAAACGACTAACGTCTTCGTGGAATCGACAGAACCGTACACGCACATCCGCTCTTCTTTGGTAGAAAAATATCTTCCGCGTACTCTTTTTAATGCTTTCTGTCGCGTATACACATTATATTAATTATCAACTTTTAAAAACTTATACATAATTGTATATTAAATATTAATATATAAAATGTCATTTTGTTGTTGTCATTTAATTTTATTATTAATTAATAAAAACCATTTAATTTAAAGTATATATTGACATGTCTATGTATTACTATAGGTATACTCTTTTTATAGCAGAAGATATAGAATCTCTTTATAGCAGATAATTAATATTTAATAAGCGTAAAAATTCTGTTTTAATAATAATAATGACAACAATACTTTTCTCATTAAATTAATAAAAAATTAACATTTAAGTTAATTCTTTATTAATTGCACAAAACCATGTAAATATAAATAATTAAATAATAAATGTATCAAAATTACTCAAAACTTTGCTGAATACTGATAAAACGTTTAATTAACATTATCCTTTGCTGCAAAATATTCCATCAAATTGTCCAAATTTTTGCATCTTCCTTGCTTCTAAAACAGAATAAAATGTATAGATTATTATTTGCCCGGAAATATTTTTCTACCCAAAAAAATTTTTTATATGTAATTATCGGATATACAAAAATATATCTAAATATGTTTTCGTTCTTTTGTATAATCTCTGCGTTCGTACATACAAGAAAAATAATAAGGATAATAGCCATATTTTATATACTATTATAATTATACATATATAAATACAAAAAATTTTCTCCCGGGTATTTATAATTCTCTAATCATTTGTATGTTCTTTAATTATATTATTTATGTAGTGCTGAAGTCGAGAAGTTAAAAATACACAAAAATTATCGGTTGCTATAATCTTCAAATTTCCAATTAACAGTATAGTATATTAATATAATAATTCTAAATTTATGTACCGTTACACTTTAAAATACAAATTTACTTACTGTAGGAAATATTTACTATCTATACACGGAAAAAAATAATTTGCTAGCGCAGAAAATTTTTTGCTGTTGCAGCAAAATCTGTCCGTTATTATATGCAGTCGTATGATTTACCGACGGAGATGTGATTTTCGCACAGCTACCAGTTTTTTTGGATTTATAGAATTAAAAATCCTTTTCCAGGATTAAAATATAAACGCAAACGGATACGGCTATGTTCGTGTTTTTGTTAAAAAAGAAAAAAAGTTTTTGATATAATAAATTTTTTTCTTTTTTAACGAAAACACGAACATAGCCGTGTCCGTTTGCGTTTATACTTTAATCCTGGAAAAAGATTTTTAATTCTATAAATAAAAAAAAACTGGTAGCTGTGCGAAAATCACATTTCGTATCGACATCGTCGAAGTTCGGCCTTCGGTTTAGGATCCCCTTAAGAGTACTAATCGCTATTTGCTGGATATCATTTTGCTGAATCTACTTATTTTGCTGTAAGAACATATTAGTTCTTGCTCGGTTATCATATTTTTTTTGCTGTATTAACAATAAATTTTGTTACATGAGCAAAATTATATTTCTACTATATGAGCATATGATTTCTTCCGGCATTCTCCAACTATCTAGCAGACCTCGAATTGTTGCTACACATACACGCAGATTAATAGAACAGACAAATATCATTTAAAAGCATTCGCAAGAGTCGCATGCTTTTAAGTGATATTTGTCTATTTCATTAATCTGCGTGTATGTGTAGCAATAATGATTCGAGGTCTGCTAGATAGTTGGGGAATGCCGGTGCTCATATAGTAAAAATATAATTTTGCTCATGTAAAAAAATTATATTGTTAATACAGCACAAAGAATATGATAACCGAGGACGAACTATCACATCACTGAACATCAGATCACACTTCTTTATGGACATAGCGTGCGTATGTGCGGCCATAGATGCAAGGAATCTGCGCGATGGTTATTGACATTGTCCTCTTTTGTCATCTTTCTTCGCTTGTCAGTGAAGCTTGCGACAGAGGCTAGCAAGCAGTAGTTTTGCTCCAATAGCAAATGTATTTGCTGAGAATATATAATTTTGCTTTAATAGCAAAATTGACATGATTCTAGTAACAAATATTTTTAGTTGTTATGATAGGTTTATATGAGCAGTATTGGTTTTGCTCCGATAGCAAATGTATTTGCTGAGAATATATAATTTTACTAGCAAATTAACATGATTCTAAAGACAAATACACTTACAGACAAATACACTTAGCAATTTTTTTTTTATTCTCGCAAGAAAACAGATTTTGCTCTAATGACGAATTATTTGTAAAATTAGTTCCGTTAACTAAATTTTGTTGCTGTCACTACGATTATACAACAGCAATCACGATTTTGCTAAGACAGTAGATTTATTTTTTTCCGATAAGCGTACTGACATTTTCGTAACATTTCGAGACATAATATAAAACTGCTCTTGTGTTTGTCTCAAATCTATGTGACAAATTTGTTATTCTCTGCATCTAAATTTAAATAGGGGTAAACAGTACAGTTTTTGGCCACTCTACAATGATTAGCCACATCTTAAAAAGTTAAAGATTATAAAGAAATACTATTAAAATGTTTTTAATTATTACACAAAAAAAGGTGTATTAAATATTTTTGTATTTATAATTAAAAACATTTTAACAGTATTTCTTTATAATCTTTAATTTTTTAAGATGTGGCCAATCATTGTAGAGTGGCCAACAACTGTACTGTTTACCCCTATGCGTTCCAATCTACGAAGCGCGCGCATTTGAATTCGAAACTTCGGACTGTACATAAAGGGAGCAAACACGTACGTATCGTCATCCAAATCGGCGTAAAGAGTTTCCCTTAAGTTCTACGATCTACCTACGTACTAGTCATAAACTCGGTTTCGTTTCTCCCTGGCGAAAGAATCTTTCCCATGAATGCACACGACGGCGAGATAATGGAATTTCATTGCGTACCGTATCAATAACGCGTCCCTCGTTTACAAACTCGGTGTCGGCCCGGTCGGCCGACGCGGCGCGACGGGTCTCCTTCTGAATCTTCGGCCGGCTCCGTGAGTCTTCGGGAGCGTTGCGCCGAGCAACGGCGCGCAGGTCTTCTTTGATCTTGCGTATTCTTAGCGCGACCGGCGTGAGAGCAGGTTCGCGCGCGCACTGCAAACGCTCGCGAGGGTGACCGACCGCGAAGCACCTTCGCGTTTTACTCTGTTTCCATCGTAAACTTCGCGTCGTCGTGTTTGCCGCGCGTCACGTGCGCCCGTCGCCGTTTTTCGTCGGTAACGCGAGTGTGTCCGTTTCTTTCGAACGCATTGCAATGCTTGTCATCATTCGATGATCATCCTTGAAACGATTGATCATATTAAAAACAAGTCGCGCACGTCATCGTTACACTGTTTCACGTGCTCCGAAATATTCAAGCACGAAAGGGATCGAAATTAAGGAGTAAATAAATCCACGATCACGATGTCTCGACCGTGAATTTTGTTTACGTTCGATTCGTCCGCGTTCAACTTTGAAAAAGGAAAAACACAAAACACGCTGCAGTCGCATCGCTACGTCCTGAAGTGCGAAACTATCACCGCGTCGCAATCGCTAAATGTGATATCAACGTTCATCATCTCGACCTCGGGATCAGCGCGCGAGTTTAAGAAATTCGCGCCTCGGTTGACAGTGGCGAGTGCACGGTGGTGCTGGTGCAGTGGATATGCGTCGCTGGTTGTTGTGAGGGTGCCCGGAGTTTCCTCGATCTCCTTGGATCTCCTCGCGAGGGCGCAGGATGGAGCTGACCAAAATCCTTTGGATTTACGTGCTCTTCACGGTGGTGTACGTCGACGGGGCGAATGTCACCCAAGATGAAAGAGGTACGTGCACTTTTGCCTTAAATCGAATCTACGCGCTTGAAAATCTCGCTATCTATATTGAAGAGATCATAGACCTATATAGAAGTCTATGGAAGAGATACTCTCAAAAGAGTAAAAGGCGGAAGGCTACACTTTCGAGTACATTCGAGAACAAATCTTGTTGTCAGTCAAGCAAATTGGTCTGAGCAAAATACGCAATATCTTGAGTTAAAATGCGACTTGTTTACAGAAACCGGTGTTGATATCTCGCGAAGCAAGTTTTTCAATAACAATTAATTCAGTAGGAATTATTAAAACTTATTTTATTTAATTTATATATATATATATATATATAATTACGTGTGTAAAAAATATATTTAATCTTCTAGAAGATATAAATGAGTAACCTCCAATATCTTTTATGCATCGATTGATTTGCATTTTATTTGCAAAAAAATTCATACTCAAATTTTTAGTGAAGAGCACTCATAATAAATCAAGAATAAAGATTAAGAATTAAATTCCCATTGATAGAAGTGGAATCGAGAGTGGAATTATACTTCAATACATTTTTGTATTTGCTAACATCTTAATTGTATCCCAGACAGCACCATGTCCAAAATCGAGACTTAAAACGTCTTAAAACACGTCTTTTACACATTATATCGTAAGACATCTAAAAGATGTCTTAAAGAAGTCTTTAAGACGTCTTATGTGCCGATTTTGGACATGCGTGCTGTCTGGGATGTAATAAGTGGGTCCAACGAGCTTTAAGATTAAATTAATCGAAACCTATTTTATTAACTTAAATATACGAGTGACTTAACATTATTTTGATCTTAGTGGATTTATTTATCCACCTAGCAAATCCACCTGTTCCGCTCAACTGTAGGAACATTTTAGTTACGCAAACTTTAATGCTCTTAATCGCACTTTCTCGACTCATTCTTGATTCAACTAACTGAATGCCCGTCGCGCTCCCAAGCTCACGATTTTTGCAACAGAGTGCACGGCAAAAAGAACGTCCTTAACAAGCAATACAATATATAGATATAAATATCTTATCCGAATAAAGAATAAAAATATTTCTTTATACGTAATATTTTTAGATTAATATAATTAATGTTATATTGCGTTTGCTTCTTCATCAAAATTCTTAAAAATTTAATAGAAATTACTAATACGTACGCAAATACAGATATTTATTTAAGAAAGAAACGCCTTTTCTAATTGACAACCGTGTAATTTTTTTATTATATATGTATTATATCATGCAAAATTAACGGGACTTAGTGCGCTTCACCTGTGCGTTTTCCGTGCGTACTGGCGTATTTATCGGCAGATAAGAATTGCGTATCTCGGCACTGTGATAAGAAAAGCGGAGTGCCCTTACGATAAGCAAATCAGAAGGAACCGCCAACGAGGCTTGGATAAAAATCCCCTCCACCTTTATTTCTACGAATAAAGATACATAAAGATTGCGATACTTGCGTTGGGACAATGGCTGAATAAAGAGACGTGCACAAGGTGTCTTATTTTCGTACAGATAAACATCGTTTTTATTTGTATTTACAATTGATAAAGGACTGAGATAATGTCACAAATCTTATACGCAGAGAAGAATAGACAAGATACAATAAAGGAGAGAGAAAGAAAGAGGGAGACTTACTTACGTATTTTTGTGCCAAAAATGCGGCGGGGTTTCTTAATGTGGTTTCTTTCTCTTTTCCTCTCTCTTTCTTTCTCTCACGTACAGCAAGACGCCACGAGTTAAATATATCTTGTTAAATGGTTAATTAGGCCTTAGTCAGTTCGGTTCATCCAGAGCACCCGCACAAGAACGAGGCCAATGGTACGACACTGTTCGCTGGAACTTCCGTTAAAGCGGCAGTATCGGTGCGAAAGGGGTACGGAGATAAGACATTGCAAATGTCTTTCTACGGAATCTGGTTTTAACACATATTCGTTTATTGAAGAACATTTTTGTTGTTTTAAAACTCCAAAATTTTAATAAACTTTGGAAATATTTGAATTTACATCTTCTTTTTAAAATGTACCATTCTACAATTTTACGAACACGTTAGATAATTATTTTAGAAGCAAATTGTGTTAAAAGGATTTTGTTAAGATATTTCAAAAATAATTTAATTAATAATTTAGAAATCACAAAAATGTTATAAAAACGTGTAATCTAATTTAAATGCTATAGACACTTATATTAAAAGTGTTAGTAACTTTATAAATTTTGTGCTATGCATATTATAAAGTAAACGTAATATCTATATATTATTTTTTTATAATATACTATGTAATTATCGAAAACTACAGTTTTCTTTCTCAATGTATCTCATCATGAATTTCGAGTAGATTGTTACATCACATTATTTAAAAAGAAAAAGTGTTAAGTGTAAAGAATTTTTTGAAGTGTATTTCTTTGATATAACAGATTATGCGTAAATAACTAGACAAAAAATTATGTTACAAATAGCGAACTAGAATTAGCATAGAATTATAAAATGCGACCTAGTTTTATTTGCACGCAACTAATTTGGAAATAAAACTCACGTTTCTGCATGACATGGTATTGTTGCTCTACTTGCACCAATGGATTTGTGTAAGTAGAGCAACAATACCATGTAAATGCCTCTGATTTCGCTTTATTCCTAGTTTTTTAAAACGATATGTGTACACGTGCGCGGTTCGGTTCTATGTGAATTTTTCACGCGGCCCACGTGGCAATGCATTGAAGCAACAAATAGAAAATATTCAATTTTTATTTCATCGTGATTTATATTTATAGAACAATGCATGTGCGAGTATAGAGCTGAGATATAAAACCCATTAACGAACACTAAAATAACCATTATATTTGTTTTATTTTATTTTTCGTCATAAAAGCAGGAATTCATGTTTGATTGCATTGAGTATAATAGACTCTGAGTATATAGATAATGATAGACTTCGATACTGAGCGTAGCGCAAAAACACTTCTTGACGTACCTACATATTAGCAAAATTTTTCCACATACGTTTTGCTTTGATTGCATTTTTCAACTTCCTTTGAACAAAACTGTCATTGGCAAACTCTCCAGTTTCTTCAACAAACATCGTTACCGCTCTTCAAGTACGCGCGCAGCGTTCCAACAATTTCAGACTTACGACCGCGACGTCGAGTCTCTCGATGTAAAGGCGAGATGATAAAAGTTCATAAAAATGCGCCGCCAAATAGGGAAGCTGGACGGCCTGAGTTGAAAATTATGCGGTAATTCTTCATTGAATTCTTTGGCGAAGTATCGCTTGGCTGAAAAAGCAGACCGCGGTGGAAGCAAGAACGCGTTCCCCCGCGTTCTTGAGGCGACGCCGACGTCTGTCCTTTCCTCTGCCTTTACTGCACGGAGGAAAGACATAGAGGAGCGGTAACCAGCCAAGCATAAAGCAGTGGCTCGAATCGAACTCCGCAGCCTTGCGTGGCGCAGGAACAACCCAAACATATCTTATGTTAGAAATATACAGGTGCGATTATCCCGTCTTGGTTATCTTACGCAGAGAATATGAAACTTGAAAGCAGCAATTATATATGAATTAGTAAAAATTATAACTTAAAAATTATATGTACTGTTGAAAGTTAAAAAATAAAGCAAAAAGAAATCTTTAAATTTCTAAATTTCTAAAATTGTTATTGTAAAACGTTATTGCACCAAAATTTACGAGTTTTAAAATATTTTTATTCCGACAAATTTTTTTCATTTTCTAATATGCGCTATTTCTTTCTTCTCACATTTTTCAAATACACAAATGTTATTTGTACTTGATATCAAATTATATAAAAGGAAATAAAGCGGCAAAATGCGTTTATATATATCAAATAAAGCCATAAAGATTTATTGAATTAACTATGAATATATGTGTAATATAATGTAGATCATGCGGTAGTGTGATGTCCAATGTGATTGCGCGTTAATAATTCGTCATATAAGTGCGATAATTTACTAGCTTCTGATAAAGCACGCGATTATTGGACAACGTGATGTATACGTAGTATATAGTAATAGCTTCATTCTCTGAGAGTATAACTTTCAAGTGTGTATCTGACTTATTCATGTCACTAACAGATTTCATGTTCATTAATTTAGTATATATGAACTATTGCAATTTCGTTTTTTGACATTATCGTACTGATAAAGATATAAATCGGCATGAGATCGGAATGATGTTCCCACGAATCGATAACGAGTCGCAAGGATGCAAGGGAACGAGCTCGGGTCAACACCACTTGAACCGATGTCGATGATGACGATCGCGACGGATGACGCACCAGTCCGCGAATGATCTTGCGCGATGTGTGATATTATATAGAGAGTGATTTAAACACATCGCTCTGTCTAATTTTATTCTGAATACTTTCTTTTCTTATCACTCAAATCTGTTAGTTTTTATTGAACATTATTAATATATAAAACACCGTTTTATTTCCTTTTCAATATATAAGAAAACAAAGAAAAAAGAGAGAAAGAGACAGAGAGAAAGAGAGGGAGAGAGAGAAAGAAAGATTAATCTTAGAAATCATTTGATATAATTATATTTCTAATGAATATGCCTACTAGTTTCTCTTCTTATAATTTGCAATGAGATATGTGATGAAGCAATGCATCGTAGAAAATAATCGTGAGTGCGATTTATCATGAAGGAACTTTAGTAGCATTGAATGTTCAGCAATTGAGCTATCTCTGCCGGTGCAGCGGCAACAGTAGAAGCAATCAGGGCCGAGCGACAATGCATTCACCTCGCGCTTTGAGTACCTATATTTTAGTTCGTTATACATTGTCTCGCGTTATTACTATCTATTCTTTATCTTCTCATTTTTTCTATTTTACAAAATCTATTTTGATGTAAAATATTTTCAACAATCATAAAAATAATTGCATACACATTACATACAACGTTATTTATATTATCCTCAATCTCACGGAAAATTAAATAAGTATTTGAAATTTCAAAATATCTATTAAACAAAAATTATTTATAGTCGATAGATTACAGATCTAGATTCTATCATTCTATTATTACTGATTAATTGTAATAGCATATGTGTCAATGAAATAATGGTTACAATTGCTAGAGAGATTTATAGACACGGTCTTCCGGAACCACGTGTCTATAGTGAACGAAAAAGGAGCTCGAAGCAACTCACGTCCAATTACAAGGAACGCATTCACAACCGCATGTAAACGCGAGTCTAAGCGTGCGTAATTGTTTAATGGGTTAATGAAATGATACACCCGCCGAATCTAAGCGCGCACAAAAAGCCAATTGTGCACCACCGGCATTCCACGATTAGCACAACATAGTGCCATGCAGTCTCCGCGACGCGATGGACGCACGAATAAGAGACGCTTCACACGCGCATAATTTAGTACGCCGCGCGCGAAATTATGCGCATGAGAAGTATTTTCCTCTGAGAACGAACATTTTCCTTGCGCACATGCGTACTTATACTGCGTTATCGATGAGAACGTTGTGGCAGTATAATGTAATTGAATCAACGAGTAAAGGAAAAGCCAAGCTCTTGCATGAAGAATATGTCTTTGCACAAGACTTATTAAAGTCACTGAAATAAATATTTCAGTGATTAAAGTATAAGATGAACAATATGAACATATCAACAAATAGGATTGTTTCCACGAAATTTTAAAAAAAGTAACAAACGCATGAGATGTATACTGAATATAGCAATTTAACATTATATATATGTATATATTTTACTTATTCAATTAATATTGCTTCAATATAATATAAAAAATATATGTATAATCACATAAAGTATACAGCTTCTGGTCTCCTACAGAATATGTTGTGCGCAGAATATATTTGAAGTTTTTATATTTCTACAAACAAAGAAGAAAATAGGCATAGAAGAAGATCTGAGTAGAATTAAAATAAGAAACATATATTAAAGATAAATACAAATTTACTGTAATTATATATTTCATTGTTTTGTCTTGTACAATCGGGCTGGATCTTTTTGTGCCTAATAATATTATTTGCATTTTATGTATATTTCTTCGCCTTAGCAAACCACGCGCCGTTACTATCGGTCTTGAAAAGCAGTCTCAAAATAAAGCTAGAATAGTACAATCACATAATTAAATTAATAATCAATTTTAATAATATCGATACTAATATAAATTTTTAGAATATAGTTAATATAGGATATAAAAAATATGGGATACATAAAATACGGAATATATAGGTATACGGAATATATGTGTTGTAAAAAATAACACTCCAGCCAGGGTTCAACTATAATTTATTAATATTATTAGGCATAAAGAAATCTAGCCCAACCTACTATTTTTATCTGCTTGTATTTTATGTAGATATTATATATCGATATATCGGTCAAGTTCTCTTATATTGTTCTGCATTATTTTGTAAGTACTTCTCGTTTTAATTAATATAAGAAAATAAGAGGTTTTCGCTACGTTTTTTAATGCAAACAATTTTCATGATACAAATGAACAAGCTGATTCAATCATACTCCATACATCAGAACGTTTCAAGATCTTTTGAAAATCGAGAAAGACCACATGAATAGAAAGATGGATTATCCCTATATTCAACCTTCGCAGCTGGATATCCATTTCTGCACTAAACTGGTTTTTATTCCGAATTCCTCGACAACGTCGCCTCGACAACGTTTTTCTTTATATTCTAGTATTCGCATAAATTACAAAACATTGATATATGGTTCACATTGAATGTTGATATTGTAATAATTATATGAGGCCTGCTCAAAAAGTTCCCGAACTTTGTCTTGTCTTTATAATTTTTGAGTGTTTACTTGAAACTTATTTAGCTTGTCACTTTTGAAATATGTTCCTTCTCCGTTGATACACCACTGCCAATGCCGTTTCCACTTCTGGAAGCAGTCCTGCTGCGCGTTTTTCGGGATTGTGCGTAAGCCCGTCTACAAATTTTTCTTAATACCTATCAATTGTGTCGAATCTTCGGTCTTTTAACGTGGATTTTAAGTTTGGAAAAAGAAAAATGTCCTTGAAGGTTAAGTCGTGAAAGTAGGGAGGCTGAAGAAACACAATCAGCTTTGTTTTAGTGCAGAAGTAACGAATCAATAGTAATGCATTGTCGTAGTAAAGGAAACACGAATTGTTTTTTCGCAGTTCAGGCCTTTTTCTCCTGACATTGTCTCGACCTGGCCCTTGCAAACTTTTTCTTTTTTCAAAACAAAATCCACGTTGAAAGGTCAAAGAATTCGACACTTGAAGACATGTGGAAAATTTCGCAGACGTATGCGATCCCGAAAAACGCCTACGAAGTGCTTCCAAAAGTGAAAACAGTATTTGGATAGGTATTGTATATCAACCGAAAAAAATTTATTTTAAAGATGACAAGACTAAAGTTGTATAAATCCCCAAAAATTATAAAGAAAAAGTTTCTTTTTAACAAATCTCATATGGTACGAAATAAAATAATAAATTATATGTATATACAATTATCATAGAAATCATAAATATATCTTTAGTTTTGTGTCAATATGTAAAAAAAGAGATAATTTAATTAGTCTTTTAAAAAATAACAAGTTAAGAAGAATATCCTTCTTGCAATTATAATGTAATTTTTTAATCTAATAATATATGTTTCTCCTTACATTTATATAAATGTAATAGTTTAAATAAATTAACGTTTTTCCAACTAAATCAAAATTTTATATATTCAAAACATTGTCATGTAAAACAATTTTGCACAAACACTAATGTAAATAAATAAGCTTTTCTACGCACGTGTTATAACTCGGCAATCCTACTACGCACAAGTGTGACCGTGTTTGCGTATGTGTGAAATTGTATCCGAGATTAATCTATCACGTTCTTTTTTCCGCGTATCTTATCCACGCTCTTGCAAAGAAACGCACGAGACATCTTATGTATTCTCATGTCTAACGAATTCTGCTTCTGATCAATCAATTAGAGGGATAAACCTTTATTTGCATTATCATCTAAATAGTGATGAAATAGATGATTAAATATAGGGTAAAACAGTGAAGTACGCCCCACATTTTGTTTTTGTAAAATAAAACACATTTCTAATCACAATATTTTTCATTTGCTTTAGTAATCAGAAACAGCCATTAGTTTGGTAAGAAAAAATTGCACAAATGTTTAATTATAATGAATAATCTAGGTATGAGAGCAATTTTTAAAAACTTTGAAAAAGGGCGGGGAATATGCCCACTTTGTCAAAAACGTCTCAGGGTGGGCTAGTACAAAAATAAACGCAAAAATAATTGAAAAAAAGTTGTAATAAGACTAACTTTAAATATAAAATAAAACACTATTAAATCTAAAGATATAAAAAATAATATATTAATAATAATAATAAATTTATAAAAATTATAATTTTAGTATTAAAGCAACTAAAAAAATTTCCACTTAATCCTCCAATTATGAAAAGGGTATAACTATAAAAAAGATTATAATGAAGGCGTGTGCTGTCACTAATGTATTATAAATTTTATCATTAAATTACGAAATTACAAAAGTGGGGCGTTTTTAACATTTTCAAGGCAAATATGCTCCACTGAAATAAGCACTAAACCAATGTAAACTAATGGCAAACAATGATTGCATCTTGGAGGTTATATTTCATAGTATTAATACAAAACAATCAAATGTGGCATAATAATACACTTTCGTACACTACAATACACATAAACAAACTTACCGAAGCAAATTCAGTCTTTTCTTCACAAAAATTTTCAACTTTTTAAATTTTTTTTCTAAACTAAACACGTGGAATAACGTTCCGTTCCCATGGCCCGGTAGGATACACACTGCCATCGACCGAACGGCATAGACAGATTAATCGAACGCGTTGTCATTTGTTTTATACTTATGATGGGGCATATTCTCTGTCGAGGCGTATTACCCTGTTTTACTCTATTATAATTTAATTCAATTATTTTATATTAATTTTATCTAAAAATTTTTATCAATACAGGAAGTATTCTATATCTATTTTAGCTAGATTATAGGTATATAGACTTACGATTAGAAGTAAACTATTTTTAGTTTATTACAACTTAAAAGCAAAATTTCTGTGCAGATTGGATGGAATTACTCTCTTGCAAAGACAACGCGTTTATTTTTTGCAAATATAGGTAGGGGAGACCGGGGCGAGACCGGCAGTTTTTTTTCGGTGCCGATTTTTAACAACAAAATAAATAATTTTAGTTAAATGTGGTATACGATTGTAAAGAGTGAACCTTTAGCTACAAAATTTATATGGAAAATTTTTGTCTACGTCGCTTTGTTTAACCGGTATAAAGCAAAAACGACAACGGTGGAAAAATTGAGATCTCAAAAATGGCGGGGTGGAATCGTCCCCCCCCCCCCCCCCCGGGGCGGATTCGTTGCACTCCATTTTCAATACTAATACGTATAGCTGATCCTGAAAAATGATAGGATACATTTTAATAATTGTTTTTTAAGAAAAAAATATAAAAATTTATTTTTTAAAATTTTTATGCAAAACATTATTAAAAAATAATTGTTAAAAATTGTTAATAATAATTGTTAATAATAATTGTTAATAATAATTGTTAATAATAATTGTTAATAATTGTTAATCGTTGTTCTTCTTCAACCAGTTGTTTAACGTGGTTCTCCGGACATCGAATTGTTTTGCGGCTGCGTAAGCGCTCATTTTATCTTTTTTCACCGCAAGAACTGCCTTCTTGAGTTTCTCCTTGTCGACGGGAGTCGTTTTGCGACGATACGTGCGTACCATTTCCCTATGTATACAAAGTAACGCACGTGCAAGGGAAGACAGAATCACGCTCGAGGGAAACCTAACCTAAAATCGCCGTGAGCTGAAGTCGTGCGCCCGGCGCGCCACAGTGACGAGACTGCCGGATTTTCCCCGCGTGCTTACTGACGAATTAGCCCCAAACACAAGTTTCAGGTTTGATCGCCCACGAAATATTAGACATGAACGATAATAAAAAAACTACACTGGATTCGTGTTCAGCATGCATTACTCTTTATAATCACGTACCTGGAGATTTGGAGAGCAAATATTATTGCAGATATTACAAAATTTCCACTCGCAGAAAATTTCACTTTCACCTTCCGAAAACACGTTTGCCCTCGTGAAAATCATAACACGGCAGGTAACCTGCCGAAACTCCGTTGGTCACATGGGTACCATAAGACGCGTTTACAATGTTAATAGCAAGTTCGCACAATATACAGGTTCCGAGATATTTGATTTGACGATTTCACCCTCTTGACGGTCTCTACTACAATCAACTTATATTAAAGTAACATTTATACTAATTAAATCAAAACATTTACAATTAGTAGAAACATTATCGATGTTTTAACATAAAATAATGAATGCGTATGTATATAAAGAAAAATTAATGTTCATATTAATAAAAATATGTAAGTATATGTATCGTCAATTAAACTCGATGTCTGCAAAAAACAGAAGACATTAATCTGCTTAGTTTTGGGCGAAATACCTTCATGTTTTGAATCTATTAATATCAGATTTTATAGCATATATTTATAGCATTTTTTAGCACATTTAAAAATTTTTCTAATTAATAATAATTAATAATATAATAATTTTAGTGAAATAAAAATCGAATAAAAAATATATTTCTAAAATGCGCGCTGTTAGATCGAAGGCATTTTAAATGTAGTAGAAAAATGCTTGTAACGTTGATATTGGTTAATATTTAATATCACTAAAAAGTATTGGAAAACTATATTCTTCTGCGGGCTTCGTCGTCAACTAACCGCCATTCAATCGCGTCATACATCGTGAACATTCAGGATGCGAAAGAATATTGAAGCTGTTGCGTCCGATCACAGCGGAAATCGGGACGCGTGCATGCGCCGAGTCGAGTCGTTGTGTCAGTCGGCGATGAAGTTCAAAGACTCCCGGCATTCATCGGTCTGAAAGAGTGCAGCGGATCCTGACTGCGAGGATCCCCCTTTCATTACCGAGTATTGAAGTTCAACGACACTGCCCTCGATGCGTAATCCCGAAGACGACATTCAACAACATGTCCAGCACGGATCTCAAGGAGCGAGTCTCAAGGAACATGGCCACAGCTCGAGGGTCACTAGCAGGAAAGGATTTGTAGCCCTCTCGTTGACATTCTAGCGTATCATAGACGTTATTATAAAATAGAATGCGCTTTTAGAATCCGTAAGAACATTGCTGCATTATAAAGACGACATATTTTCTTTGTAAAACTTAATGTAATTCTAATTGTAAGATATTTTTTGTGCTTTCTTTTCTCTGTCTCTATTATAGAAATGCATCAATTTTTTAGTACTTATTTCGTGATTTCTTCAAATTGATCGTTTAATTTCTCTTTTCAAATATATAATAACGTCAAATATTTATAATAATTAGTATTAGCGTATAATGTGAGACAATCTAAGAAACAACATAAACTACAATTACATTCTAAAAACTGAAACAAATTTATAATAGTCTAGCATCATTACAATATTAACTCGTATAGGTTTATTTATAAGACGCGTTTATTATGCTCATATATATATATCTTTGATTGTAAATTCCCAGTTTCTAGTTAAACTTCTTTCGTAATATAATAAAGAAAAAATGAGAAAAGAATGATTTCTTTGACGATAATGCAACGCGAGAGAAGCCTCCTTGAGACGAGTGAATTCGACCAATAATACATAGTGACTTAACACCAGTAGCACTTGGTGTGCCTCGGGTGCGAAGTGAGCATAACTGCGAGACGGTGGAGTTTAATTGAGGTTGATGAGGGGGGCGCTCGTATTGGCCCGGAATTCAATGCCGCGATGATGTTTCTTGCTCGCAACGAGACAACGTCTTGAACGGAATGCTTCGGGAAAATCGATGAAATTGTCTGTTCACCGAGATATCCAGGTGACAGAGACGAGACAAAAGAATCATTACACAACTCACTGTGACGTAACTCTGATGAACTCATAAATCCTGTTCAACAACATTATATGAACTCTGAATCGACGAACTTTGGCTTGCGTTTGAAAATACAAATCTATATAATGCGTTATTTTTACTAATAAAAAGATATACTGTGCATTGTTATATCGATTGCTTTATGTCTAAATGTTATAAAAAATCTCTTATACATTAAGCAAAATATTAGTGCTTAATAAAATTATATTTCAATTATTTCAAATTATATTAAATTAAAATTAAATAAAAATTAAGTTAAAAAACGTTTTCATGTTGCTGATCGATATACGCTCTAATAGATTTTATAGAATCTAATCATTATTTTTAAATTTTTTGATAATTTATGAGATCTGTGTGTGTACTCTATATAAATTTTAAAATTTATTTAAAAAGTTATAGAATAATACGTATCGCTTATTGGATATACAGGATAAGGTGTCTCTGATAGCGTGACATTCCACAGTTGTTATTTAAATGCTCGCCTTACGGTGTCTATAGGTACTTCTTATCAAGCGCGTTTTGTACAAGGCTCGTACGATGCTCGGTCTTTGAATGGAGGCGTTCCAACTACTTCGACAATCGAGTTGTCAGCATCCTGTCTGAAGCTACATATCTATTTATATGTGCAATGAGGAAGTTGCAAGAATGCCGCATCTTTTCACATGCGTGGGCAATCGTAACAGAAGAGCATAATTGGCAAAAACACAAATAAATATAACGAATCTTTACAGAAAATAATATTACGAAATGTTAAATATCTTATACCTTTCATAGAATTACAATAATTACGTAATGGTGTTGCATTAATTATCGTGATAACATAAAGTAATTTTGCAAAACTCTTAATTTACTCATTAAAATTAGATTATAAATGACACAATTTTTTATTATTTTATTTGAAGATATATATATGTATATATTTTATATTTAAGTAATTTAATTTTTAAATATAATGACTACAATACATAACTAAACATTTAACATAAAAGCATCTAAAAGCTAACAATTTCTGACTAACTGCAGATATTGACTGCAGAGATATTAACTGCAGATATTGACTGCAGATATTGACTGCAGAGATCGCTTATTGCAATGTTGCTTGAAGTTATAGACTCAATTATGCTTCGCGTATTTCTCGCTTGATAGTCCAATTCGAACTCGGCCAGAAATAGCTGATATCGCCCACAGATAGAAATATGACGATAGAAGCGTTTAAAACGCACGTGTCCTAGTGACATAGCGATAAATCGATTCGCCGATTTTTCATCCCCGATATTTTCTAACAACGCGAAAGCCAATCGAGTGATCTCATTTAGTCGATCTTTTAACGAGATTTCACATCCGAGTCTCTCCTGAAGCATGAACCTGCTCAGTGAGTTCGTAAAACGAGCAGGCTGCACCATGCATGCCATAAAATCGCTACGACGTTAAACAGCGCAAAAAGACCACGGCAGAATCTCTCTCCATCTCTCTCCTTCTTTCCCCTTTTTCCCCTTCTCTTTTTCTCTTTCATACATGGAGGACATTCGCGGGTTTTCGTCGTGGAATCGGGTTCTGAGGACGCGCGCGGTCAGCACATGGTTCCAAGTTGCGTGCCGCGGTTACAGAGCAAGAACCTCCCCCTCGCCGGGAGGAACGTGCACGTTTCGCGTTCATCCTCCTCTGCTACCTTCGACATTCTTCCCGACCCCGCACACCCCGTCCCCTATTCCATTCAGGCATAATAACCGTGCAGTTTCCCAGCGCGTCTTCAATGGGCGAAGATTGCATGCTACGAGACCTCGAGCCGGTCCTCCTCGTCCTCTTCCTCACCGCGTCGCTTCTCCCCTCTTTCTCTTTCTCTCGTCCTTTTTTTCTTCTCTCTCTTTCTCTACATCTCTCTTTCTTTCGCTCACTTCTCTGAACGCAAGTCTTTCTTCGTCTTCTTCCTGCATCTTTCTTCTGTCTTCATCTCTACCTCTTTCTCTCCTAGTCTTCTACCACGGTGCTTGTCCGTTCTCCATTCTCGCAGAGACTCGCGACGGACATGTCTCCTGAACATGCGAAAATAATTTTATTCCCTCTCACCAAAGTCCTGCTACTCAGGATCTGCGAATTGTGTTGAATAAACCAATACATATGCGCAAACATATTTTTCGTTTTTGTAAATTCATAAACAGTTCTATAATATACATATTTATATATGTTATGTATATATATATGTTATACATATTAACTCATTCATGAAAGAGAGAAAAAGAGAAGGAAGGATGGGTGAATGTCCGTATAATCAATTGATTAATTTTGAGAAAATAATTAAAATATTTTGTAATTATTTATTACATTTTATGTAGAAATTTAGATTAGATTTTAATTTAAAACTGCGCTTTTTGAAAATTGCATATTTCACCTCAATTATCTGCTCATTAATTTTATTATTATAAATGTTTAAATTAGGATATTTCCAAAAATCATCTTAACCCTAATTGGTCACACTTCCGAAAAATCCCGTAATGGTCACACTGGGTCCAATAGACCCCAGCGTGTTTGCACGTGTATAAAAAATTGTAAATAACCTTTAAAAAAAAAAATATCCTGTTGTACTTTAAGTCTTCCTTAAAAAGACTGTATAGGTTTGATTTGCAAAAAATTAATTTAACATATGTAAAAAAATAGCCCATTTCTATTGGTTTACTGGGTCGTCTTCGAAGTCAAAAAAACGCTTGGGTCTATTGGACCCAGTGTGACCAATTAGGGTTAATATTTCACGTACATAGTTAGATTTCCAATATTTACAATATATTGTATATTGAATAAAATTTTAATCCAATAAATATTTATATGTAATATCTATTACATATCTATAATGTATGGCCATAATATTATTGACATACATGAATTACGCTTACGCAAAATTCGTCTCTTTCTCTTATGTATGAAGCCACGAATACGAGATACTTCGGGCTAACATTATGAGAGCACAGAATGTATAGCATATGAGAAAATATCACGAGGCTTGCCTTTTTCTCACGTGTAGGTACTTTGCGTCTACCGTCACGCGAATTTAAAGACGTTCTATTCCCAGATACGAAGGTACGAACCATTACGGCAGTCCGGAATGCAATCTGCCCATTTATTTTCTCGTTCTTCTTTCTGTCACAGGTTGTTATCTTATCTTCTAAATTTATAAGGAAACAATTCTACTCCGGTTCTTTTTTTCTTTTTTAAAACTTTTATTTTTCGACTTTACAACGTTAACCGTAAAACTTCAAATTCATCCATCTCTGATCAATCTATTTAAAATTAATTATCTAATAATATTCAGTAATTTTAAATAGGTAATATCTCTTTATTAGGCACCGAAATAACCACTCTTCATACAAAATTAGTACGCTTATTTCTACGATTGCTATAAGAGAATCATATCATTTCACCATGTAAGGAAATGTTTTGCCATGTCGCGACGTTTGCGCATAAATTGCTAAGTATCTGCGCACGTATCGAAAGGATGAAGAACGAGGCGCACCTGTTCTTGCGGCTCAATAAACGGCGAGATCGAAGGGTTAAGTCTCACGAACAGAGTCTCTTCTTGACCAAATGGGGCAACTAGTTCCAAAGAACAGCCCAGATATGTCTCAGGGGAATCAAGCGTTCATCCAAAGCGGGACTTGATGTCGCGAACTCACGAGCGTTGCATCGTCTTTGCTGAGACCGGGGTGAATGTACACATGTCGACGGTCAGACTGGACAAACAAGTGAACTTCAGCTCCTATTTCTATAAATCCCTGACGTATTGACTAAATCTCCGGACTAATAACATTAATTTTATTTGATCAATTTTTGCTAAATCATATCTGAACTGAACAATTATTCAATTTTTGACATAATACCACAGATAGAAACTACATAGTCAATTTTTATTTATTTATGTTTATCCCAGTTTGTATTTAAATTGAAGTGAAAGCTTGGTTCTCCGTAAATTGCTATTGCAGAAAGTGTGCAATGGTATATTATTTTAATATAGTATCTTAATTTTTCGCTTGAAACTTCTGCGCAAGGACACGGTATTTACGTCATTAGAAATAGACTTCAAATGGAATATGAATTATGTATACTTGTATACATATAGTGTATGTTTAGCGCAAAGCTTGTGAATTGCAATATCTGTAATAAACGACATATTAGCGATTTGCAATTGCCTTATATAATTATGTATATATGATAAAGATTAAACCTATGCAAATTAATACAAAAAAATTGTCTCTGACATGTTGCAAACGCAACGATAAATATTTACGATTCCTTGCTCTTACTGTGTGAACTAAAATATAATTTACATAACATATATTTGAATAATTGTTAAAGAGAATATGAGAACGAATAGTAATTATAAGCATATTGAATATTAACTTCGCGTGTCCGTTAACTTTTCGCGCGCGAGTATAGGTATTTAATTATAAATGGTGTATTATTTATAAAAAAAGACGCAGACCTATGTAAAATTACCAATTTTGAAAATTTTGATATCAATTGATTGAATTTTGATAATAATAGTTCCTTAAAAATTTCAACGATTATCTGTAACACGTTAAATGCCGTGAAAATCATTGATGAGTAACATTGCTCAACTTATTAAAAACACATAAAGTACACGGTAATATTAATAATTTTGCAAGTATGATAAACATTAAAATACTAATTTAAAGTAATAAGTATACATATAAACATGTAAATATATTTTTACTTTTTGAAAATATATAAGCTTAAATAAACAAATGACAATATACATATAGATAATCGTGCTTTAAGGTAGTTGTCTCGCTACAATACAATCCAAAATTTTATATTCTAAATTGACGTCAAAACATCCGACTATCTAAGGTTACAGGCTGAAAATTTTTGGATAGTTCTGTCTCTCACACACAGAAAAAAAGACTATTCTTCTATTTTTCCCGTCTAATCGCTTTTTAATTTACGTCGAATATAATCATGAAAATCGAGATCTATTTATTATTGTATTTCTAAATCTAAACGGTCAATAATTTTGGTTTTTTTACTAGTATTCCTAAAGTGTCCTTCTATAACTATAACATATCCGTTTTTTCGTCACACTTTCTTGTTATTCATTTTATTATAATTATTAAAATTCAAAATACGTGATTTCCGTATGCGTTGTGTATGCAATGCATGGAAAAAGTGCAATTTTTGATGGCAATTATCTCGC
Source organism: Leptothorax acervorum (assembly GCA_035220615.1). Taxonomy (NCBI): domain Eukaryota; kingdom Metazoa; phylum Arthropoda; class Insecta; order Hymenoptera; family Formicidae; genus Leptothorax; species Leptothorax acervorum. Next base: position 236,239 of record JASTWQ010000139.1, on the reverse strand, counting down.
GTTCGGGACGGTCAATTACTTTTAAGTTGTACAAACGTGTATAGATACCACATTTATAGAGTAAATAACATATAGTAAAATTTCCAAATTTTTCTTATTAATTGCGATTTGCGAGACAACTACCTAAAATTCTGGAACTATAAAAAGAGAACTTTTAGTATTTTTTTGAAATTTGTGAAATGTGCCAACTTCACAGACGCACTCAGAATATAATCGATGCTGCTACTTTCACCAAATCAATTTTTAGTTTAGAACAGAAGTCTTATTAGTTTTAGAAGTCTTTTTAGCTGAATTTTAGAGGAAAGGGCTTGTTCTAAATCTCACCAAAATATCGAGGTTCTAAAGATTTATTTGGTGAAAGCGGCATCGATATACTCATTAAGATTTTGAGTACTACAAGAGTTTAAAGTCCAACCATTTAAAAAATTGGGGTAATTATGCATTATAGGGGACCCTCTTTCGATAAACTTGTCCTTGACATATATTATAGTTATAGAGGTCACCTTCCTGAATATAACCTTCCAAAGATTTTAACCGTCCCTCGGGGTTTAGTAAAAAATATTAACAAAATTCGTTAATATAAATTTTCAAATAATACTTCGGTTTCCAAAGCGCTAGTTCGTTGATCTGACGATGTTGAAACCCATGTGGAACCGTACATGTATAGACCTCGTTTCGCCCTGTAAGCAGGGGTGAGATGGGATGGACTACGTTTTGCGTGGAAAGTTGAAAACCTAAACCGTACAATGATAGACCTCGTTTCGCCCTATAAGCAGGGGTAGAATAGGGTGAACCACGCTTCGCGTGGAAAGTTAGGAACCCGAACCATACAATGATAAACCTCGTATTTAAACGTAAATATAATTATTGTGAACGTATATATGTAAATTTTTTTAAATAATGGCACATGAAAATGGAACATGAAAACAATACAACGTCTGCAACTAAAGAATTATAAAAGTATTAAAAGTGCTAAATAAAATTTTTGTTTTGTATTCTATTGACTTTTTATAATATTATATTAATATTATATTATTACGTTTCTAAAACACCATATAAATACTTTGGCGAAGCAGACGACTTCATAAAACCATAATGAATACGAACATAACGATAACGTCTGAAAAGTAGCAGAAAGAAGCACTGCTGAAGTCGCAGAAATGATTTGTTCTGCTCTGTATGAAGGTGCTGTGACCCATAAAACATGCAAAAAGTGATATCAGAGTTTTCAAAACCAGACGAGTCATTTTGCAGCACGACAAATTTCTGCCATGCCCGTGGCTCAAAGGGGATGAAGGATGTCATCTGTGCTTTGGGCTGGAAAATTCTTTTTCCCGGATTATTCATCAAGTTTAGTCCTGTCGGATTATCATTTGTTCCGGTCGCTGCCATATTATCTGGCTAATACACATTTCAAGACAGCAGAAGAGGTCCGAGAAAACCGTGAAAACTTTATCGATTCAAAATCGCCAATGCAGCCACCCGATAAATGATCATAGAAAATAATAGAGATTGTTTCAAACATTAAATTTGTATTTAAATTTTGTGAAAAAAAGCATCGAAATAATTTACACACCTAATATCTTGTTTTGAAAATTATAAAATTAAAAATCAGAAGAACTCTTTTACTTTAACACTGCAGACAATAAGTCAAATGCGCTACTATTTTTTCCATAAATTTGGTGACTACAGATTAAAAAATTACTTTTTGAAATAATATTAATGCATTTACAACCACATAATGTTAAATAGAAATCTTTCCTACGTGAGAATTACAAGTGACCGAAATAAATGTACTACACGTGATAATTTTGTATAATTTAATTTTATATTATGTGATATTTGTTCATATAAATAAAATAATAAAATTTTCACTCTAGCATATGCTGTCAAAAAATTTTTTTTTCAATGTATCGGAAGAACTCTTTTTAGAAAAACTGGAACCCTGTCAATTAGATGAAAAATCTGAAAATAAGATATTGATTTTACAGAGATATAATTCTTAAAAAATATATGAAATATATTCTTGAAAATAAACTTTATTAAATATGATTATCTTTTTTAACATTTTGCTACTAAAAATTTAATAGAACGTATTATATTTACAATTATTCCAAATTCTATAAAAAATAAGATTTTACCATTTTTTTATATTATTTCCGGACACATTGTTCAATAGAATTCGGTCTTCCACGGATTTTGTCTAACAGTATATTCTGATAGATCATGGCATACTTTCTTTGTAAACTTTTTGAATTTGTGCAATATCTTTAAAATTGAAAAAAATATAGTACACGAAAATGTGCTGTGACGTCATAGGGACACTGCGGCATCTTTTGAAGTTGACGGCATCAAAGAAACTTTAGCAAGCTATAACTTTCTCAAATTTAGGTTTTTCTTTAATGCAAAAAGTATTAAAAATCGACTTAGATTCTCTACCCAAATTATGGATACTGCTTAATAAAAAAAATTTACTGAAAGACCGAATTAAATTACAATATATTGTAAGAATTCCGGAGTGACCGAATTATTGAGAGCAACTCTTAAAAAAAATAATGAATACGTTTATTTATCTAGCACTTTCCCGTCTTTTTCTTGATTTTTAGTATTTTTAAACAATACCAGACTACAAGTCCGCGTCTTTCTTCAAATCTTACAACCTTACGATGTCTGATTTTATAAAATTTTTATTCAAGTCCAGTTACCCTTATTTTGCACATGTCACCCACACACACATATTCCTCCTTTGCATTCAAATATGTTTTTCAGTGCAACTATGCGCGTAATGTAAGGTATTTGGAAAACCAATGTGTGCCCTCAGCGAATGAACTCAGAGAATCCAAACGAGCATTGTTGCCCCGACTGTCGAGAATCTGTATGCGTTGGCGGACGAGATAGGGGGTCAAAGAGGGATGAAAGGCACTAAAGGTTCGGTTACCTGCAGGGTCGCGACACTCAGGTATTGCATTGTTGCATTGCCGTCGGGATGAACCATCATGGCTCCATAGTGCCTGTTAGAAAGGTGAAGAAAAGCTGTGTAAACAGCGAACTGCGATTAATTACCCATAGGTGGTATTAAAACAAAAACCTATCTCAACAATAACCATAAAAGAAGAAACCGAGACGCTTCGACACAGTTAATTTACATGTCCTTGTGCATTCTAGAATTAAAGCTTTCCTTTTTCCGGCGAAAAAGTGAAATTGTAAAATGCTTAAGCTAGGGCGAATACTGCAGTGAAAAAGACAAATTGTTCAAATTCTTTAGCGTATTATTGCAGTTTGGGTAAAATAAGATATTAGTTAAACGCTGCGATCTACACTAATATCTCTAGGTAACGGTTTCGAAAATATTCATGTGTTTATTGCCTATAAATATTATACAGAGATATACATTGAATTTCAAATAATCAAATTAAAACTAAATAGAAATAACAAAAAATAGGGTTGGAATTTTAAAAGTTACGTAATAGATTACAGAAAATAGTAAAATGTTTTATTTCATGGATAACATTAATATTTAATAACTATTTAACTTCTAAAATCAGCATAATAAACATTTATGTAATATTAGTTTCGATTACCTATATTATATAAAAAGATTACTTTTTATATGAGCATTTATAAATATTATTCTGCATGGTATTTTTGCTTTTTACTGTTGCTCGGAATACGGCCACCCATGCAGAGTGTGCTGAAATCTGAAATACGTCGTGTACAAGATACGAGTTCGTCGCTATAGCGAAATAACCACCATGGCGAGAATATAATGTTACACTCTGGTAGCAGTTTGGTGTGGGAACACTGCCGACCTGGAAGATTGTAAGAAGAAGAGTACACTGGCTGCTCATATATAATACAATCACGGTTAAGGAACACCGTGGCTGGTCTAAAGTACACGCACGCTTGAGGAATACGATATCCCTCGATCTCGTGTCTTAAAAGTACCTTCGTTGTGAACATGTTGAAATCAAGGTGTAACTTAATCAGGCAGTAATAAATCTGTTTTTGCACCGATCACAGCGCGCATGCTGGAAAGGATCTAAATAACAAATAAGAGACCTGAGACTTTTTCACATAATAGATCGTTTCTTCATGAAAGAGAAACGATTATAACATATATTTCTCATATTTAACAAAATTCTTCTGCAATTCTAATAATAGGAGTAAGGGTTACTGCGACCAACTCCGATTAACTTTAATCGAAGAAAATAAAAAATTAAAAGATTTGTTATATTAAAAGCAGCTTTTATTCACGAAGTGGTAAATCACGAGAAGAGATAGGTTAGAAAAAATAAAAAAGAACGACTTATACATTATACAGTTAAAAGTCTTGCTGTTGACGAAGTTGCTGATAGAGTTAATCGTCGATTAAAGTTAATCGGAGTTGGTCGAAGTAACCCTAAATATGTACATAAAAAAAAAATTTGCGTGTAGCCTCCACGCGCGGCAGAAGTACAACTTCCTAGCCGTGAGAAATAGGATAGTAGAGTAAGTCCGGGATCTCGTCCGGGATAGATGCCCCCTTTGGGTAAGACGCCCCACCGTTGTCATTTTAACACTAAACACTGTATGTCGTTGATATCGGTTAAAATGACAAGGATGGGGCGTCTTACCCAGAGGGGGCATCTATCCCGGACTTACCCTATTTTGTTTATAGTATCTGAATTAAAGCCTGTGTAATTAACAAATCAAATTTTAACTCAAAATTAAAGCCGATGCAATTCACAAATTAAAATTGATTTGTGAATTAAAGCCTGTGTAATTCACAAATCAAAATGTAATTTACAAGTAAAAATTGATATGTGAATTAAAGCCTGTGTAATTTACAAATCAAATTTTAATTATAAATTAAAGTCGAAGCATATCACAAATCAATTTTGATTTCTGAATTGCACCGGCTTTAATTTATCTCCACTGCAGGAACTTTTTAATGATGCGCTACGAAATTGTGCGTTATAGTGACTCGAATCCCCGTTCTCTGCCCTTCGGGACATTTCTTTTCTAAACGTTGACGTAGCTTGCAAAAACGCAGTCGCACGCGAAGTTTGGCTTGTACGCGGCAGGAGAGTAGGTCTGTATAAGATAAAAAAAGGTTTAAGTTCTTTGCCAGCCATGTGGGTACATTGAGCACACTTGGCAGCACCATGCAGGAGCACATGTCGCGCTTTTTATCAGATATTTCGTTTTTTATCGCGCTAATGTCGAGAAACGCCCCTCGTTTCGTCTTCGGCCGTTAAGCCCGTTTAATATACCGCAAACGCGCTTTATATTTTATTACTATCTTGTTACAATATGTTACTAACGACTGACCAACACCGTGACAAATTCTATAATTCTTTATATATAATTCTATAATTCTTTATATATAATTCTTTAAAACCATTAACGCATCTTCAAGACGTAGTAAATAATATATAAGATTTTCTACAACCTCTCTCTCTACTATATATACGTACTTATATAACATTTATTATTTTTTATAATTTTATATTTTATTTGTTTATTATTGCACAAAATAAGAGATTTTTTATTTTACAAAACAATTATAAGGAAAATGTACCTTTTTGTATAAACTCTCTTGTAGTTTTGACATAATAGATTTCATATACGTGCTTTCTACTTTTTATCAAGAAATCTAGAAATCTAGCAAACAATTTTGATAAAACAGCACGATGAAACGGTACTGCGCGATTAACGGACGCGTATAATAAGTATATAGCAAAACTTGGATTACTCGGCGTAAATCAATCCAAGGTTCCTGTGCTGGTTCCGTTATGGGAAAAGAAAGATGCGCTGACAGCTTGTATCTTCCCGCGCTCCTTGCCGCGTGTTTTTCTCTTTCCTCTTTCATCGTGATTCTAAACAATTAGGGATTTATGTCGTTCTTTTTTCTTTGTGGCGTTTCAATCTCTTTTAAAAAAATAATCAAAAAAGTGCACACCACACACACACACAACACAACACACAAATTTTCGGATAGCTAACGTTCCCAAGGACAATATGGTGAATCGTCTGTCTACAATCAGTCAAAGTTGTGTCACTACTTTTATGACTACTATAATACTAATAAAGTACTTAACAAAGTAACGTAAAATAAAAATAATAATAACTCCTCATATATGTAAAATAATTATTAAATATTTTTTATTTGTGCAATTATATTATAGATTCTAAACTTATATAATTTCTGAAAATAAAACTAAATTATTAGCGTGCTACAAGTAGGAAAGTTTGTGAATACCGAATTAATTCGTTTTGTTGTAGTGTATCTTAAAATTTCGCGCATTTTTAAATGCTCTTATATTCCTTACTAAGCATATCTTTCGTGTAACGGGTATAAAAAATTAAATGCCGCATTTGTGCCGAATGAATTCTCCCCGCCAACCGGATGACGTCTGTTGTCCATTGTACAATGCGTGCACGTAAAGTATAACAATGAGGACAATTACGACATATCAGCTGATTATAGAAATAAAATGACTCGCACACCTGGCGATGTGTATTAGGACATAGGACAAAATTCAAATTCAAGCATTGTAGTCACATTGCCATCGTGATGCTTCAATAGAGCAAAAAGGGCATCCTCGATCATTTGCTTAAACTTCTTTTGGATGACAGGAGTCACCAATGATGACTACGAATCTGGTTGAGTGCACTCTGTGGTCAACTGCGATAAAAAAAGACGAAAGAGAGTAAAAGGTCGATGCTTAGACCGTTTCTCCACCCTCGCGCCTCGTCGCTGTTCCTCGACCTTACGTTCCTCCTTTTTGCCTTCTTTCTCCGCGCGACGACATGAAATTCCTCTGGCGAACAGAGACTGCTCGGTCTCTGTTCGCCACAGATCCCTGGTCAATGCAATCTCCGCAGTATCAAGGATGCTTTGTACGCAGGACGAATAACGAGCGGCAGATGGGGGTCCCTGCGTCTCGGCCTTTTAGAAAAGGCCCGGCGCGGACCACTTCAAGTCGTAGTCGCGGCAGCGAATACCGATGATGAAGAAAGCGACTTGCTAGTTCACGCAGATGATCTTTTTCAGTTTGCATGCCGTGCATAATGCATTAGGCAGCAGCAAATAAAACAGATGCACACCGGCAATCGTAATTATTTCATTGTATTAGCTTGGAATTTGGAGAAAATGTGAGCATGTAAATGTTCTAAATTATTTCAAAATCCGCAATAAAAACGTAATGTACCTACATTTTAACAATTTTATTTACATATTTATTTATACATGAAAAATTCATAATTATTCAGATAATTTCTGAAATTATTATTTAACGAAATTTTAATCTGAGACTTAATTATGAAGATATTCATAAAGGAACAATGAATTTTACATTTCATTTAAATTACCGTTAAAATATAGTTAATGAGAAAAAATTTATTTTTCTTTCTTTTAATTTTCTATAAAGAAATAAGTAAAGTATGAAAAAGTGTGTGTGTGTGTGTGTGTATAATATATATCTATGTATGTATAAAATTGGTATGAGTTTGTGACAGACATCGTCTTCGTTCTAACAATGTATAATAAAATAAAAAAAAAGATAAGAAAAATTAAATAGCCTCTTCTTAGCTTGAACACAATGAAATACACGAAACAGTGGCACACGATGGAAGTACGATATGGCACGCAATGATGTTAGTAGCTATTTTCGCAGGTGCGACACAGCTCTGATCCTTCGCTATTTGCCTTGCGCCTTTGTTTCAATGCTACTCGCATTGTGAAATAGGTATCCGCGATATTGACTTGTCTCTTACCGATAGAACTCGACAAGTTCCGCGAAGTGATAAATCGTTTGTTCGTGCCGAGAAAGAAGGGTAGATTAAAAAAGCAGCACGCGTAGAAGATAACGTATTCATGTATTCTGTTGGATCGTAACTGAAGCTCATCTTGTTGCTCATTTTGCCAGTAGTATTCACACGCTGTTGCACATTTAGGAGTCAACTCATGAGGCACAAAGATTTAAAAAGATGTTTTTTATATTATCTGATGTTATTTGTACATTTAATTTTTATAAATTTTTTCTATTAAAAATAGTAAAGAATTATATAAATATGTATATTCTTTGTTAATTTTTGTATTGTGTTTTTAATATTAAGTCTTATCGATATTCAAGTAAAAAAATTGAAATAAAATGATAAAGATCATTGGCGTTGTTTAGTCCATTCCGGCAGAACGAGTTAGGCTCGTGTGGTCAGTGTCTTGAACCAAAACAAGCACAGGCCGAATGGGTTAACATTTGTTGAGTAATTACTAATTAAAAAATAACAATAATATGCAATACTTATACCAATATTAAATTTATTTAATTATTATTGCTAATTTAACGGCTGTTTTATTTTTATCTTGACATTACAAAAATATAAAAATAAATCTAAAATAACAGACATCTTATGTGGTGTGTAGGTATATACATAAAGGAATTTAAATAATTTGATTACAAATATATTCTTCTTTCCAGTTAGTATTTTTAGCATATTACTGACACACAATTTTTCTGAAAATGTGAAAAATATTAAGCATAATCCAAAAATTAAAAATAATAACATAATAGGTATATCTACTATATAGCAGCATCCTAGACGATGATATTTTATTTTCGTATACTTTAGAATGATCTACGACATTTCCAAGTGCAATATTCGCTCATAGTTATGAAAGTCCTAAATTGCAGCATCTTGTGAGCTAAGTGGTTGTCTTGTGAATCTTGTGATGCAAAGTACACAAAGGACGCGTACACAGTCAAAAGGTTCTCAGCCACTTTGTGGTGTCCTCTTTGGGAAAAGACGACGAGTGTGGAATAAAAGAGCGCTTCAATTCCGTAAATATTAGGACAGGTTCGCCTAGGTAACCTTCCATAAAGGAAGGTACACAACATCCTTTACGGAAATAGCCTCTTACAGCTCGCAAGACTGCGTGAAAACCCATTTCTTTAAACGAGTGATTCAAGATTATTTATCCTCTTCAAGCATTAATAATGTCTTTGCTATTAACTAAACCATACGTATCAGAAAAGTAGATAAAAATATGTAATTCCCGTAAAATTCAAAATAAATTTTAGTCGAATATATATACATGGCAAATATAAATTAAGAAATATGTGATTAAAAACGCAATGGTTTTTGTCAATATTGTTTTTATATTTATCTCATATCACAAAAATTACATTTTAAATAATAATAATATAATGTACCTTATAATATTGCAGAAATAATATTAATAAATTATATTTTTAATGAATGAGTAAATTAAGCAAACTTCTTATGAAATATGAGATACTATATAGGGAAACCAAGCATTCTCTGATGTGATGCGCTTTCATTCATAATTGTCTTCATGGATCGATATTCATTGATGTGTCAATTTACCTGCTTTAATACGACTCTACGTTGCCTTGATAAGTTGCGTATCGAAATACAATGCCGCGCTTTTTCTTATCAATCCACGCTCGTGCGGATTAAACTGCGATCTTTGAATTCAGATTCTCGTGACTCGTATCGTGATTCTTAACGCAATTGACAATTCTGAATATTACTTTTTTACATAATTAGTAGGCAAATGATATTTATTTTTAAACAGAAAATATAAGGTAATTATACAATAACGAATAATTAAGTTTATTTCTCATAAAAAAATTAAATGCAAGAATTTATAAAGATAAATGTACGTACCTACTACGTATTTACTTCATACTGATAATATAGATAAGACGCAATTGTTTGAGCCAAACGACACTGATCTTTGTCTTGTGTTTATTTATAACTTAAACCATCATCTTCAAACTCGACAAAAGCATTTCAAGGATCGATTTGTTCTCAGGCTCTCTTTTCAGCGATCCTTTAGTCGTCACGAACGAAAGTGCTCGAGTGTCGGAGCGAATGTGATTTCCCACGTACCGTTGTCAGGGTATACAATCCTTCCGCCGCCATTAAACTCGTCTCGCTACTTTCCCTGACAACATAGATATATACGAATCGGCTGTGAATGAGCGAAGAAAAAAAATACGTACTCGCTCGGTGGGTTGTTACCGTGGCAAACATTGGCGCGAACGCGATAGCTTTAAGATTAATTCCCGTCCGCCGCTTTCCGCGCGTAGTGCCGGCGCGGCGAGAGGAAAAAGTACCAGGTGCGCCATAGGAAACAGGCATGAATATCTAATATATAGGCGAACCCGGAAACGAGACGAGAGGCGCACGTCCTGTTCTGAGGACTTCGTCTCTCCTTTCACGTGGTCCTCGCCTCGTGATTCGTGATACCTCGTGGGCACACCGGCAGCTGCCGACATGGACAGCCGAGGTCGTCCTTCTGGTGTTTTAAGAAAATTTATATATCGCTCCCTCACCCATGAGTCTGAGAAAAAAACAGCCAGCTTGTCAGGATATCCACCCACTTCCTTCTCTACGATTAAAAAAAGTACTTTTTTCCCAGGATCCGTGTGTAGACTTGCGTGGAAATTTTTCTAGCTTTGAAATGCTTCTCAGATTTCTAAGATGTACCGTTTATCGTATCATATTATTGTACAGTAATATTTAAAGAACTTTATTATACAATACAAGGAGCTATCATATATGCAGACACGAAACCCCATAATTTACTATTTTATGATATTATAATGCGTAATATCTTATCTCGTTAGAGAGTAAACTTTATTTAAATTATGTTATCTGATTTATATAAGTGATTTACAAAAAATTCCAAAAATTACACAGAAAAAAATTATCCAAAGAAGAAATTCGAAGTATTGATTACAGATATATGAAAAAGTAAATAATTCATGCTAGTTTGAATGTCGCACACACATTTATGTATTATATTTATAAATAATAGTATCTTTGCATTATTTGATAATAGAGAGATGCTTGAAGGGAGAGGGAAGTATGTGAAAATATAAAGCTGCTAAATATAAGTCACATGATGCTCTTCCGGATAAAAGATATACAATCTCTAACCGCATCAGATTGCTTCATGCTACGCAGAAATAATGTTATTTGCGTAGTTGGAAATAATGTTGAATATTACGCGTATGAAAACAGAATCGTGTGAAAATTGAAGGAGTGCAAGAAGCTGTAAGGTGAACATGTGTTGCGAGCGATAGATCATCCAATAGATCCATTGTGACCTTCGATCTTTACATCTGCGTAGCACATTAATAATAGAACACATCAACGGTATTCTCGATATGCTGTGCTCTGTGCTCCCCCTTTTCTCTCGCCTTTTTATGAGATTTTCTTACCTGGACCATCGACATCATCCCACGCTCGATGATGAGCAGGTGATGAGCCTCACCGACCCATCCCGAAATCAAAACCTGCGCAGGTTATGCTTTCAAAGATCTTCGGTTAGCCTAGGTCGCAATTCTTCATACTACACTGCTGCTCTCGATTATTGTAGCATCTGCTGATCTTGCACATATCGAAATATGCATAATAAACTACAAAGATATATACCACACATAATTACTTAGTCTGATTTTTTATTTTTTCTTAAACAAATAGTTTAAAAGTCCAGATTTATTTAATTTTGCTGTCACAACGCGGACATTCAAACTAGCAATTACTAACCCAACACGCAAATTTTCAGTTTTAAAAACTGAAGGGGTGCAGGAAAAGGGCTCCAGCAATTGTTTAGGTACTTTTTTATATCTATAATCAACACTTCAAATTCCTTCTTATTTAGATAATTTGTTCTGTTAGATTTTTGGAATTTTTTGTGAATCACTGATGTAAATCAGATAATATAAATGAATCTTGCATTTTCAATAAATTAAACAAATATCTAATAAAACACCTTTTTAATAAAAACATAGTTTTATTGTAACATATATGCATGAGAAGAATGTACATCAAGGATTAAATTAATGCAATTTCCATCGCAAGTAATGGCATAACTTTAATACATTTTGGTGGATAACAGCACAAGAGCTTACACAGCACATTGTGTATATATGTGTGTGTGTGCACTCTTCTATCTTCATCCGATATAGGTTGATGTTGATATAGCAAGCAAGCATAGGTATCAGTTCCTCATCTTGGATGACCACCCACGATTCGAGGATTACTTTCACACATTAACCCCATGTGCACCGCGATAGCAAACGAAAGACGGTGGGCGGCCGAGCACCTCACTATCAGTTAACAACGGGCGCAACAAACAACAACGAAGCCTTTCTCCGTGCGTTTCTTTGTTCCCTGTGTATTAATCATTCGGCTCGTGACAACTGTGCCCGTAACTGGCAACTTATACTCACCTGCAAATAATCATGCGACACGCGGTCGATTTTCTCGCTGGTACATCGCGATGACTAACAAAAGTACGACTACGCGACGATTGACGAATCGAATCGCGGAGCGAAATCGTGAAACAGACAACGTGCATTCCGTTGCACATATCTCTTTCTTAACGGCTGCATACTCGGGAGTCCTTCAGTCTTTGAGCAACAAGTGGACTACAAATGAAAGCATTCCGAGTCTTGTTCTGATCTGCAGCGCGATGAAGGCGAAATGGAATTTATACGGGCAATAAACGGTTTGATTTTATCATAAATATATATAATTTAGATTTGTATGTACAATGGACTATATATACAAAAATTATACTGTAATTATGAAAACACGACATAAGTGAGCAAAATGTTTTGTAACTATTATCTATCTCTTTCAAAATAACAAATTAGAATAAATATCAATAAAAATTAGATTTTGCTAATTAAGTTTAATTAAGTATAATTTTAGTAGTTACTTAATTTCCTTTATTTTTACGACATTTTTACATTTTAATAGATGTTTTATCAAAATCTTATTACCAAGATATTTAACAATTAAAGAATTATAAATATATAATAGAGAAAAGTTTATTTTTTAGTAACAAAAATTGACTAAGATTTCTAACCATAGAGATCATTATCAGATTCCTCAAATATATTGTTTGTATCGCTTAATGTTCGCAAAAATCATTTTACATCTGGTTTTTATATACAGTTTTAACAACGATCAGTGAATTTCATGCGCAAAACCGATTTTATTCGGTCTTGAATACTCAGAATCGGATAACTGCGGTGAACTGCAATAAAGCAAACACATTCGCGTTCTTGTCACAAGACAATCGATCATTATATTCACGAGTTTGCCGACGACCGAGAAACGCTCAGGTCATTCCTTTTTTCTTTTTTTAACAACGACAACGACAACGATGGCGGCAATAATTCCAGTACTGACGCCGTGGTACCGTTTTCCGTTAGCTGAGCGAGATGGTTAAGCGAACGTCGTGGTTGTTTTGCGCTCTGCCAAGCGAGACTACCTCAAGCGAACGACGGAATTTTACCTCGTGAGATTTCGCGGAAATTTGCCCCTTCGTACCCTTGCCTGATCCTTCAAGATGATCCTGACCTTCGACGTTCCTTCCTTTTCTTCAGTGTCCATCTCCCTTTCTCCTTTTGTGAGCCCCCTGCCATATCACTTCAAATTATATATATCTGCACGGAAGACAATCCTTCATTTACTTAACTCTGGACAAGAATATAATTGATTTCACGATGGTTAACTTGGAGTTTGGAACCTCTTGTTTGATTTTTAAGTAAAGTAAAGCTAATGTTTCATCCTCGGTTTCATCAGTTTGTATCTATTAATAAAAGTTGATATCTATACCATTATGTAATAGAATCTTTATGTGCAGAAATTATTGGTGTAATAACATGTACAATTATATTTAATTTTATAAAATATTATTTGTGTATAACTTCAAGTTATCCAGTATAATTTCTGTATATATTCTAGTTAAATATAGGACAAATAAAAAATAAAAAATTTATTGGCATAATATTCTATAATAATTAATCTAAAAAGTAATAAAATTACAATTTCTTGAGTAATTACTTTCTAGCTCTTACAAGTTAAACATTTTCCACAATTCATACACTAAATTAATCTTAATGTTACTATTTAAAATTTAAAAATACTTTACTTAAATTTTAATCTATTTTTGTTTTTTATCACTTTTGTTTATAATGGAATGGTTGCGCTTGAACATTCCCTTGCTGCATTCGAGCGTCTAGTTTACCGCATGGAGTTCACCTCTCTTGTGAAATCGCGCTAGAGAAGGGTACCGTTACTTTGCCTTCTGAGAAGGAGACAGTTTCTATCGTGAGGGCGAGCAGAGGGATCTAACTTGTAGTCATAAACGTATATTCGCCGTATAAGATAGTGTGCCGCGAGTAACCATGCGCGACTGCAATCAGATACAAAGTCATACGTCTTTATGACGATCAACTCAAATAATATACGCAAGGTCGATTTTGCACTATTACTTTGAATCTAAGTTCTGACAATCGTCCAGTAAAGAAATATAATATATAGTTTAATAATATTAATATTAATTACGAATATTTTTTAGTAATTAATTGTAAATAAAAGAAACATAATAAAAGCAAAATTTACTTTTTTATTGATTCAAAAAAGATTCGATAATAGGACTTTATAGGGATTGTAACACTGTTTTATTAGTTTCTAGTTTATTGGAAACATAAAACAGAGAAATAATATTAATCTTTCCACTTTATTGAGAATTTTGCGATATTTACTAGCCGTGTAATAATATTAGTATCAAAATAGTAGCAACAAGATTTTAATTATTTATAATTTTTTTTACCTATTTTACTTCAAATTATCGAATTAATTATACCACGATTATCTATGCTCGATTTGTATTTTATTAATACATACGTATAGTCTCTTCTCATCTTTGTTTTCTTAGATTGTCAACAAGTTTCAAACCAATTTGTATGCGTTATTCATACAAATTATTATATTTCTTTACTGGACGATTGTCACATTATTAAGTTTTGGAAATCTTATTATAAATATCATCAAAACGTTAAAACCATTACAGTGGTTTTTTTATGCATGTTTCAACTCAACGTTATAATTTACTTTACAATTATACATTGTAGCGGAAATAAATTATATCATTCGATATGTATCGATGGAAGAAAATGTCTTTGTGAAAACGTGTTAGAAGAAACCTACAATGCACGCTCAAATTCCCGCGCTATTGATGCGTACGGAAAATATAATTAAGCAAACAGCATTACAGCGAAAAGTGGGCATTATTATCCCATTCTGAAATCTCTAATTAGTATATACTTGGCTGTCAACTAAAGCGGAAGGACATTTTTCCGGAGTGAAACTGTCTGAATTATTTTTCCTGCAAGACATTCGCTTCTAAGAAACATGCGGGAACTACAACGATTTCCTTATATTTTACGAATACTTTAACAACTTTAATTACATCAAACTTTAGCTTTAATCAGACAAAGGTAATATCAACGCATAAAAGATTTGAAGCGTAAACAATTGTTTATACTAGCTGCATAATTCCATTTTATTGTTGTTTATACTACAAAATTAATTTTAGATTAAACATAAGAAAGTTTAGATTTAAAGAAAATATAAAACAAACTTACTTAAACATATTTACTAATTGTCTCTTTATTTCTGAATTTATTCATTATTTTAAAGATCTTTGAGCTTTTGTGTATAAAAATATAAAAAAGATAAAATATTGTTATTTAAAAGTTAAAATATCTAATATTATGAGATTTTTTACTTACAAATTTATTAAATTAAAAAAATAATCTTGTTGGAAACGGGATGCTCGTGCACGCATCTCGCGTCTTTATTGTGATGTAGAGGGGTGCGTGCTTATGTTACGCGACACGTCTCATGTGGGAAGAGAGCCAGAAAGAAGCGAAGCAACAGGCTGCTGCTTCCGAACTTGGAAGGTTATCAAAAGTAAGAAAGAAACACTCGTAGAAACACTGAATATTATAGAAGCAAAAGAAATAGGAAATCTAATATACAAATGGTTTTAGTTTTTATTTATGAAACAGGCAAACACTATCAAAAGAAGAATATTACATTCTTACAAATTATTTTTGTAAATATCTCGAAAAAATTTTTTAATGATAATGACTATTTATTATTATGTGTACAACAAATTTATTATTAATTTAATATTAAAATAATATTTTTTAAAAATTTAGTAAATTATTAGAAAGAAGGAGAGAGATAAGATGCAATATTAAGTTACGTTTACGTAATTACTCATAAGTTACTGGCGCCAGACTATGTGTGTAATCGCGATTCATGATTCATGATTTGCGATTCGCGATTCGTGTACCTATAATTCGCGAATAGTGTGGAGAGAAAATTCGTCAAAATTATATCCGCAATTTATCATTTCCGCTGATTCACCAGCAAATCGGTTTTCCGACGAAATCAAACGCGAATTATCATGAATCAATATGAAGTAATGATAAAGTACATATCGCGAACAGTGCAGTGTGGAGAGTTACACGGCAAATGGATGAATTTTTGACGAATTATTACAAATCGCAAATTACGAATAGCGCATAGTCTGGCGCCAATTGTGGACAATATTCTCTTACATGATTAGTTTAAACATTGAATAATAATTTATTTGTTTATCTTTTTTTCTTTGAGTATATTTCCATCATATTTAAAAATTCACAATGTTCTTTATTTAAACTAAATTCAAACTTGTCCATACTGTCATCTCGTATTATATAAAAATTTTGTTTCAAAAATTTACCGGTCAAAATTTTGTTTAAAAGCTACCGGTTAGCTGTCCTTTCTTATTAAACAAGGATTACATATAGGTATACATCTCTTGCATGAATACTTTTTATATTTTCCACTCTGCCAAATTATTAACATTTTCCACATATCGGGTAAAATACATTTTCCAGACGGAAACTTTCCAATTGCTCGTTCTCTCTCAACCACTGCTTTTCTCGCCACATGGCCAGGCGCCACTCATTTCTCGGCACATGTGTAGCATACTTCGAAGCCTATGCCTTTCGCTTCCCACGTCTCGAAGGCTTCTGGGAAAGCAGAAGGTATCACTGTCCACGAGAAGAATTAGTTTATGCGAAGACAAGTGCCTTGCTGCCTTGTGCTATTCGAACCGTATCGGCACACACACACACATTTAAGCTAAAGAAAACAGTTTAAACAACAGATTTAAATTTGACAAGTTTAAAAGGACATTTGCAAGTGTCAAAATATAGACAAAATATAGTCAAAATGTAGATTTTGGAAAGACCGCATTCTATATAAAATTATAACTAAACTTACGTGTAACTTATATATAGATATAAATAACTATTAAAGACTTTGCAATTGTTTAAATTTTTTTAGATACGATGCGATTTAAACTACAAAATTCTAATTTAGCGTGATTTAGCTGATTAGCTTATAGCTTATTTTAATTATATATTACCAAATTTAAATTTCAATAGAAATAAAACGCGCGAGCTTGAAAAAGATACTGTCGTGTGCAAAATAAATAATTATTGTAACTGAAGCGGTTGCGACTGAATGCAGGAAATTGATTACTTTATCGTTTCTTATATACCTACCAATGTAGAACGTTCTATTTTTATATATTGTTCCGAAACAAAAACACCAATTAAGAAGTGTAGCCACTCTATATAAGTTCACTTAAGATAACGTTCACACGATAATTCTCTTTTCAAGGTACCTATAACTTACCTTTCTAAGACAGTTCTTTTTCAAGGTGGGGCGTCTTTTTAGCATATCTCGTTGATATATTTCATGTTATTTGCATAATGTGCAAAGAATATTTAATATATAATATTTTATATTATATGTACAACTTTAACTTTAATGACTTTTAAATGAATCTGGAATCAATTTTTTCTTAGCAAAAATGTTTAGAAAGATTATCATTTCTCGCAACTTTCAAAATACTATATATCTTTATAACTAACGATAAGCTTCAAATTAACATTACTTGCTTAAAGAATATGATTCCGCTGTCTACATGTATTTTTAAAACAAAATGCACGATTTTTAATTAATTATGATTGAAAAATTAACACTGCGTTTCATAATTCTGCTAATTAAAAATTAATTCTAAAATGACTAGCATAACTAATAATGTGATATAAAATGCTTTCTATAAACAAGAAAATTATATTTTTACTCATTCCAGTCTTTTTAAGATTACGGCAGATATTCTTTTATACTTAAAAATATATTGATTCGAGAACAACGCGGCTACTTTTCTTTACGCGATGAGCAAATAAGGCAAAACAGACTCAATTTCATTACGCACTACTTTACGCATAATTAACAAGCTTGGTGATTCATAGCGATCTTTAGTAGCATCTTTTTATCGTTAAACAGTTCTTAATTAATTGCTGCGGTTTTCAACCAAGAATGATTTCATTGATTTCCAATACTTTTCTACGAGAATTCTTATCATCAATCGTGTTGATTAAGAATGATTGATTTTTGTTTAAATTTATCTTATCGGATATATCAATATTTTTGGGAAGCCTTATCATTGTTATACATGATCATTAAAAAGCTTAAATTATAGAAATAATTTAGAAGGATATTTAAAAAATGCAACTAAATATTGTCACAAATAAATTATAAATTGCTACTCTTTTATTATTTTGTAATACAAAAATAAAAATTTATTATATTTTGCCTGTTTGTGTTAAAATAAATATTCCAGAAATTTTATAATATTCTATTGATCTATTTTGCTTCTTTTGCATTCTGCTTAATGCTTTCACAAATGTATGTGTTCTTAACGTGCATATTCTTTGCCCATAAAATGTCGATAGCAATGCATTTTCACTTTTACTCCTAGCATTACGTAAAGAACGAGTACCTAATACCTGACTAGTATATGACAGTTCCGACATAATTTCAATGTTGCATTTTTTCATTTCGTCATCAGCACTAAAACAAACTTTCGTCATAAAATACGCAAACTTGCACCAGAACTTGGCTTAATTAATTAAAAAATATTTAAATTAATTGAAGAATAATTCACTGCTTTTTATATAATTTATTGCGATCTGCAATGACACAACCATGAATACCTTATTCGGATGTTCATTACGTAGATGTCTCATGCGTAGAACTTCTTCGTAATAACGATAAAATTGATAACGTTGTTTACTCGCTGAAAGATATGTAATTTCAAGAAAAATTTTATGGTTTTTAAATAATACAGGATTTTATCTATCCATTGCTGGAAAATATTATTAAATATGAAAATAAGTAATTAAGATACAATAATATTTGATTATTTTTATGGATTAATATGCTGTTTTTAAAGACTAAATATCTAAATAATTAATTTGAGACCTGAACAAATATGATGCTTATCGTGATTGTATGCTTTCTCCTAATTTTCTACTTAAACAAAATATTTTTATTTATGCCATACAGTTAATTAATTTAATTCTATATTTGTAAAAAATAAACTAGCTGAATATAACTTACCCCACTAGGGCACTGCTTACAATTCTCTCAATGTTGCACTTTACGGAGCATAACCGAGCAGCGGTACTAATTCAATCGTCGTCCTTATACATCGGGCAACAGGTTGCGGTATGTAGTATTAACCGCTAATTAAAGAGACATCTTAATTACCGTTCCGAATTTTTATAAGTGACTCATATTGCGCTTGCATAGCATATCCGTCAAAAACGCGGGTTAGTATTACAGACATACAGAAAATTTTTTGTTCAAGTTTGTATATAATGATGAGTCAGATAAATCACATATTTCGCTTAGTATTTAATTATTAGTAACTATTAGTTATTATCATTATTATTGGTATCTATTATTATAAGTATCTATCAGTATCATTATCATGTATCAATATCGATAAGCTAATGTAATCACTGACGCATCACATATTCAACAATATTTTAGAGAAACTGCCAATCAGCATTTCGCAAGTTCCAGAGAAACTATGAAATTGAAATTATGTAGGTATATTCAAACGTAATAGAAAAAATGTGATAAATAAAAATGAACAATGTTGGCTATTACTAACTAAAATTATCGTGCTTTGCCGCAAGTATATAAAAATTTGTAAATATTTTAAAAACTTAATTATATTTATACGTTACCATTTTATAACAACCATTTTTTGTAGTTTGAACTTTAGCACTTAAGAGAAAGCACGTTTATCTCAGAACACTTGTATATGCGCATAAAAATAATAATTATAATAATGTTTTTAATCATGTATGTGATATCTAAGCTATAACTACGAAATTTTCAAAGAATGATGTAAGTTTTCTTGTCAAGAAAATTTATTACAATCGGATAGGTTCTCCCTATCTGATTGTAATAAATGGATGGCGAGTGTGGTTCTCGTTAGATTTTCTCACTATTAATTGTTTCCCATTGATAGTACAAGACGCGTGGCACAGATTACATACACTCTTCTGTTCAGACAAATGAGAGAAGATAAAAACGTTTGTTTCCGCAATGATGTTCCGCGAGATTTTCTATGGTCATACCGTGTCCTTCAACATTTTCTCACTGGATACTTCATTCAGATTAGAGAAGCACGATGATTGTACCTAATTCAAAGAGTGCTGAGTTTCCCTTTCGTAATTCACGTACTTGTTCTCATATGTAATTATCAATGAATGATTAATAATTACAATTAACTAATAATCTGCAAAAATATTGCATACACATTCAATGCTGGGAAATATTATTACATAGTTACTTTTTACGTTACTCAATTACGATAAGATTAAATAACTTAACAAGAATAGATACTGTATTGCTCTTGTATATAACAAAAAATATTATTAAATAAGGTAATTAAAATGCATAAAGAATATATATACTGTTATAAATTCCTTGATGAATTTAAAATGTATTCTTACAATAAATGTCAGGGTGTTTTTCTCACGTTCGTAATATAGAATCTGTTTAATAAACATGATGATCAATGTGTTCTATTCTAATAGTTATATTGGTTATTATTTTTTGTCATAATGGAGCCTAACATATGCATTCTTTGCGCGTTATACAAGAAAAACAAATCTCAGTGCTTCGTAAATCTTTAATCCCGAAATAAAGATTACGTCAGTGTGAATCAATTTGAAACATTCCTTTTGCAATTGTTGTTACATAATGTTATCTTCCAGGGAAGAAGTGATACAGACTGTTTGCGTATGTGTGTGTGAGGGAGGAAAATATTTGTAAAAAAATTTATGTGACAAACAGGTAAATATTTCGTTTTCCTCGAAAAGGTACGTGACGCTGGCGATGCACGTATGAACATTCGGTATCCATTTCAGGAATTCTTAATGCGAAGTGTTCAGTATTCTCAGACACTCTTGAAAAACATGCTACCATCCACGAATCATGTAAGATAGTAACCATGTTCTGATACAAGTGTGATTCCGTGTGGTAACATGCTTGAAAAAAATTTCTAGAAACTAATCTGCATAATTGCTGCTTCCCTATTCTCTCGAATGAAGCGCTATAAAGGACTTTCTTTGACAATTTGTTATATGTATACGTTTTATTAATCATGTTATTTTACTATGTAAGAACTGTAGATTTTTTATATTTAAATTGTACATTATCTAATTTTTATTAAAATATAATTTATGATATATTTAAAATCAAATATTAAATATATCAAATTTATTTAAAATCAAATATTAAATATATCAAATTTATGATATATTTAAAATCAAATATTTTCTGTAAAATTACAAATGTTACATATGAAATAAACAAGAATTATTATATTGTAATTTTAAAGAATTACAAGAAAATTGTGTATCCCTTTTTTTCAAACAATTTTTATGTCTTATAAAAATTCATGTTTTAGAAAAAGAAGAGATTTAGAAAGAGTAATTAAATTTATAATCAAATTATTAGATATTGACCGCTTGTTTGATTCTCGGTGAGTTAACGTTCGACGACTGACGTCTCGTGTCTCGGCTTTAGGATTTTTACTTCTTTTTGTACGCTACCGCTCATTCCTGCTCTCCCACGCATCCTGTAACTTGTACACATGTAAACGAACCGGTTAACCACGACGTTACGACCTCAGAATCGGAGATTCATAAACCTCGTGCGCACGTTTTGGTACACACATTTCTTCTTAGATCTTTCATTAGAAATTATATCAATGGATGAAAAATCAATCGATCATAAACAATTATATTACTCTGAAAACTAAAATTCGAAATTGTGCAATCATATTTTATGTTAAAAATATAGCTGTAAATGCAGGTATTGCGTATATACAAGAAGCGCTGATCATGATATTGAATCAAACTACAAAAAATAAATTTTATAAAAGAGCAAAATATTAAAAAGGATATCCTATAATTATATTATAAGTTAAGAGATATCCTATATATATAATTTAAGTTATTTACATTTGCTTATAATACATATGAAAAAAATTTTATAATAAGAGTACCAGAAAATATGTGATTATGGAAGTAATTAGAAAACATTCTCTATTTTATTAATTTATAAGTTATAATTATAAGTTAATAAACTATAAAAACATGATTTTTATATCTATATAATTTTTATGTCAGCGTCCCGTGTAGACTTGACAGTTCAATGATATTAATCGTAAGACAAATGTGATGTACTTAATGGTTTTCTCACGCCATGATCAAATGTGTACATACGTTTGGCACGTACGACAGGAAACGTTTCAACTCTGACAATATATTGCCAATATGGGATTCGCCGATACCTATACTAACGAAACCACTTGCCACGTCCGCTCCACTTAGAGCAGAATCGAAGTGAAAGTCTTTGAGGCGGTTCTCAGATCATTTGCAGTCTCCTACAGGATACAGATGTTTGAATCTTTCCTTGTGTAGAACAGAGATGCTTCAATGAATTGAGAGAGGCGGTTATATACTATAACCCATACAATTATTTCGTATACGTATCTCAAATTCACTGCTATTAAACATTCGGCAACTCGCTTTTTTACGGTAATTTAAAAATTACGCTTTTCCAAATATATAGCTCTTACAATTAGCTCAATAAGAAGTGTACATCCTAACCACTGTACTGAATAATGATTTATCACATTGGTTTAATTTATTTACATATAAGTATTCAGGTTCTCATGTTCTCAAATTTTATTTTTTGAAATGACTCTAATAAGATTTTTTAATTCATAAACAAAGTTTTTTTGTACTTCACTTTTTCTCCGTATACATATATGTCTTACTAAATATTAATGCAATGTTAAATATATCTTTTAATAATAAAACTCTATATGTAGGTATAAATAAATAAATTTTACCAGTTTTCTTGATTTAAATATTAATAATATCTTAGTTATATAACAATTTAATATTATGCTGCCGCAAAAATTTCCGCACAGCGTTAAACTTACAAATAAAAAATGCAGATTTGCAATTTAATGCATTAATTTTATGATTACTAATTTTATGATTAATGATTTAAGTGCAATGTGTTACTAAATGTCAACAATCTCAATTCAATAAAACTTTTATATCTGTAAGATATCTGTAAACTTTTTTATTCGAGAATTATTGCCATAATCTTGGTGATCTCAAATTACATATGAGTACTTAAATAAATCCGTTGTAGTTAAATATATAGCAAACACTTGTGAAAATACGCGTTTTACGTTAATGAGATAAAACTACGATTTAAATGAACTGATTTTATACGATTATCGCTCGTAATATTTAATTATCAATGTGTAATCTTGACATGGTGCATTACACGTATACGCGTACATAATGATTGTCTCCGCTACGATTTCGACCTCGTATTAACAATCATCGCGGCGGAGGATTTTAATGTGTCTGGAAAATTCAGTAAACATAAAACTTACACGATTTGTCAATTTTTATATTTAATATTTAAGTTGCAATTAAGAATTGTAATTGCCAAAAATTTAGAAACAATTTTCTTCCATTTACATACAAAATTTTTTATTTAGTCATTGACACATATATAATTAATAAGAGCCATATAAAATATGTATACAATATGCGGTTTGTTTACGTAACCTTCTATTTGGAAATATTTACAGAATTTTGGAATTATTTTTACAAAATTTATCATAAAATTACACTTAATTAACCATATTTCGAAATCAATTACTACAAATCTTGATGAATATTTTCTCGTTAAACGGAAACTTGATGATTAATTTTTAACAATGTAAAGAAATTATGAAAACAGCACATGAATTTAATTGCCACTGTTGCAGCTATAACGATGCTATAATTAGATTCTTGATCGTTGCAATTTATACATCAGCAATTGATAGCATTTTATTAAGCCGATCAATCACGAGAGGTTTTATATACCTACATAATGTTCCAATTATCGTACTTTCTATCGCTTGCGGGTTTTTTCTTATAAATTTGGAAAAAAATCTTTTTTACACTTATTTTTTTAACAATAAGCTAGTAAGAGATTATTTTAAAATAATGTAAAGATTGTTTAAAATATTTAATTTGTTTTTTTTAAATTTATTTAATATATATTATAAGAAGGGCTCGATGTGATTATAAATAAGCTGCAGAAAAATTCAAGGATAAAGTGAAATAGTGTTTTTACAAATAAATCACCAGATTTCATTATAAAACACTATTGGGCTTAGCCGCTCCTTTTGCCGCGCAAAAAGGAATTTTAGAAGGCATGAGTTTCCTGTGCCGAACTTTACGTAACAACATCCTCTCTTGCGATATTCACAACCGCTATTTTAGATTATACCTATTGCAGTATTCGCGTGAACAGATTTTACTTCTAGTAATTGACGTGAATTTGCGCATGCTTTCAAATCGCTCTCCGCGGCTTTCTTTCAGCAGTTTCCGCCCGATCAGGTCGGAAATCGCATTCGGAGTAGATCGTAGATTATCGGCATGGATTTATTCTGTCCAACGCTAATGGACCGGACGCTGCAGCACATATTTAATCAATTTGCACGGCTGGCCTTTTAGTTGGCGTATGACTAATACTCTAAAAACCTTTATTTTATCTAAGCGAAAGCAACATATTCCTGAGAATTGTCTTTTTACATATATTAAAATAGCATACTTGCATATTAATATAGGTACTTTAATATGTTAATATGTACCTATAATTACTGCTTTACTTATTAAAATTATGAAATCTCTTATATTAAGTCCTAGTTTCGTTTTAGTATATTATTTTATCTATATATAAAGATTATATCAAAATGGTTATTATAATTAAAATATTTTAAATTACTGTTTTGTATAAACAATTGTTAAAATTTTATCTGAAATGTTAAATAATTTTAGGATAAAGTAATTTTTTACGTAATTTGAGTATTCCTTTTAGCATCTTGTCAGAGTAAAAATTAATTTATAATTAATCTAACAAATTTTACAATTTAATATTGTACAATGTTAGCAGTGAATGGTTCAGTGGATACATTTCAATATAATATACCATATTCTAATAAACTTTAATGACTATCGACAACCTTGGCTAATTAAGATTACTTAACAACTTCTCATGCATTCCTTTCTAAATCGTAGCTGACATAGAAAAGAAAAATCAAGCTAAACGACATTGACTAACGTTATATTAATACAGTCGAGCTATAAAATAAAAAATTTTTAATTTGTAAACTTCAAAATGTTATTAAATTTTTTGCATAGCATGCTTCTGTATTATTTTTTATATATGTAGATTAAAACTGGTATAATTTTAATTAGTTTTTATTTTTTATGGATGCATCTTGCGTCAATTATGTAGCTGATTCTATTATCATGGATCAATATAGATAACTACTTATTTTTTGTTGTTGTTTACAGCATGTGCATGTAGCAATGTTATACCGATTTCAAAGAGTTCCAATCTTTGCTGTTGCATCATTTTGTACTTATATCAATAAATCACTTAGACATTAAACACGTCGATCTCTTCTAGCATCACTTGTAACTTCTATTATATCCATCTTAACGATCTTATAATTCCTTCCGCGAGTGCAGTCAAGGATGTTAGATGCATGTTATGTTTGTACCGTGATTTGCGTCGTAGATATTTGATAGACGTCACAGAATGTGTTTGACTTCTGAAACGAGTAAGGTAACTGTCCCAATAGAAAATCACTTCAGCACGTAGTTCACGGCTTATTTTATGTTACAAATAAAAAGAACAGGAAAAATAAAACATTAAATTCTTGAAACAATAATTTAAATTTTTAATTGTTATATGAAAGAAAAAATGTTTTATTTATATAGAAAGTAATTATTTGTTAATTTTTTAATAAACGTCTATTGATGGTTTAACGATAAATCATTAATAATCGAATTCCAAGTCCCAATAATAAGTCAATAGTAAATCAGTCGACATTCCAATAAGTAAAATTTCGATGTTTGCAGTTCTATCTTTTCTAGATTTCCCAACTTCGGCTTATTGGGGGTATTAGGAGCAGATATAAATATTCCCTTTTCAGTAGGTTGCTAGCTTTATTGATAAGAGACTTTTTATATGCAATTGCGAATTTAAAATCTATAAGGTAAAGGATTAAAACCCGCGTGACTCGCTAATTATGAATCCGCCGCTACCATACAAAGCTATGCGGCATATGATAGTCGTTAATTATATTATCTTTATGAAATTCTAGAAAAATGAGTTAATTTTATTTAATTATATTCTACAAATAATAAGATAATTTAAAAATATGTTTTCCGATTTTTAAGATTATATTTATTAATTAATTTTTAACAAAACATGTTTAAAGTAAAAAATAAGATATTACTGAGACATGGCTTACTACTGACAATGAAACAGTTACCTCACATTGCTAAAAAATACTTTAATCAATCAAAGACTATGCATGCAGTGGAATTTATACTTGTGTGTTGTCCATTCTCATTGTCAATGTTACTGCGTAATTATAGTATAAATACAACAGTCAATATTCCGTTATTAGTATTACGTTATTAGTATTATATTTTTTTCTTTTTTTTTTTTATTTTTCTTTTCTCTTTACTACCTTTTCCTCTATACAATAATACGGCGGCCGTAATTATTCTGTACAATCTGCCATTTTGAATACGAATTAAAAGCTCATGCAAATGCACCATAAATTAATGCGACGTATTGCATTTTTATCGTGTCTTTTTTATTTCGACATCGACCATTAATTTATACTTCTTGCTATGGAAAATCAGAAAGATTTTTTGCTTCTTACGTATGAAACCGCTGTAACTTTTATACATATATTATTAAGTCTGTTATATAACAACTTTTCAGTTTTTGTTTTAAATGTTAAATATTATTGGGTCGCTAGGAAAGTTCTGGCCGTTTCAGGACAAAATGACAAAAAATCTATTTACCGGAATATTTTCGCAAATTTCTGCTGCAGGGGCATATAAAGGGAGTATATGAGGCAACAAATATTAGACGTGAGTCTGTTTCTACATCTGCTGGAATCGATCGTGATCTACTGCCGAAAACCGTTCTGAACAGGCTCGATCGTCAAGGTCGAAGTTGTCGTCACAGAAGCGTGTAAACCAATATCTTGCATTGCGTTCGCTCACAGTACCCTCGCCGAATGCGGTGTTAACGCGACAATTTGACTTGGTAACATTGAACCTAGATTTAAAGTCGTTAAGCAGACAGCCGCGAATAAGGGTTTACTCAAAGACATAACAGAGCTTATACTTGAAAGATACGCGAAACCTAAATGCACTTCTATGTTGCCCAATATTCTCCCTTTATATACCCCTAGAGCAGAAATTTCGCAAATGTTCCGATGAACAGATTTTTCGCCGTTCTAAAACGGCCAGAACTTTCCTAGCGACCCAATAACATATAATGATATTATGTGCTTAACACAACTTATTACTAATAACGTATTTTACTAATTTTTATTAAAAAATAGAAATTTTTAGAGAGAAAAAATCTGTTCTTTAAGAGTACAAAATATTTTCAAAAAATCTACGTGGCATACCATCAGAATGATATAAATTGAAAATAAAGCATTGTTCTCCATAATAACAATGACTTATTTTTATTTCAGGTGAGCATTGTGCGAGACATTTTTGGCCGACTTGGGATAATCATACGTAAGTAGAAAGATCACACGGACCGAGGATACTAACAATTTAGGCTTGCGGTAGTCGAGAACGAATACTTCTCGATCATTTCGGTATTCTTTTTCGTGAAGACGTTCTCACGTCATCTCACGTTACAGCTCGCATTATCTGCGCTTTCTGTATCCCCTCTTTGCACATCTTGCCATCTTCGGTCTTCCTCTGTGGCCTACAAAGCCGACTCGATAGCCCGTCTTGTTGGGTTCCCAGCATGCCGACAAAGAATTCTAAAGATTCGTCGGGAGCTCTCGTGCCACGCTCGGACCTGTGCGTTACGATTGCTCGACTTTTTCTGCCAGACTTCCCCACAGTTTTAACAGGTCTCGACGAATTTCTGCCGGTGATTCTTTAGAACCTGCATGGTTGTCCAAGAATTTATTGAGAACTTAATTGGCGCCGGCACTTTAAAGAATATAAATTTCAGGGCTATCTCATAACCCTGCTTTACTTGCGAACTTTATAGTTACCTATATAGGAAGAAGAAGTACACTAAAATGACATATAAGTTATTCCGTTATTATTATTTATAACAATAATTTATCTGTAACAAAATATTTCTCGCTTTATAAATTGCCAAGTTATGTATCTCTCTATTTTGCCACATACATCATAAATTTAACATATAAATAAAATATTTTATATGCATTATTTATAGCATACAAATATTATTATTAGACATCAGATTTTTCATATGCAGATTGGTGGAAAAGAACTATTATAATAACTAATTATAAGATTATGTTATAATATCCAACATATTTATAACTAACATTTGTTGGAGTATAAATACCTATGTTAAATATTATAAATAACATAATTTCTTATAGTTATTAATTACTCTTTTCCACCAATCTGCATATGAAAAATCCGATGTCTAATTATTATTTTATATACGATTAATAATTTATATCTAAATATAGTTAAACGTATGTTCAAGTGACTCATTTTCAGAAGAATTAACGTACAATCATGAGACGTGACTTCACGAGTACAGCTGATATAATTTCTTTATTATATCTGCTATATATACATACACAAATTTTAAATAAAAGATTTAGTATAGCAAAATGAGTGAAAAATTTAGTAAAAATTTCGAAATTATACTTAAATCTAATTGTACATTAAAACTTTCATAATCCAACATATTGTCGATAATAAGTCCATCATATATCGCAACATATTGGACATGTAAGAAAATATCAGCGTGCAATATTATATGATTCTGTCAACTACACATGCAATTTTTACCTGTAACAAAGTACAGAGAAGCACTTATTTATTCTTCACTCTGAATACGATTCGCTAAATTCGTGATATTATGATCTATATTAGAACTGTACTTTGTAGTCACGTCTCGTGATTGTACGTTAATCGGTCTGAGTCACATGAACACGCGCTTGATTAATGATTACTCGGCCAGGTCCAGTGATCTCATTGGAACGAAGCTTTATGACTTGTTGTTAATCACTGACGTCTGAGCGGTATTACGAGGGGTAGTGTAAACTTTCTGGTGCTCTAACGAGTTACGTCCGCATTAGAGAACATTAGAGAAAAATCACGATTGATACAAGCAAAAAACATGATCCGCGCAGAACATAATTCAAGGCAGATGCTACATGAAAGGAGGTGTTATGTAGCGAAATATTCATTGAGAATCGTGCTAAAAATAATAAAAACGAAAATACAATATAATTGGCCATAAGAGTCAAACGCGGTACTTAGTGCGTATTTTTAATCAAACTGATTAAATTATATTCCGTAAGTTTCCAACATATTATAACTGCGCGCCGATTATTTGTCGGACTTTAAACACAGCTATCATTGGAACATTAAAAATTCTCTGTCCCTTCCCTAATTAAATCGATATCGATTTAATATTAAAATCACTGTAAAAACTTATTGCGAAAAATATTACCCCAGCCAGGGTTCGAACCTGGAATCTCCCGCATTCCGTTCGGGTGTCTTAACCAATTCGACTACCGGGGCATGTGGTAATATTTATCGCAATAACCAGATAATAATAATTTGAACGTCTTTCTCAGGCGACGTGAATAAACAATAAATTCTTAAGGACTCTCGAAAATTCAAATACAATATAATTGGCCATAAGAGTCAAACGCGGTACTTAGTGCGTATTTTTAATCAAACTGATTAAATTATATTCCGTAAGTTTCCAACATATTATAACTGCGCGCCGATTATTTGTCGGACTTTAAACACAGCTATCATTGGAACATTAAAAATTCTCTGTCCCTTCCCTAATTAAATCGATATCGATTTAATATTAAAATCACTGTAAAAACTTATTGCGAAAAATATTACCCCAGCCAGGGTTCGAACCTGGAATCTCCCGCATTCCGTTCGGGTGTCTTAACCAATTCGACTACCGGGGCATGTGGTAATATTTATCGCAATAACCAGATAATAATAATTTGAACGTCTTTCTCAGGCGACGTGAATAAACAATAAATTCTTAAGGACTCTCGAAAATTCAAATACAATATAATTGGCCATAAGAGTCAAACGCGGTACTTAGTGCGTATTTTTAATCAAACTGATTAAATTAAATAAAAACGAAAGCTTCGATATATATCTCAATAATTGATTTTACGAAATACCGAGACGTATAAACTTATAACAAAATTGGTACGTCTCCGAACATCTAAAACAAAAAAGCACAATCTAATATAATTTTAACTTTTGTGAAATTACATAGGATTATATTAAACGTAGTAAATTTAAATGTATAACTTTACATTCTTTATATGCACCGTTCTCTAATTTGCATAATTTTTAAAAATTAGTTGATTAAATTTTTTCATTCTTCTCTTCTTTTTCTTTTATTTATCTTCCGTTATATGTACACTTAGTATACTTACGTTATTCTTAAGTTGTAAATTGATTGGTACACCAAATTCTTTGTCTAAATGTTAAGAACTTGACAATAAATCAATTTATATGTTGCATCCGTTAGAATTGCATCGATTGTCTCTGTTGCATTTAAAATATTAACAGACTGTTCGTATTGCAAGACCAGTCAGCGAAATTGAAAAAAGCAAGAACGGTATACGTCGCAAATTCTATCATCTTTTATCAGAATGACAGGGTGTTCCGATAGAAACTAAACGCATAAGCAGTCGCGGAGAATTCGCTAGTCGGTGCATAATGCAATAGGCATCAGGTGTCTCTTGTGAAGAGTTCTTTGAATAATAATTGCCAACATAGCGTAACTTGATTTCTAAATGAAATACAGACTCATACTTTTTGCTAACGTCATTAAATACGTTTCAGTAATGTCCGCTGAATAAAATCAACGGACGCACTATCATCAAATACATGATATCACTTTTATCTGTAGTATAGCGGATTGCAGAAATATTTTTTAGTAAAAAATTATTTAATAGTTTAAATAAATAAATGTTCTATACTTTTTCCGCAAAACTTGAACTTAATCAGCTAGAAAAACAGGTATATCAGCACTTGAATTAAACTATAATTATTAACTCTAGTTAACGTTCCAGAATTAGTACCGCTGTTATTTATAAAGTAGAATGAATAGAGTGATCTAGAAACGAGGACATACTATTTGGAAAATAAAAGACGTTTATTCGACGCACTATGATCGTACTCGACGCAATGATCAATCGATCGCGATAAAAGGACGTTGTTGATCAAGAATTAGAAAATAGAGTAAAAAAATGAATAGAAAAACATGGAACATTACATTGACGTTATACAAAGTCTCAACATTAATTCGCTACCTTTGATACCCGAATAATGATGCTTCCGATGCTTTAGAATTACAATTTCGTTGATTTAAATTTACCTTTTTACTTTATTAGAATTGTAAAAATTTAGCTTAATTACAATTGTAAAGTATCTTAACACCTTTGTAAATGTAGTGTCAAGTATATTCTTTTATCAATATGGTAATTTTTTTACTCTTAGATTTAACATTTCTTTTCTTCTTATTTAATACAATTACATTATTATAAAAAGATTTTTTCTTGTGTGCATTTTCCGAATATTTATATCTTTTTTTTTGAAAAAGAATATAGTTATTCATTAAAATTTTAAAATGTCTATAACATTATAATTATCTTATAAATTATTATATTTTTAAAATAATGTTATGCTCCAGTAATAATTTTATAAAAAAATTTGATTACTTAATTTTTGGAATAGCAACATTTCAATTATCTTCTTATATAGGCCTTCTTATGTTCGCAAAAAACATTTACGGGAAAATTATACGTGCATGCAAACTTACCCATGAAATGAGATAAAATACTGCATCTAAAGCATCCATTTATTAACCGAAGTTCCTTCTCATGTCAACGGCGCGAAATCATTGTTCCTAACGAATGTGTGATTATCGTGGTTCAATTAATCACGGTATTTTATCACCGTTTAATGGCATCCTTGGATGTTGTAAAATCACTACCGCACGCAACGAGAGGTATTATACGACGCAACTAGGCAACACACTTCAACATCGATTCCGTTCAAGATTTATCGCGTTCAAGATTTCCGCTGTGAATCGTATTTTCATGTCACGCATGCAGCACGTCGATTTTTTGATACGGCAACGAAAACAGTAGCCCATCGGTCGATTACAGCTTTGTTTAATGATAATTGAGATCGCACGCGAACGGAAATCTTATCGTCACTTCCGATCAGGAAGGAAGGTACGGGAAAAAAAGAGGGTTGCTCAGAGTGAAGAGGGCTGCCTGAGTGCATCCTGCTTCCGATGACACTCATCTGCTCATCAACGGATTGCATGGGAAGAAAACGTCATCTGATACGTTCTTTAGGGGAAGGTTCCTCGCACGAACCCCATCGACGACGTGCAATCTTTTTCGGCAACTCTTTAAAAAAAATGAAGAAGTATCACGCCTACTTTCATACACAACCTGTATTATGTGAGCAGATGGCCGTCGAATACGATGAATTCGTTGATGAGCAGACACGATGCAACAACGTAAAAGAGAAGTTTCAGGCGAAGAGGAAGACGCGAGAAAGATTCGAGTGCGTAACTGTCCCCTTATAAACCAGTTCACAGAAATTTTGGAGACATGCAGATGGACCGTTAAAAAACCGTTACATACCAATTTTTAAACACATTATAGCAATTAATAAAAATGACTATTTAATAAGTTATTTAATAGGCTTATTTAAGAAGGCTGTTACATCAGATTTTAATTGTTTTTGCTTTATTTTATTCTCAGAAATAATTAATCTCTTGTCTTTATACTTTTTCCCCTAAAACGTCATATCTGATTTTGGCGTTTACATTTCCTTTAAATACACTGATTCCTTCTTCAGCCAATATTCTCATTACCGCGGATGATATAGCAATCTGCTCTCTGCTCTAGTTAATAATTGAAGGAAATATGCAGTATCAAATAAATACGACCGGACGTTTCGATTTAACAACGGCATTTAAGTATTATCGATCTCATTTGGCGCCTCGGGTTATCGCGTAGATTTCTTCACATTTTCCCATGGTATTCTGTTTGTATCATTAAGCGCCAACGCAATTACTATCATGATGTCACCATCCGGCGGCGAACTGTCATCTTCTGTAGCGAATGAAACGGCACAGATAACATATTGTGATTTTAATTATTCTTTCAAGCGTAAGTGCAGTGTATCATCCGATACCTTTGGAGATCAGTCACATAAATTGCTTAAGATTATCTAATTAATAGCAGATTTTAAAAGTACATACATATAATTAATAGATAATTAAATATGATAACGGATAATGTAAACTTGCAAAACTAATATCACGTAAACGTAGTTGCCGCTGCACCGTGACTTTGACAAACTTGGAACGAACTAGATTTAACGGTTTATCATTTGCCGGGGCATGTGGGTCGGTCTTGAGAACGCTTCGCACTTCTGCGCGAACTCGCACAAATGCACGACAAGAAACAGCGAATTAATATGCATAATTTGTCGGAACAATGGCGAGAACGAGGCTCGCTCTCGAAAGCGGGGTCGCGAACGAAACGAGTCGACTACGACGTGGAAACAGGCAGAAGAACGACTCCCTGTGCCGTGGCCGTCCGTGGAAAAGACTCTTCTATTGAGGTTTGTGAGACCTCAGGTGAATAAAATTCTCCATCGACATCATTACTGTGCCAACTATATAAGCGTCGTATATGAACTGAACATACACCGCGCCTGGGTTCGTTGCACCGAAAATTTCACTCAGATTTATTGAACGAACGCATAAACATAGCATCACATCGCGTATGTATACACTTTCATACACACTACAATAGTTGGATTTTATTGCAGTGCGATATGTACATCTCATTGCGTAACAATAAGGACGCGCCTCAAGGTGTTAATTAAGTATTGTAGTTATCTTTCTGCTGGATGATAAATTCGCCCATTCGTCTTTCTACAAAGCTTAAATTAAATTTCAAGATCTCTCGGACGTATATAGGATATACATACACTAACACTATGATTTGCCTTGCATAATTTAACTCATGATTATAATTCTTGGCATTCATATTTTAATTTAAGAATTTTTTAACACTGAAATTTTGCTGTGCAAGAAATGCAACTTTTACTATTCTAATTTAAATACAAGTCTAATTTAAATCAGCTCCAAACCGGGATCTAATCAATGTTGGAAGAGGTAATAATCGAAATAACTCTTATATATTATCCAATGTCTGTAAAGATAAGATAAATTGCAATCTCTTGCGCATTTTTCACACGTGCGTGGCAATTCGGCAGATTTAATCGCCGCGAATATGCTGCATGGGCTTCTTTTTTGGCAAACGACGCAACGTTGGTGACTTAACTTGCCTTGGCGCACCCGTATCTTATCCGCGGCACGACAGTCGCGTTACGAGTCTAAGACAATGAGGTCGCCATGTTTTTCTTGTGTCCTCGCATGACGATCGAAACGGCTCTGAAACCCGGTGCCGTATAAGACCGTCGTCTTGCTTCCTTCTACACGGGCGCTCCCATCCGTGACGCCCTACCTTCGCTCGCATAAACGTAAGACATGGAACCTACGGCGACTCTCGTATCCAGACGAGTGATTTACAAGCAACAATTAGCTTCACGCTGCGACTAAACGCGATAGTAATATATACATTGATATTCAGCGAACAACCATGCGCGAAAAAAGCGAGTGCGATAGGAAAAAATCAGGAAAAAAATAATTAACATTTAATTTTTACATGTTAATATATTATATATATATATAGGTATATTATATTATATATATAGATATATAGAATTTAGGAGTTACAATCATATTTTTATAAAAGAAATATTGTGTGTAAGTTTCTAAGTGTTAGACACGATCTTATACATGTCATTGTGCGTATGTGTATTTGTATTATATGCGTGGTTTATAACGGAGAAAATAATATATTACTTTTTCTAATTCTATACTTAATTTATTTAAACAATTTCAAGTTTTATTAGCGCTTATAAATATATTTCGCAGCTATTAATGCTAAACAAAATAATAAATCATACATGTGTAGTTAAATTTTTTATGTTGGTTGTTAATCAATTTCTTTTAAAAAAATATTGTAATCTTTTAACTGGAAAAGTTTATAATGTTATTTATATTTTAAAGATTTATTTCCTAAGAAATGATAGAAATCGACATAATATAAGCAGTACGTAATTGCATTCTCGCTTTCACTCATTTCTAAATCGCTATATCGTTGATCGTAGGTGTATGATCCTGTGAGTAGATAAAACAGATTATGGATCATTTTCTTGGCTCTGTCGACAAAGACTTGTCGGTAGTCGGTAAAACAGATTATATAGAATTTTAATTCTTTTTACTAATAGCCGGTATATAGAAATTTATTATATCGACAGATGTGGTCAATCACAAAATGTATTAGTTCAAATTTGTGCCACAGATAATTCAAACTTCGACACTACAATTTATAGTTGATTACCCGGATTACCGAAATCTTCAAAATTTTAAATTATTTTAAAATAATTGTATAATTTTATGTTACTTTAATAAAAAAAACTAAATAAAATTTCTATACATCAGTTATAAAATAATTTTGATTTTACATGTATTAAATAATTGTAAATTTTTAGTATCTACACTTTTAAATATCTCAACATAGAGTATTCTTACAGAAGCATATTTTTGTGTAAAACTAGTTTGTTATCATTTTTTCCATTGTATCTTGAAATCATCAAGTTCTTATTTGTCAAATACAGGGTGTTACAGATTTTTCCCGCCAAACTGTGCCAGTATGTTTTACAAGTAGAAATAAGAAAAAAATGTTATGTAAACATAAGCTTGCAAATGCTTTATTAAAAAGTTGTAATAATATTCGACACGAAATTTATATACGGTGATAAATTCAATTTTTCAGCGATATCGGTCTTGTATTGAAAACAATGGTGGACATTTTGAAATGGAACAATAATAGTAAACACTATATAGATCACCGTTACACATTACCATAGTAATAATAAGAATTTCATTTTTTTATAACTTTTTAATAAAGCCTATGTTTATATAACATTTTTTTCTTATTTCTACTCGTAAAACATACTGGCACAGTTTGGTGGAAAAAACCTGAAACACCCTGTATATATTATTGAAAATCTAATACACATCTTACAAAACATCTGGCATTTATGAAAATAAAACTTTTACTTAATACTTTCTGCACGTAAAAGCAAGAAAATTAATTAAAAATTACAGCTGTGAAATAAAAATAAAAACTTTTCAAGAATATTTTATATAAATTTCTATAATAGAACATGTGGCAATCTGTTGATTGCATTATAAGATCGGCATATGCAATGCCGATCGCATGCTGAGGAAATCTATAATTTGTAGGTTCTTTGCTTGTTTTAAATTTGTGACAATAGTGGGGTGAATATAAAATTATTCTATACAATACTGTGAAATGAACTCTAACCAAATGTTGCGTTGTTAAACACCTCCACTGTAATTTTCCTTTTCATGCATGAGTTCATTGGTAACGTTGGCCCATTTTCCGGGTGCTCTAGCGCAATCTAGCAATTAAAATCATTTTGTTTCGCAAAAAAGTAGGCGACGGAAATGTTCGCTTTATTATCCGTGTCCAATAATACGCGATATTTCATAAAAGCTTGAAGGCAACTGTGATCACTGGCACGCGGAGAAAGCGAGTTGTTTTAGG
Organism: Leptothorax acervorum; assembly: GCA_035220615.1. Taxonomy (NCBI): domain Eukaryota; kingdom Metazoa; phylum Arthropoda; class Insecta; order Hymenoptera; family Formicidae; genus Leptothorax; species Leptothorax acervorum. The sequence continues at coordinate 199,086 of JASTWQ010000139.1, read as the reverse complement.
GGAAAAAGAATCTAGTTATTACATATATCTTGTACGTAATAATACATAACGTTTAATCTTTTCGTCGCGCTTGAGTACATATGGAAACAACCGTTGTATTCGATTACGATTTATTTATGTTAAAAGATCGCATTTAATAATTGCTATAAATTTTTTTAAGAAAAATATAAAAAAGTAATTACAAGTTGTCACTATTCTGATAGAACTTCAAATATCTTGTCAACAATTTCATTAATTGTTATATAAAAATAAAATTGAGACACTCTTAATTGATTGTAGCTTTAAATAAATCAATAAATAATATAAACAATGAAACTATTATTATGGTTTTATTACAAATGCAAATAATAATCTGGCAAAATCATCTGGCAAAAAAAGACACGTACATAGAAAAATATTTTTATTAATAAGAAAAGCATGATATAAAAAAGAGAAGTTATTCCTGAAAAGCACCGGAATGTTTTATGATTTTTTTGTATTATTATACTACATCAATTCCTGCGTTCGCTAAGTCGCTCGAGCATGTTTTTCGATCCTGAACGCTCGCCAAATATTTAATAAATTTTTGAAAAGAAGAGAAAGGCTTGATAATCTCTTTAGTTAGCGAGTGAAGCGTCTTCTTGTAGAATGTAGACTGTCCATGAGCGGACACTCGATGTCTAAGCACATTAACAGAAGGTCGGTCAGTTTGCCTTCGACTTAAAGCTCGTCTTGGTCAGGTAAATATTGAAGTGCCTGCAAGATGTGGAGAATGCCGCGAGCTAAGTGATTGTAATATCATATATTAAAATTCATGCAAATGTATTTGTAAATTATATTGAATAGCACAGCAAAGTCAACAAATTATTTCAAAACTTATTGATGGATTGATGGAGTTAATTTTTTTAAATTAACTTTGATTTTTCTAAATCGAACATCGATATCGGAAGTAAATAAAAATTGCAATCAAAATTATCAATTGGTTGATCGCAGATAAAGAAAACTTTAAATGGGTCATTAATAAGAAATGGTATGTTCTTTTAAGATAAAATAAATTAACTAAATAAAATCCTTTGATCTTTTGGAAGTTTTAACAATTCTGAGCACGAGTACAACAGCAAGGATTTCTAGCATCTTCGCCCGTGAGTCGAGAATGTGTGAAGAGAGAAGAGAAAGAAGAATCTCTCCACTCCTCGCACGCGCGTGTATAGGTACTTTTACGTGCCGAGTACGTACGTATGCGCTTGTATACGCGAGGTCGACGGCCTTCGTAAGGATAGAGCTTCATGTCCAGCATCACCTATTGGACAGAGAGCGAAACTCTCCTCGTAATCCGCATTCTACGAGAGAGAGACCCGTTACTGGGGGAGGGGGAGGGGGTTCTACTGCCGCTTTATAATGACAGAGTTGCTATAGGCGATGTTTCTTTGAAATAATAATGTACAATGTAATATTAAAATGGAATTATATAATCTAGTATCGTTATTGAAGTAAAATAACGTTAAAGGATAGAAAAGTGGTATAATTTTGATAATAGTTTTTTAATAGATTTTTTTTTACTTCTATATGTGAATTACAATACAATTTTTTGCTAATTTCAGAAAATTAATAATAAAAAATTTGTATATCTCTTTCTGTCTTAAAAGATGTCTAAAAGAAATGTATATGTCTTATCGATCTGCATCGAATCTATGCGAAGTTAGAACTGCAACTCGGTACCGGATGGAAAACAGTTGGAGAACGGGTGAAAGTGTGACGACGCTCTCGGCGCTTCACTCAAGGTCATCTGCTTCCTTTCCATAAAAAATAACGAAGTTGCATAATGATGCCACGTGCGATAGTTCGGACTAGTTCACAATAAAAAAAGCTATCTTTGCGTGCGTCTACCAGAACTTGCATCATGTGGAGATAAGACAAACCTATACGAGGAATACTGATTTGATAAAATTCAAGGAAAAGATAAACGAATATATTTTGAAACTAACTGCATTCAAATTATATATTGGTATCTTACTAAAATTTTTTTTTTAATTTTACTGCTATTATTATTCCGAAATAAACGGCTCAATTACCAATTTTAGACATCTTGATATTCAAATCAAGCTATCACTAACGAAAACAAGAATGTTACAATAATTTAAATAGAAATTGTTTAGTATTATTAAAATTATGCTGTTAATAAGATATATTACTTAATATGTGGGTATATCTACATATATGTGTGAAAAATGTGCGTAATTGCGACATTTTGACTATAGCAAACAAAGTAAGTATTTAAAAAGTTTTGCAGAATAAATCAAGAAAACAGACAGAGATCATCGAGATTAACCGAGATTGAGCATATATTTTTGCTAAATGGACATTTCTCTGCTTCTCTCTGCAGCACGAGGAACTCCTCAATAACAAGAAAGGCAGGAAAATGAATCGAGGCAAGGTACTACACGCGAGCTTTCACTTTGAGTCGCGTTCGAGCATGGCGCATTAAATGCCGAGCGCGTAGCGTCGATACGTCCTAATGGGACATTCGTTGACGCTCGAAAAGAGAATAAAAGGAAGGAAGGCCAAGAGAAGCAGAGGAGAAGACGCACGAGCGCGAGGTACTTCCTATAAAACTGTCATCGACAAGGAAGCCTCGTGCCCAGCACCACAAATCGTCGTCTTCGTCGTTGTCCGGCGACGAAGCGGCAGCGTGTAACGTTACGACAGCCGATAACTCCTAACCGTGTAAGGCGTCCAGCTCTGCGGTCTATGATGCATGCCTAATTGCCTGTAATGGCAGGTTTTCGAAAGTGGTCTCTCGATGGTTAGGCAAGTATATATGACGCGCGCGCTCGTCCAATGAAGTAAACGAGAGAATTGGAGTTGCTACTTATTCATGCATATCGGCCAGATCCTCCTCTTGCAACCGCACGTGGACTCTCTCGCTTATGCACTCACGAGTATAGCGCGTCCTCACGAATTGCTCATCCCCATCGTGATGTGCTTACGTTCGAATTATTGCTTCAAAATAATTGTCCTTCTTCACTAAAATTTGTGTCGTATATTCAGAACTATATACAATCACATCGGTCAATGATTTCTTCTTTGAAACTATTATTATGTAGCAATCTAAAAATTCAATCAATTAATCCTTAACTTTTTTTTGAAATTTAAGTAATCTAATAAGTTATAATAGTTATATAATTACAATTTTTGTTGCAACCGAAAAAGGCAATTTTATTGTTTTTTGACCACATTACATGCTAAAAAAAAGTAGCACCCTTCAATAAAGTGTACAGTGCGTATGGCAAATTAAATTGTCAGTCTGAAACTGGAAAGCGTGGAAGAGGAGTAGGCGTAACCTGACGACGCATCGGATCAGTTTTGATGAGTGGCGCGTTAAATAAAAATGTAATAAAAGACGCTCGAAAGAGTTGCTCGTTTCACTCTTCGGAAGCTTCAATAATAACGCGCATAAAGAATTTATGACGTCCATGGCCATTGGGAGAAAGTTATTTTATAGCGTTAGTGAAATTAAATGCACATCTAATAAAAGTAGACTACTTAACTTTCATTAACGTCACTTTATTTTTGTGCAAGAGTAACCCTGTTTTATTAAATAGGAAAAGAGAGCAAAGAGAGAGAGAGAGAGAGAGAGAGAGAGAGAGAGAGAGAGAGAGAGAGAGAGACTTCAATTACTCAACTGAACAAAACTAAATATCCAGTAATAATATATTATGTGTGATAGTTTACATGAAATTATTCATTCATTGTATTCAGCTTTTTAAGTACATAAACATTTTATATAAAGGAAAGTCCCCGATTATGAGATATCACATCTATTTTGTGTGATTGCCGGAAGTCTATGGGCAGAATTGAAAAATATAGTAGGTTATTTTGAAAGGAATTTAATAAGCTTTAAGATGCTGAAATGTAAAATTTAATTTAAACATAGATTTTTCTGAAAATTAGAAAAATGTAAAAAATAAGCTCTCGGAAAAATCGAAAAAATGTGTTCTTAATATGAGAGACCCCGGGATATCGCTAATAAAATGCAAAATACATCATATTGTAATTAGAAAACTTTATTTAAAGTTTCTGAAAGACAAATGTAATGGAGCAGCACATTTGCAACAATCGTAAACACACTTATACCCAATATTGTACCTAATCTGCCCCCTCCACTCTTCCCCCTCAAATCAAGGTCAGCACACACTTATAATTTCGTATAAACCTTCCCTTAACGTTGATATAGTATTTTCTCTTATTTTATTACTGTACAATAACTTTCATACTCCAGCAACCCAGGAGTACCCTGAGTATCTCATAATACGAGCCCCACGCCTTGTGGTTTTGCGATCACCAAATCTAATCTCTATAATTGAGCAACTCAACATGTCCTGTTTTTTCCTATTAATAGGACCTTACTCTATCGCTGCATGCAGAACTCATTGCCAAATATTTATTAATTATATAATAAATAAGGTTTAAAGTCTCATATCCACGGCACTTGACAACATCCAATTTCACAATTTCTTTCTCTGCAACGACTACATGCACGATCACACAATGAATTTTACACTAAATAGGTTTTACCCCAAGGGCAATAAGTTCATGGTAGAACCAACTGATAGGGCCTATTAGTTTAGCAGAAATCTTGCTATCGCATATTAGGAGCCTATCTCATAATAGGGGACTTTCCTCTACCTAATGAAAATAATATTAATACAATAATTCAATACTTGGTCTCAATTATAAAAGAAATTTAAACATTATTTTTAGATAACTATTATTTAAAAGAAAACATAATTTAACCCTAGGTTGTCACACCGGGTCACCATGACCCAGACTGATGACTTAAACATAAGATATCTTTTCAGCGCGCTTGAAAATGGAACTTGTGGCGCCATGTAAAAGTTATGATTTTTTAAGCAAAATGTGATTAAAAAAAAATTTTTAACCATTTTTTAAAATAAAAATAATTAAAATATTATTTTTTTTATAGGAATATATTTTTCTATGTTTGAACTTTATCTCAGAATTTTTTCAGAATTTTGGGACACTTAGTTTTTAAACTGCAGCTCATTAAAAATTGCGTTGGGTCACGATGACCCAGTGTGACAGTCTCGTTCGAAAAAAGGTGTGACAACCTAGGGTAAAAATTAGTAAAAGGTAAACAATATATCCTCCCCCCTGCCATGTCGATATTTTAAAAAATAAAAAAGTTTAATATTCTTTTTTCAAATAAAGATACAGTTTTCAGTGTAATGTGTAATATGAATAGTAATATTTATGTCATTGTAATTATATATATATATATATGTGTGTGTGTGTGTGTGTGTGTATGTATATATATATATATATACATACACACACACACACATATATATGTATATAATGAATTTTTTATGATCAATACTCTTCGTAGGCTATTTTCAAAAATTCACAGAGGCCGTAATTTTCACGATAAGCATATAAAAATATTAGTCATTGGATTTGTCTTTTCAAGCCATATCGATTGGTGTTATTTTTGTAGGGGGTTTTTATTTAAAAAAATTGACCCCCCTTGCCCCCTCGAAATCCAGTACGGAAGGATACGATTCTATTACGCGGAAAATCATCTATGAAGTAAAGCCATTGAAAGACCTTTTTTGATCTTTCGTCTAGCTTTAATAGCTTCCAAGATATTATCCTGGACCTGGATAGATTAAATCGGACACCCTGTATATGTATACATACATATATACAAGGTTTAGCAAAATTATGGCAACTCCTAAATTTTACGAAAACTATGTATACATTTTTGAAAAAAATGTTTCAGACAAAAGTTGTACGGTTTTAAGGGGAAAATAAGATGGTGGCAATGATTTGACCTTGGATAGTTGTTTGAAGGTCACGTGAAGGTTACCTTTAATTTTTTAAATAAAATTTCCTACTTTTTATTGCATATTCTTGTAGCCCTTGTCGAGACGTTTTCAAAACACAATAATAAAGCTCTCTTTCGTTAAGAATTTTCTGAGATATTTCAAATTGTGTCATGATATTTTTATATATAAATTATAAAATATGAAATCTCTCGTAAAGTATTCATTTTTTGATGATTACTTTACCTTGACACTTTTATACGTGTAAGAGGCTAGAATGACAGGCCATGAGCCGGTATAGATAAAGGAGCGGGGAAGTTAGCTCATAAGTAGTGGAGCAGTCGTGGCGTAGCACACTGAGCGCTGAGTGTTAGGCGTGTCAACAAAGGATCCTGAGTTTGAGACTAGTCGGCTCCGTTAATTTTCCCCGTCTCTTACATACGTAAAATAATGAAGGAAATCGAATGTTGTAAAAGAAAACAAAAAATTTATTTTTAAAAAATTTGATTGCATTTTGTGGGCGCACTCAATTCTGAAAAATTGCAAATGTAAAAATTAATATTATTATTCGATTTTTTTCATTATTCTATGTATAAAAGTATTAAGGTAAAGTCATCGAAAAGTGAATACTTTACGAGATATTTCATATTTTATATTAAAAATATTATGACAAAATTTGAAATATTTCAGAAAATTCTTAACAAAAGAGAGCTTTATTATAGTGTTTTGAAAACGTCTCGACAAGGGCTACAAGAATGTGCAATAAGAAGTAGGAAATTTTATTTAAAAAATTAAAGGTAACCTTCACGTGACCTTCAAACGACTATCCAAGATGAAATCATTGCCACCATCTTATTTTCTTTTTGAAACTCTACAACTTTTGTCTGAAACTTTTTTTTAAATGTATAGTTTTTGTAAAATTTAGGGGTTGCCATATTTTTGCTAAACCCTGTATACAATATATATACTTTTATACCCCTTATATATATATAGAAAAGTATTACTAAAGTACTCAGTAATAAATTACTGATAATGAGTCTAGTAATTTTTTACTGGCGATTAGTATTTTATTCATGTATTTCAGTAGTTGAACTACTGGCAAATGAGTAATGTGTAGTAGTATTAATAGTTCTTCCGGGATCCGAAGTACTAATACAAGTACTTCAGTATTTGCTTATATAGTAAAAAAGTACTGAAGTATTAGAGATTCTAGTAGTTGAGCTTAGACGTGAAGTACTGATAGAATGAGTAAGTAGTTTTCCTATAGTAATTCATTACTTGGTCTAGTACTTAAGTCCTGGTATAGATGAGATTCAACACTGGGGCGGCAAACGCCTGAAGTACTGAATTCATATAATTCATTGTCCTTAAGGATCGACAGGAGTCATTTATTACTACAATCGTAAAATCCGTATTATGGCATAAATTATTCACTTACAATAATGATTTAAAAAAACATTTATTTAACATTTATTCAACATTAATTTATTATTTGTGTTATATTGATTAATTATATTTTTAATAATGATTTTAAAAAACATTTATTTAACATTTATTCAACATTAATTTATTATTTATTTTATATTAATTATTCATTTGCAATAATAATTTTAAAAAACATGTATTTAACATTTATTAAACATTATTTGATATTTATTTTACATAAATTATTTATTTAAAATAATGATTTTAAAAAACATTTATTTAACATTTATTCGGCAATAATATAATATTTATGTAACATTGATTATTTATTTGTAATAATAATTTGAAAAAACATTTATTTAACATATAATTCAATTACGTTTATTGTCTATCCCTTTCGGGTTTACAAGGCGTTTTTTTAAGGAAAACGATCCCAAAAACCTTTACATCTCGTCACTATTCCTTTTGCCTGGCCATTTTACGACCTCACAATCTATTTCCCTTCCCTCCCTCTTCCCCCAGCCTCTTCTTCTTCATCCCTCCTTCCTCGTGCCCATCATTCCCCATTGCCATCTCCTGCAGCCGCTTCCCTTATCCTTCCTCTATTCCACCTCTCCTCCTCCTGTCTCTCCTTCCCTCTTACCTCGAGCCCTGTATACAAAAAGAAAACAAACCGACCAAACATACTTTATATCAACCTCCATTTCACCTCCCGATCTCTCATCATCCCTTCTCTCTCTTATCCTCCTTTACCTCCCTTATCATTTGTTCCTTCCTCCATTCGTCCTCCGCTCATCTCTCCCTTCTGTCTTACCTTCCTCTTACTTCCTTTCCTTCCTGATAGCCTCGTCCTCATCCGAATCCACCAACAAGCTCCCCTTCATATTTCTCGCAATCTCATCCTCCTCCGATCTCCCTGCTCTCCCGCCTTCCTCCTCTCTCCTTTCTTTTCTCCTTTCTTTCTCCCCTCTTTCTCTTATTCTCGTTTCCACCGACTTGTCTTCATCCATTTTCACTTTCAATTTTCCTCCTTCCTTCCTCCTTGCGTTTAGTACCTTCCACTTGTCCTCCTCACTTCCCATCCTTACTAGTATCGTTAACCAATCTCCTCTCTGCCCTATCATGCTTACTTCTCTCATCTCTACCTTGACATTTAATCCTTCCGAGAAAAGTTCCCTCACTTTTTCCCAGTTCGATTCCTTTCCCGTCCATCTCTCCTTCTCTACCCTTATTATCACGTTCTTCTTTCTTTTCTCGTCACCGCTCCTTTCGCATTCTTCTGTCCACCATTTTCTCTTGTGTATCTTACCCTTCCTCTCCTCACTGTCCTCTCTCTTCCTTTTTCCGGTGTTCAGTTCAATTCTATACATCTTCTTCCTTAAACTCTCCACCTCTTCCCTTAGTTCTTTAATCTCCTTATCCTTTCTCTTACCATCTTCCTTACATTCCTTCATCATCTCCAACACTTTTCCTTCTACCATCCTTTCCATTGTTCCTCCCGTCTCTTTCCTCCTGTCCTTTTTTAGGATATCTCTGTGTTTCTCGATTGCTGCTTATCGCACTACTCTCTGCCACTGTGTTTCGCACGACTCTCTGTCACACACGTGTCTCCACATGCGCTCTAGAGCTAGCGTCCCGACGTCCCGCCGCAGGCTGACACACCGCGCCGCCTCGACTGTCGTCGCTCCTGCCACGCCGCAGCTCCTCGCCTGCCCGTCAGCGCCACCTCGGTAGCCGCTCTAAAGCCTTGTGTCCACGATGCTAGAACTGTGTCCGAGTTTCAGTTTAAGCCAATGAAACTGCTACTTTTCTGTAAGAGCTGCAAGTTGATTGGCTTAAACCGAAACTCGGACGCAGTTCTAGCATCGTGGACACAAGGCTTTACATCCACCTCGCTTTGCCTCTCGCCTTCCTCTCCCCTCTCCACACTTCTTGTCCTCCTAACCTCCAATCCTGCCTACCGAACTTTCCGCCGTTATTCTCTATCCGCTCCATCCTCATCGCCTCCTCCAATCCCTCAGCCTCATCCGCACCTCTACCACCAATTCTGCCACTTCTAGTCCATACTCCCGACTTCCTTTCCTCCCAAAATCATTTACCACGATACACCTTTCTCCGGGCCGACTGCCCACTCCCTCCCGGTCTCTACTCCATTTATTTAACATTTATTTGACATTAATTTAATATTTATTTTATATTAATTATTCATTTGCAATAATAATTTTAAAAAACATGTATTTAACATTTATTACACATTACTTGATATTTATTTTACATAAATTATTTATTTACAATAATAATTTTAAAAAACATTTATTTAACATTTATTCGGCAATAATATAATATTTATGTAATATTGATTATTTATTTGTAATAATAATTTGAAAAAACATTTATTTAACATTTATTTGACATTAATTTAGTATTTATTTTATATTAATTATTTATTTGCAATAATAATTTAAAGAAAACGTATATTTAACATTTATTTGACATTAATTTAATATTTATTTTACAATAATTATTTATTTACTATAATAATTTTAAAAAACATTTATTTAATATTAATATTTACTTAAAATATTATTTAACAATAACTATTTAATTATAAGAAATCATCATTTTTCTGTTATTGTTTTGCTCTATAAATTATGTGGCGGTAGGGGACTACGGTTATGACATGTAGACAATATATATAACACTTACATTAAATTAAGAAGTAGTCTACCACGTAAGGCAGTTGGCTCACGATCCAGAGGTCCCGAGTTCGAATCCCACTAAGGTAAGTATGTTTTTTAAGACATTTAATCAGTTACAAATACTTATTTTCAGATGGAATCATCATAGGCTGCATCTCAAGAAACGAATTTAGTTAAAAAATAGTAGAGGAAAGTCCCCTATTATGAGATAGGCTCCTAATATGCGATAGCGAGGTTTCTGCTAAACTAATAGGCCTTATCAGTTGGTTCCATCATGAACTTATTGCCCTTAGGGTAAAACCTATTTAGTGTAAAATTCATTGTTTGATCGTGTGTGTAGTCGTTGCAGAGAAAGAAATTGTGAAATTGGATGTTGTCAAGTGCCATGGATATGAGACTTTAAACCTTGTTTATTATATAATTAATAAACATTTGGCAATGAGTTCTGCATGCAGCGATAGAGTATGGTCGTATTAATAGGAAAATACGGGATATGTTGAGATGCTCAATTGTAGAAATTAGATTTGGTGATCGCGAAACCGCAAGGCGTGGGGCTCGTAACATGAGATACTCAGGGTACTCCTGGGTTGCTGGAGTATGAAAGTTATTGTACAGTAATAAAATAAGAGAAAATACTATATTAACGTTAAGGGAAGGTTTATACGAAATTATAAGTGCGTGCTGACCTTTATTTGAGGGGGAAGGGTGGAGGAGACAGATTAGGTACAATATTGGGTATAAGTGTGTTTACGATTGTTGCAAATGTGCTTCTCCATTACATTTGTCTTTCAGAAACTTCAAATAAAGTTTTCTAATTACAATATAATGTATTTTGCACTTTGTTAGCGATTTCCCGGGGTCTCTCATATTAAGAACACATTTTTTCGATTTTTCCGAGAGCTTATTTTTTACATTTTTCTAATTTTCAGAAAAATCTATGTTTAAATTAAATTTTACATTTCAGCATCTTAAAGCTTATTAAATTCCCTTCAAAATGACCTACTATATTTTTCAATTCTGCCCATAGACTTCCGTCACACAAAATAGATGTGGTATCTCATAATCGGGGACTTTCCTCTAATAAAATTTCGAAATAAATATAATTTTTTTAAATTTTGGGTGAATGTCGGAAATAGGTATGTGTCTGCCGTAGCTAAATAAATGTCTGTGCCGTAGCTAAATTTTTGTGACCCTTACTTAACTTACGACTAAAATTTAGCTACCGCACACAAATTCTTACTGCCGTAGCTAATCTTTTTTTTCCGTGTGTTCTGTGTAATAAATTATACTCCCAGTAATCCAGTACTGCCCAGTATTTCTGAAGTACTGGCCAAAATAATACTGCCAGTATTTACAGTAATTTATTACTGAGTACTTCAGTAATACTTTTCTATGAGGGACGTAGAGTGATAAAAGAAATCGATTGTTGTAAAAAAAACAGAAAAGAATATTTTAATAATTTTGACTGTATTTTGTAGACGCATTCAATTTTGCAAAATTGTAACGGTAGAAATTAATTTTGTTATTAGATTTCGAAGCGCCAGGCTTCGAAAGCGACTGGGCGTGACCCACGTCCGGGCGCTACTACCGTCAGAAGTTCGACCGACTTAACGCCAGACTTCCCAGACTTCGGAGACTAACTCACGAAACCGCGCAACTAGCGCCAGAAATTCGAAGAATAGCGCCACGAATCGGCCAACTAAAGCCATTCTTCGGAGGGCGACTGAGCTCCGTGTGCTGGGAGGATTTCTCTCAAAATATGGTAACATTTTTTAGATTTTGATCTAAAATCTGATTTTGCCTCGTAGGGGGTCCACTTATATTAACGGTTAGATGCAATTTGTTTTTGAGCAACTCTTGCCGTCATGCACCGCCTAACGGCGTCGTTGAAAACTACTTAAAAGAGTTTGCAACGACGCCGTTAGACGGCGCATGACGGCAAGAGTTGTTCAAAAACAAATCGCATCTAACCGTTAATATAAATAGACCCCCTAAGAGGCGAAATCAGACTTTGGATCGAAGTCTAAAAAATGTTACCATATTTTGAGAGGAATCCTCCCAGCAGACGGAGCTCAGTCGCCCTCCGAAGAATGGCTTTAACCGGCCAATTCGTGGCGCTATTCGTCGAATTTCTGGCGCTAGTTGCGCGGTTTCGTGAGTTAGTCTCCGAAGTCTGGGAAGTCTGGCGTTAAGTCGGTCGAACTTCTGACGGTAGTATCGTCCGGACATGGGTCGCGCCTAGTTGCCTTCGAAGCCTGGCGCTTCAAAATCAAAAAATTAAATTAATTTTTACATTTACAATTTTGCAAAATTAAATGCGTATTTTTTCTCTTTTTTTTTACAACAATCAATTTCGATTCCTTTCATTACTCTACGCGATATACTTAATATATTTATATGATAAACAATTATAACAGTATAAATTGGACAATTCTAATATGCTCAAGTGCGATCAAGTCGGTACATATAGCGGTTTCATAATTCAACAAAATGTCGATTAGTGCAGACAATTTCGCCTGTCATCTCTCCGTCATTCAATCAAAAATTTATTTATCAATAGGACTTGCTTATCAGATTATTATCTGGCAGACAGTGGAAGAGAGGCGGGAATATATTCGCGGAAATCTCTCGGCCGTTGATGTTGATGCTTTTACACGCTGTATCTCAACTCTCATCAGCCGTAAAACTGGAATGTTCCGGCGCAAATTTTCCTGCAGCAAATATTCTCATGTTTCGATCGTCGTAGTATATGATGGTATCGATAAATAGAGATAACGCGATTTAAAAAATACGATTGCGATAAAGTTCTATCTACATCTCGTTATACCGAAATGGAGAAGTCATTGAACTGTAGAATCGTCGCATTAGTGCGTATACTAAACCCTGAAATAAATATTGATGTTCTATATTTATAAAATAACAAAATATTTTTGTAGATTAAATGTGTTTGACAATATTTCGATTTTTACTATTATTAAAAGCAATATATTAATTGCAAGATTAACTCGATGAAACATATGTCCTTTTCTCTTACTTATACTTAAGAGAATCCTTTGAAAAAAAAGATTTTTAATCTGTTCCAATTTAAAAAATTTTATCACGATTTTATAGCAGCTTTTAATGTATTTCATATATTCTATATAATAGACAGTAATAATAATTTTATGCATTTAAAGATTTAACATTGGCTTAAATAATCTAATCAAATGTGTAAATAAAAATTGATAATAATTGATATGATGACAATTTATATTATTTAATAAATAAAACCTCAAGAATTTATATTAATTTCTATTAATTTTAGTAAAAAAAATTATGCATTCTGAAATTATGATATCTAATAATATTAATTTATTTTGATAATTAATATTTATTAAATTAGTTGAAAGATAAATTGAGGAGAATTAATTAATATGATATATGAAATATAATAGATTAAATATTTTTGAGAGTAGGCCGTTGCCATACTTTTAATAACATATAATTAATTAATTATTACTTTAATTTTTGGAGCACGTGTCACTGAATCGAGCGAAACTATCCAAAATAAAAAAGTGTTAGTTACAATTTATATATAATGACAAAACTAAACCGATTATCTAAGTTGCACCTACGTGTGGGTCAAATATAGTCTGACTCGTACATTATTGTTCTGCATTTTTTGCCTGTTGCGGTGCGCTACTGCTTTTTATTGGCCCCTGGAAACATGACTCGGTTCGACCTCACGTTTCTGTGACGGTATCCATCAAGTCCATTTGACGGAACTGATCGACTATCTTGTTTTGCCAGTCTGCAATGTACACTTTCTTTCATAACCATTCTTCTAACTTTTTTCTTGAATTGCGAAGACAATTATAGAAATATATACGCGTATACATTTATTTTGCATTACCTTGAAGAGTAACTAATCTTTATAAAAAATAGTATGAATTTTCATTCTTTGTACATGTTTATAAAATTTTAAGTTTTTCAAAAAAAGTTTCAACATAGTTTGCAACAATTGTACCATTCAGAATTTGTTAGTATTTCCAAAAAAGATAAAAAATAAAATCTTACAATATTTAAAATATATATTTTATTTTAAAAAATTTTAAAAAAGAAATCTTTTATAAATATAAATATTAATAATTAATTATTTCCAGTTTTTAATTTAAATTTTAGCTTTAAATTTAGTTTTTAAAGCGTATTTATAATTTTCATAAAATATAATTTTTTATTTATTTACTTTAAAATATAAAACTATTCATAGCATCTAGTTTTTTAATCAACGTGATTGAGGTAAGAGATAGTGCAAAAATCACAAAGAAGAATAGCTTAATCATTCTTTTATATTAGAAACATTACGTACAGCAATCAGAATTAACAATTTATTACATTTACAAACACTGATTTTGTGTAACCACATATGTATAGTCGAAGTTTAGGGTTGTGGGTGAATAATCTTCTTGAAAATCTCGAAGAGCAGTTGTTTGAATTATAAAAATATAATAACGTTTCTCTCTCTCTCTCTCTCTCTCTCTCTCTCTCTCTCTCTCTCTCTCTCTCGTCGAAACACGAAACTCTCCCTGGTGTCTTAATGCAATGATGCCCGCATATTTTTTAACGGCGCATAAGAAAAGAAGTATGAGGAAGAAAACGAATGCGTGGGTTTAGTGAGGTGATAAAAGCGCTTGTGGTTTGATTGACGCTCCTGTAATATTAACTTCTTAACTTATTCATACTAATCAATTTTACCAGGGACTGATGAGTTCCTCGTAACGGTACGCGTTACTTTCGAAATCTATTATGTTATACAAAGTTCTATGTGATAATATTGACTATTAGCAAAGCAATATTCCCTACTTTTAAACGTTATTTAAATATATTTTACGTTACATTTGATAAGCTTGTATAATTTATTTTCACAATTTTTGAATGTACAATTTTAAATATATTTACTTATTCTAAATTAAAATTTTATTGTTTAAAGTTTACTTAAAATAAAATGACGAATACCTAAATCATTAGGTAACGTAAGTCATTATTTAAAGATTTTTTTTCATATTTTAACATTAAGTTATGGTCTTATATACAAATATATGTATAAGTATGTACTTTGACATTAAGACAAAAAATAGTTCTTTTCAAAATTTGCTGAAAAAATATTGTTATTTCTTTATTCTACAAATTTTTTTAAACAGTCTGTATGCATACTTTTTGTCGATGATTCTTATCGATGTTCGCGGCTTCTCTCTTGATAATTATGCGCCGTTGCGTTAGAAGATTGTTTCCGTCAGGTCGGATTTGACTGATGCGCCGTCATCCTTTCTCTTCGTCGAATAAGATCGACGCATTTCAGTTGCTAGCATCGATGATGAATGATACACGGCAATTACAAGCAGTGGAGAGCCGCGAATGATTGATTTGCTGCGGAGGATTATTGTACGATATTATCCGTAGAGGCTATTCTATTTATGCGCGAGCATTTATACAGTCTAATAAGATAACAGTTTCACAAACCAGATTTGTAGAAAAATTTATCGTATGTGTGTGTGTGTGTGTGTGTGTGTGTGTGTGTGTGTGTGTGTGTGTGTGTGTGTGTGTGTGTGTGTGTGTGTGTGTGTGTGTGTGTGTGATAATTTTATTACATAATTATAATACATTATTATTACAACGACATTTAGGGCCAGTTTTTCAATAGTCGCTTAACTTTAATTTTAGCTTAACTCACTCTTCGTCTCCTTTTACTATCCCTTTTAGAAAAAGACGAAGAGTGAGTTTAGCTAAACCTCAGTTTAAACGACTATTGAAAAACTGGCTCCGGTTGTTCCAACTCGTTGCTAAACTAACTAATAGTTAAAGCATATATATGTCTTTGTTTTTCCTTTGAATTAGACAAAGATAGACATATGATTTAACTACAATTAGTTAGTTTACCAACAGGTTGGAACAACCGGCTTTTAATGTTTTAACATGCAAAAATAGAAAAAACATAATGAGAGAATTAATATATTTCGAATGAGAAATATAGAAAAAAAAGTAAAATTTTGCAATGATAATATAACTATATGTTGAATTACCTACGTAATATATGCAAAATGTTAAAAAGAATTAAATTAAAACTATAATACGAAAATACATACATGGATACTCGTACTTTGACGAGTGTTAGAGGAACTATTTACTTAACAGATTACATAGGCTAAGAATAAAACAAAATTTATCTAATCTTTTGATATTCTCACATCGTATCGGAATATCAATACGATATTTGTTCAAGCGTACTCAAGGTAACTTCTTCACAAAACAAAAATATTGCGTTATTTTCAGATATTCTCTTATTCTTTAAAAGGTAAATGCTGGATATAAGACTGTAACCAATCAAAAGAGTAGAAGCTAGTGTACTCGCCAACGGCAGCTGTACCGGCTGTGCTAATATTTGGCAGACATCTCCACTCTCGCTTCAGATAGCTGTGTAATCGTAATCTTGTGAGATTTGAAGTCGCCTCTTTGCCGATGCGTAAAATGTCGTTAAATAAAGTTGTAATTATGCGAAAAGACTTTTGAAGGTCGTATATATCGGACACTATTATCAAGCTTTATGATAACATCAGCGGAGGGGATTTTTATAAAAATAATAAATCTCTATTAAAGGCTACTGCGACCATCAAAAGTGCATCAATCTCGGTCACGTTTTCGATATATTCTGAAATTAACGAATTAAATGGAAAATTAATCCCAATCCAGATATTATCTGTAGTATGAGACTCGTGCCACCAAATATCTTGAACCATGTATCAAGTTTCGAAAATTTATTAACATTTTTTGGAGAGAATATATAGCGATCTCCATCGGAAAATAACTCTAGTGTTCTGTTACTTCTGTTTTTATTAAATAAGCTTTAAATAAGGTTTTAAAATATATTTCAATCTTTATTAGTGTCTTATAGCAAGTTTTCATAACTATATTTCTTTCACTAGTAACTAATAAAACTATTTGTCACAAAAAAGTGATTTATTTTTATTTTCTACAAATTGTTTTAGTCTCAACAAAATTCAGCTAGATTAAGTATATTAGTAATTGAATTATGACTTGTTAGTACACCATACTTCTCGTCGCACACTTGATTAATCTTTTATAAAATAGTTTACTAGCGACCACCTGCTGTGTGTTGACTTTTTCATCATATTATCTTGCTATATTTTAATTGCGACCGATCAAGTCCTATCCATTACCTGTATGCTTTTAATGCCGAGTTTCACGTGGAATGCATTTTGATTTGTTCGGACGTGCTATCGTTATTTTGTGACATACACAAAATAAGAATCAGGATTGAAATATATGTATATACAGGAAATTAATTTCTTTATTTAAATTACGTATTAATAACATTTTAATAATATAATGCTTGATGAAAAATCTAAGTATAATTACTTATTATTGTATAATGAATATGTACGAAGTCTTTTTTGGTTAAAGAAAATTCGCGTTTTTTGGATTACATTGTACTGCAAAAAAGAACTAAAGATGATGAAAAACTAGCTTAATACAATTATATATGTATATATATAAGTATATAAATAGAAACTTTCAAACAAGTAACTTTGTTGGATTTTTGGATTACTTATTATTACTTAAATTATCGTTTAATCGCGACTGTTTTTGATTAGAAAGAATTTTATTTACATTCGCGATCGTGGACGACGACGATGACGTTGCCGTTTATTTAATTCGAGCACGAGTGACGAATAGAGTTATGAATCACTGTCACAAGTCACGGAAGTTAACGCGGCGAGAAACACTGCCGCGTTAATACTTACGCTCGTCAAATTATGAAAGTAATTAAGATGGACATCCAACCACAACACCGCCAGAACGAATCCTTGTGAACCACAGCGTCATATGGCAAACCGCACGAACTTGGTGTTTTCTCTATCACGATCGATGGATTCTTTGCTGATTCCATGGTAGGCCTTTTTGATCGTAAAGAAGGAAGCGTATTTATGGAGAGGGTTAAGAAGTCGTTAACAGTCGGGAGTGCACGTTTCCATACCAGGGTGGTAATTAATGGACTTGGTGCACGGCGATTTGCAAGCGCGCAAATTACAATCGTAAAGAAGGTTTAATCGGCGCTTCGTACTCTTTGTTGTTGTGAACGTAAAGTGGTTGCGATATATTATATTACGGATTTTCAATTTCTTCTACTTATACAACAAAATACACTTAATAAGCTTATATAACTTTGTAGATTTCTAATTCCAAAATATATTTTTACAAAAGAATTTTATTTATTATAAAAGTATCTATATTTTTATGAGTTTTCCTGAAGTTATCGACATCTTTGTTTAAGAGATTATTGTTTAAGAGACGTTGAAAAGAATTTTATAAATTTAATGCATTTGTAACAAATGTTTTATAATAAATTCTTTTGTAAATTTTATTTGTTTTTTATTGTTATTATTGAATTATATAGATATTGAGATTGCTTTGAAATTCAATCAAATTTTGTATAAATGAATATTTAATTCTATTAGTTACACATTAAACAAGATTTATTGTTTAATTATCACTGGCGAATTAAGTAATGTATTATTATCTATTAGTTACAATAAAATTTTGTTCGTGTTTAATGACTACACATACAAACTTGTCGTAAATTTCTGATTTAGGCCCATATTCTGAACTCTCTTTTATCTATAAAAGCGCTCTTTTATTTCTGAGATGCTATAAGAATTTGATACCTAGAGCATCTCAGAAATAAAAGAGCGCGCTTTTATAGATAAAAGAGAGTTCAGAATATGGGCCTTAGTCTGATATGTAAACTTGCTTTTATGCAAGCAAATATTAAAAATAACGGACAGTGATAAAATTAAATCAAATAAAACTTTTCCTACCGAATTCTTGTGCTCTTTGACCGGAACGGTAGGTGATATTATAAAATGCTATCACATTTAAAGACATGATCAGATTCAAATATTCAGATTTTAATCTTTTTAAAAGTCGGTCCAGTTGCATATTAATTAATTTCGGATAAAATCATTTTGACGGCCAACGATCAGTATCACAGGCCGGTCCTTACTCGAGAAGGAAAGAATACTAACGTTTCTTTTTGGTAAACGAGTTTGAAAGTATAATGATGTCTATGGCCGCTAACAGACCATCGACTTCGGTTGTAGCGCGCGTGCGAACGCCCACGTGAGAAAGCGAGGGACATTACGTTGCACCTTAAATTAAATCGAGATCCCGTAGCAACGTAGTGGCGCAATATCATCCGTAGTGTCCCATAAAGTATTGTCGCGATCGACAATGTAATCTCGGAACGAGAAACGGCAGGAACTTCCGCTTGGGTTGTGCTTGATGTTTCCCTAAATGACTGTCGCGTTTTTATTACGAACGCAGGAGATATTTCTAATCTTATTTTAAATAATCCCCTTTCTCTGTATTCAATAAGTTAATAAGATAGTTTTCTCTTCTTAATTAGACTTGAAAACATTTTGAAATCTGGCTTAGACTTTTATTTTCTATTGTAAGCAGCTTACAACTTACCTTATCAAGTAGTAAAAATAAAATAAACTTTATCTCTCGATTAAATAAAATTATATTCAACTCGTACATTGTTACCAAATTAGGACTTTTCTCAATAGATGCTAATAGACCTCCGAATCCGACATATCAAAAAATCCGAGAGGACAGAACCTTAAAATCCCCCGATTCGCTCGCTCGTTCGTTACAAACGGATTGCGATATCGCGATCTGCTAAGGTCCAGCCGAGGAACGAGAGCTGCTCTGGGGGCAATCGATAAGGTCCGCGCCGTCCACGTTGACTACAAATCAACGCAGACATGAAGGGACCCCATCTGCCGTAAGGGCCATTAAAAAGATCGTTCTCCATAAAATATTTTATCCGCTTCGCGGATCAATTTGAAATCCGTAGAGCGCACTTCGTTCAGTCCGTCGCGATCCTGCCATAGCCTTTTTCGGCGCACCAAATTCATAAATAATGACTAAAGACCGGCACACGGCTCATGCATCACGGTCCGGATTTGTAGTCTTTAAGCCTTTTAAGGTTTTTGCGCGAGCACGTTCCAGGCTTGTCTTTATAATCTCCGTGAGTAGTTCGTCTCGAAGACGGAGAATTTTCAAGGTACGCGATTGATCAGCGGTGTCGTGAAAATACGTATCCCGAAACACAGTTTAACACGTGTTTCGGCACTCGCATTAACACGTTACTCCATCGTTCTTTGTTTCAATCCGCTCCTGCAAGAAGAAGCCTAATCGTGCGATGTCAGTCGTTTATCCAAACCATTGCAAATACAAATGCTGTAAATCATGGGATGTTACGATTTACACATTAAATTCACAAATCTTGCAGCTTTTAGTTGAGTAAATGCACAGAAATTTACACGACTATAAGCTGCTATGAGAGTTTCTTTCTCTAATAATTTTATGATAGAAATTTTGTTTTTATTAGATTTATTATCCAACTTTATACATAATTTATTGCTCAATCTGACATTGTTAAATGTGTTGACAACCTCCATTTCAAAGGTTATGACTCTTCTTTTCTCATTAGAATTCTAGCCGGCACGTTTAACTCTACCGCATATTTGTCGTCACTGCATTCATATTCTCCGTAGTCTTGGTAGACTAAAGCCTCGTCTCTTTTCTTCTCGTCAACCCGGCCAGGCCGGCCGTCGAGAACAAGTAGAATAAGTAAAGATAACGGGAACAGAGCGGCCGACACAGATGATAGGCATTTCTTTCACGACACTTCTTTCGAGGATATCCTGCGCGCATCCATCCTATGTTCTCGCGATACGCTCTATATTTTATTGTACCAGCGAGTGTTATGCCAGGACGATCTCTTCCGCGCTCTCTTCGTGCATTATCGCTCTAGAATCCCGGCCTCAGAAACCGTCCGCATCCATAAGCATGCCAGTCTTTGCCCTTTTTTTCTAGGCACTCGCTTCAGTCGATTTGTTTCGGTCCGAAAGCCCCGCTTGAAATATCGCGGCGGCATTATTTTAAGGAACTGAAAGTCATCGTTACAAAACGAATCTCAATTCGACGTAAAATGATGTTTTCTCTGGCGAGTTTTGCGGCATTAATGTTATGTAATTTATGCGACGTTTTTTCGGTTTCCATGATATTTTGTCAAGAGCGATTTGTGTATCTTCTTAAGTTATTTTTTAAAAGATTTTTTTAACTAAAAGAAATTTCGGAACACAGATGAATACGTGTATAAAGAATATACATTGTATTATTTATGCGAGTTATTTTCACTTTTGTTTACGAAAGTTATTTATAATTAACCGTATACGACTTATTTTTTGTTATTCACTGATACTTTGAACTATTGCTATAATGCACTTTAATCGTGCATAAAAACTCAATTAAGATGGAAGAATTTCTTGTTTCAGTATCGAAACATAAAGTGATTTAAATTTAAAATTCAACAATAATACATAATATTTAATTATATATTATTCTAGATATAATTATATATTTGTGGTGCATAAAGTATATTTTAACGTTGTGAATAATCATAATTTCATTGTAGTAAATAAGATAAAAATCTCTTAAGCATCGAATGGAGAATAAGACAAGGGAAACAGCCGGGCGTGTTCTTGCAGAGTAAACTAACGTGTTTCTTACTTTATTATTTGTTAATAACATTCCAATTATAAAGTATCTTTAATCTATTTGCCAATCTAGAGAATTACTGACTCAAGCCAGCCTCGAATGTATCGCGATATTATAACCGTGATGTATCCAATTTGTCCGTGTACTCCTTTAATTGTAATATAGAATCTTTTCAAGGGAGAGAGAGACTATATACTTTAAGGAGCCTCAGTGGGCAAGACTGCTCTCCCAAAATCCGAAACTGGTTTCCAGATTGAGAGGGATAAGCGAGATTTCTGAGCCGCCTCGAGAACCGTCTGAGCTTTCGACGTGGTAGCTTTACTCGTCCAAAAGCTGTCGGTAGGTTCTTCAGGTCGTGCCGCGCGGTAATCCTATACGTCTTAAGAAACTGGTTTCCGCACGACGTGTTGCGGGTAGCGCGCAAAACAAATTAATAACAAGAACATCATAACCGCGGCTCCAAGGCTGCTCCGAGACGCTCACGAGCCGCAGCTGCTATACCGGGTGAGCCGGCTCCATTGTTATTCTCAGAACTAAATCTTTCCGCGGAGTCGCGGAGAAGATATCGAACCGCGGTTCGTGGCTTCTCGATTCATTGTGTCCATTCGCAAGGTATGTGATTGCTCTACCGGAATATCTACCTATAGCCGCGTCTCTCTCTTTGCTCTTTTTAAAATATAGGGGAAATAATCAAGCATGAAATTTTTGAGCAAATAAATTCTATTATTATAGTTTTCAGGTTGTTAGGTAAAAGAGATGGTCGGTTATTGCGTGGTTCCCCTAGAAACTTGATAAACTAAATTATGTAATAAAATAATGTTAAAATAGAAGTATAAAACAATTTCTATAAATTTCTATTTAACAGACTAAATAATTACTTTTAAATCGACTTAACTGGCAATATTTAACGTACGTCTTTCCGATATGAACATTATATGGCGGAATAAATATATTATTAAATTTTTCTATTTAATTACTTTATTTAATAAAATAATCTATGTATAATTATTTCGAGAATTCTGACAGTTTGCATCATATGACGACATGTACGACGTAGATATACGTGCGTGCCGCACTTGCAATTATCATTGTTAAGCTGTAATAGTAGACGCGGATCAGTGAGAGGAGAAACAACTGTCGCATTGTGCGATGAGGTAATCCGTTTACGTCCCTCGACTATCGATATATTGCTACTAGGTCACGTAGTCCGCCTATCCTGCATTACGTATGTGTACTCGTTATTTATGTACTCCCTTATACACACCTTTCGCGCATTAATCGCTCGTGCACGAAAGCTTAAGGCGATCAGGGGTAGAAACGGGAGGGCAATAAACCTGTATTTTCTCTGATTACGCTTATTCCCTGGCATCTGGCTTTTTTGCACATGTCACGTTCACATTAGTTTCGTAAAAAAACTACTGATGTAGTATACATTAAGTGCTGCATCTATTGTCAATGAAGATAAGGCCATATTTGATTTTTTGTCAAAAAGAACTGATAGAAGTGTTCGATAGTTCGATAGTTCGATACCTTGATTTATACCTTACAAATTCATACATAACTGATAAAAGTATAAATCAATTTTTTCTTTATATTTCCAAATATAAACTATTAACAAGGAAAATATGATGTGATCGGATAATATTTCTTAATTGTATTATTTACAATAATATTACGGTATTCAATGTGTAATCGAATTAATAATCTTTTCCATCGTTATACGAACGTGCCCAGCAGTAAGAATGAATGAGATTAAATGGACGCGCATTTTAATTACGGTCTTCGCATATCCATTAACGGATTTCAGCCGGGTCATCATTTCGATGCATCAATCGTATCTCTCCATAGAATCGATTATGCTCTTAAGAAGAGATCTCTGCGAAGAAGTCGCTATCACGCCCTGTGCCAGATTGGCTTTTACTGCGCCGTTTCTTCAAGTTCGATCTCTCCTTCGATCTTCGAAGGCCGATGGTGGTCCAATACCAGTATAAGGGCAGGCATCGGTACTTTTCAAGACAACAATGGCTGACTCATCCGATATCGTATCTACCTGATGCATGGTCCATGGGGAATATTAACTGTGAAACTATTATCGCGATCAAACGTCGATTTGCTCGCAAGAGACCGCCGCGCCGGTCTCTACCGCATGTAATGATCGCTGGTTTACTTACGTTCTTAACATATTTATTCTTCATTTAACTGTCGAATCGAGCGAGAAAAATTGTCTTGAGGAAACCGAGAAAAGGACGAAGTCCCCAATGTTTTAACATAGCGGATTTTTTGCGATACGAGTATTGGCAAACAGTTGTGGTATTTATTCGGACATGGACGATTTCAACCGGGCATTTATCACCAGATCAGGTTACCTGTGTTTACCAGATCGCCCGAGGTCAGTCAATTTGAACTGTATTTATTCATGTGGCACGTGTGATTTTCGATTTTTGTTCTACCAAAACGAAGAAACAGATATTTACGACACAGCTGTGTGATCTAATAAATATATTTATATTTATAACTTTATAATAAATTGTATTACCTTATTTTTTATTTATAGCATATTTATTAATATTTAATCGTCGTTATTAAAACCAAAAAAGATTAAAAAGAAAAACCAATTTTACATATAAAAAATCTAATACGCAATTAAAATTTCTTTTATTGATATGAAATTAACAATAGTTTCTTTGATTAAGAGCACTTAACTCGAAACTTCTTACTCAAAATTTTCATTATTCCCAATGTAACAGGAAATTCATAAGAAAAATTATTTAAAGATAACATAATTACTTCATATTACATAAACGATAATAATTCTAACGTTTTACATAACACACAGTATAAGTAAGATACAGACAAGTCAGAAAATTCTTACGATTATCTTTTTTACATCTTTTGCTTATTTAAATATCTTTCAATCTTATCTACATTTAGCAACGTTTTAAAAATAAGCGCTAATAATCGATAAAAATAGTCGCTGTGTAGTAAGTTTCTGAAAGTTTTCTCTGTAAAAAGCATAAAAAGCATAGTTAGCATTTCGAATTAATTACTCCGTGCTAAAGAAATTGTCCAAAGCACTAAAAGTTGACTAGAATAGGAATGACCTGGGACCAACAGTTCCCGAAGTATTTGCATGTGACATGGCGGCAGAATGCGGCACGGATCGTCGCTCGACATCGATTTCCTTTTCTTCCTCTTTTTGCTCCCGCCCGCGCTCTTCCGGATCTTTTTAAAGCCGTTTTCGTTTTCCCATTTGATCCAAAGAAAGATAATTTACACGAAAGTAAGGAACATAAGTAGCATGGTATAATGACGTGGAATAATGAACGAAGAACGTCCAGTCAGGCACCTTTGTTAATTATTCTAATTAGAGGTGTGCCGACGCGACGTGGCCTTTAGATGACCCATGTAAACAACGTTGGTAATGCCCACATGTAGGCGATCGATTGAACGCAAAAGAAAAAATCGATGAGTACACAATGTCCTGAACAGTTAGGACTGCAATTCTTCAACTTTACTCCAAAATGGATACAATTTGATTATGTTTTATGTATAACCCGCATTAGGTAACACATATATGAATTAGTAAAAATCGTTATAAAAATAAATACGAGTGAAAAATAAATAAGTTTATAATAAGTGATATATATATTTTTCAATATTTAGTAAAAATAATATGCAGCACATCTCACAAATATTTTCTCTCGACTTAATTTTTTCTCAAATCTGCCGTACCTAATCTAAAAAAATGTACGTATATTAATGGTATGTAAGTAAATTCTGCGAATGCGACGTTAAAGTGATCTCGGGCTGAAAATCCCGTAGGATAACCATGGGTACCGGCGAGAAGGATAATCCTCCAGGGAGATTCCGCCCGATATCTTCCCTTTTCACCGAGACGAGGGTACTGGTTGCGATAGAAGAAGAAAAAGAAGATGAAGAAAGAGAAGATGAAAACGAAGAAGAAGAACAAGAGAAAGCAGCGTCACGGCGCATGCGGCGATTCTACCACGATAACTTTAACGTCCATGGAATGTTGAACTTGCCGAGTAGGCAATTATAATTCCGCGTTTCGATCTCGAGGACCGATGCACTTTACGAGAGGGAGAGAAAGAAGCTGTGTGCAAAAGAATGGCGTTTCGGCGAAGCTCTTTATACGAGAGATAGGTGTTCAAAGTTCTCTCAGCGATTAATGATCATCAACCGGTCCTTTCTGATACTGTGCTGAAAAAAAAAAACGAACGAAAATGAAGCTACCACATGAGTATTGTCTAATGGTGTTCTCCACGTTCTGTGGTTGTAATTTAATTCGCTTTTATACTTTTAATTTTTCTGAGACTTTTGTGATAATGGAGTGTTGGAGGTTTGCATTTCTTTCTTTCTACACTCTTTTGTTCTTAATAAATTTCTGCCAAAGAAAAATTTACTCCAAACTTATTGTTAGTGAAGACACCACTCTCTATCGTTCTTTTATATTATTTGCTGAACACCTCATACAATTCACATTTTGTGATACGATATGAGAGCATAAGCGCAGGCTCGGGCAGGGTCCATTAGCGGGAAGAGATAGCAAGGTCGTCGAAGGAGGCACTGACCGAAACGAGCCCGATGAAATATTTTATTCCTAGCCAGCCGAGGAAGAGAGAGGAGAGAGATAAAGCTGCACCGCCGGAGGTCCTTACGGCCGCCGATTACCGTTAACGTTTAGTCCGCGTGCCTCCCAGAGATACTTCTAAAATCTCCCTAAACACTGAGAAATACGATCCTGCGGCTCAAGGATGAATCCTGCGACGTAATACGCTAAAGCGAGCGCCAGAAAGTATAGTGGCACGCATGAGCGACGAATGCAAATGCATTTTGCGCTCTTTGGAAGAACGCGCGATACATTCTCGTATCAGTGCGAGTGTGGGTGGCGTTGAAGAGAGAGAAAGTGCAATAAATTATTTCAATAATCTGAGGGAATGACTGGTCCTCTTGACGGAAACTAATGTGTTCGAGCTTACCGCGCGAAAGATGGTTTAATGTTAATCGTATTTGGTCTTTCTCTCTGTCCTGTCTCGTTAAGTCACTGAGTAATAAATTGATAGTTATACATATAATTGAACAAACAATGCGCGTGTACGTTATATGAAATATGTTTATACCTTAACAAAATACGTTTAATTTTATTATTTAATACTCTTTATAATCTAATTGTAAGTAGATATGCAAAAAAGTCGATAACATTTTACTCCTTAATATTATTGCATTTCTCCCTTTTTGATTATTCTTCTCAATTCCTTAGTAATCAATCATATTACATTATAACATGCGTGAGTTATTCAAACAATTTTTTTCTTCTTCTTTGTTCCAGGTAAGTTCGAGACTCAAGTTTTACCTGCGCTGACCTCGGAGGCTATAATGCACCCGGCTCGACAGATAACTATCGGAAAGTTCGTTAGCGGTCGAGGGCGGTCGAGGATCTGAAAAATGTCAGCTAAAAATATAACAGTGGTCACTTTTCGGGGAAGAGAATGCAACCACGCACAAGACGAAGCGCTACGCAACGACGCGAGCGGAGTGCAAGCGCAGCCATTTTCTTTAGTGTGTTGAGAGATTGTTAGATCGGGAGGGTAGATTAACGGATGGATACACGTGTCGAGCTCAGATTGACACGAGTTCTCGTTGGTGACCTATCTTGACTGCATCTGCCGAGAATATAGAGAAAACTCATACTCCATAAATATTCCAGTATAATCGGTATGCCCTTTTATCACTGCAGACGAGTTCTTCTGGGAACTTTTACTCGTTATGTTACAAAATATTAATTTAAGTACACAGTACAATAGTTAAAACTAACTTATATAATAGCAACAACTTATATAGTAGGTACACACATTTATATATGTATATATATAGAATGTGCCTGTATATTTTAAACCGCTGTTTTATTGTTATTACTAAAATTAACATCACTCAAATAACAATATTTAGTTATAATTACAAATATATCCAACATCAAGAAGAATAGAACTGGAAACATTTTTCCGAAGGCAGAGCGATATGAAGGCAGATCCAGCTAGATCTTTTTGCATTTTTTGTTATTTATGGATTTACTAATTGTTCTAATTTCAAATGTTTGTAAAAAGTCTATTGAGATAAAACGAAATGCGGCAAATCTAGAATGTTCCACACGTATATAATTTACACTTTACAACGATGAAAATGTTCGGCATTGCCGCCAATCCTTTTACCCAACTACTCGTAATTATCTATATTTATCCCAATGCGAGTTCTGGGTTGGAATATTTTTTTAGAATGGCGTCTGGTAAATAAATCTAGTGCAGTATTTGAGACATACGGTATATTGCACGGTGTACGAGAGTACGTGTATGTTATGTGTTTCAGCGACAAACGTTTATGCAAATATAAAATTGTCTATATACCGCCTGCCGGCGAACGCGCGCTCCGTTTATTTATTGTTCCCGCCGCGAAGTAGTATAATCTGCCGTTTACCTACTCCGGCACGGCAAGCCGATAGATTTGCCAAGCAGATTAGGACCCGTCGCAAAACCTGGGCTGACAGGACGCATCTTGACCACGCGTTTTACAAGTTGTTTTACAACCCGGATCTCGCCGCAGCGAGAACCACCGCTTTCTTTTGTTCCAAGAACAGTGATTTGATAATTTGATTTCTTTAATTCGTTTCTTAATGTAGTGCTATCCGTGCCTCCGTGAGTTTTTAAGCACTGTTAAAGATAAATTTTTGTTTTATTTTTCGAAGTAAAATAGATGTGAAACGTAGGTACATAGATGTAATTTATTTGGAATATGTGTTTTTTTTTGTATTATATATAAAGATCTTGATTATAAGGAAATTAATATTCTAAAATTTAGCTTTGAATATTTCATATTTTTATAATCAGCTTCTATAATCATATTTTATAGTGCTCTTGTCTCGAAAAAGCTAATTTACAATAATGATAGCGGAAACTTTTAAAAGAAATAGTAAAATATATTTATTTCTTATTTATTGTAGGTTTTCGATATTTATATGATTCTACATTCTTGATCGGGATAAACCATTTCACGCTACATATCGTTAGTGTGTCGGATTATCGCTGTTACAGCAATTAAGAGATTATACGTGTTATATAAACTCAGGTACCGACTTTGGTATTCATAATCGAATGCGGCGCCACTAACCAGTGCTACTGGTAATACTGGATATTCCAGAATATTATATTCTGTCTACACGCGTGTAGCCAGATATATCGAGATTTTTCAGAATCCGTATAACATTAAATATTCATTAAAGCGGATTATTCGCTGATAGAGGACCGCTTTTACTCGAGATGTTTTGAAAAAAAACACCACAAAAATAGTCGACCGTGATATTATACATACCTACGTTATTTTAAATACGTTATTTTGATATCCATAAAACTCTCTTTTGAGATTTAACGTTAAAGAAAGAGGACAAAGCAAAAAATACATGAAATTTAATAATAGATGTATTACAAATGTGTATTTGTATAAAGAAATTAATTATCAATACGGCACAAATGGGATATCGCAGGATTTTATGGAAGAAAACAGTTGACAATTATTAACTCGATTGATTTATATCTCGCGCGTGAACACGAGATTTCACAGTTCGCGATACCTTCGGTGTTGTAACGTTGACATAAACGTGATGAACTGTCACGGCAATCTGTATACGACTTTGAGAGCATTTATACCAGACGCCATTTCTACAACGAGGGTCCTCCCTAGGGCCACTTGGGGAATTACGACTCGACGAACAACCGCCTCAATTATCAAGCTCACTCGTAGCAACATTGTTTACAACGGTTCAGTGCCATAAGTATTTATCTACGGGTCTATCCGGTGACGGCTTTACAACCCGTTCACGCACACGACGAGCGTCCTGCGAACGAAGTTTACGCACGACGTGAGCGTGCACAAAGCGCTCGTTCTCCTCAGAGAATAA
This sequence comes from Leptothorax acervorum, assembly GCA_035220615.1. NCBI lineage: Eukaryota > Metazoa > Arthropoda > Insecta > Hymenoptera > Formicidae > Leptothorax > Leptothorax acervorum. The sequence goes on along the minus strand of JASTWQ010000139.1, from coordinate 169,549 downwards.
TTCTTTATTAATTCTCGCAAAGCTCCTTCTGCGAAAGAAAGCCAATAACATTCACCAAGTACTGATGCTCGCAAGAAAATATTTAATCATAACTAGTCATACGGTCATGTTAAATATTTAACCATGAATGAATATCTGATGCAGACATTCTGTAATAAATTTTCTAAGCTTTCGTATATAATATGATGTCGATATGTATTGTATAATGAATAATGAAATATGTTTGCATTACTTAAGTATTTAAAATCTGTTTTATTTAATTCTAAATGTTTTAAGTTTTATTTTTTTACAGATTATGTTGTATATATTATATATGTATGTGTATATACAACACATTCCATACTTACTTATAAGATGCTACATTCTTGAAATATTCATCCATGGTTAAGTCAAATAATATAAGATACCATCTCCATTCGAGTTCACTGAGAAAGATGAGATAAATCTGTTTAAAATTTTTTGTTTCACGATATATCCTTCTTCAAATCATCTATAAATGATCCGTCCACTGAAAGGATAGATTCTCAGGACCTCACCTCGACCCTTCGCCCGAGAATATGGTTAGGATGGGAATATAGCTTATAGCTGTCGTCCGCGTCGGTAAGAAAAGGAGTATAACACGGGGAAGCTGCATTTTAGAATCCTCCTCCTCTTCCTCCTCCTTCTGTTGCCTAGTTAGCATCCTTGCCAATGGCGGATTCTTTTGTTTCCCGCCGTGAAACTTCAGTCGAGATTCTATCTGATGTAAATAATTATCCTGGAACCTGACAGATGCTGCGGGAGTTCTCTCTTCTCTCGTTTCTCCTCTTCCTCCTGTTCTCCAACAAGGAAAGGAGAGAGAGAAAGACCGTCGGATAGGAGCCAAGGAGCCCTGGAGAAAAATTTTCGTTTTACCCGAGAATCCTGTTTATCCCTGGCATCGCGTACCGGCTCTGCGCGCAGAAATACCCAGGATTCTCCACCTATGTGAACTTAGCACCCAACTTTAATAAAAGAAATTTTTTTAATACGCATTCGATTACGCTCGGTTTGTACCCGTTTGTACCACATTTTATTTTGTTTGTATCTCAAAGGGGCGAAAGTTACAAGGGGTTAAACAATTAGCACCCCGCTTTAAGATACAGCAATCTTCTAAATGCCATTCGATTAAGCATCGTTTGTACCCGTTTGTATCACTTTTCATTTCGTTTGTACTTCCATGGGGGTGAAGTTACGGAATATTAACAATTTGTATAAAAGGTGTCTTTGCCGTTTTCAAAGATATTCGAATTCTGAAAGCGGGTGCTGTTTCGTGACCGTTTGTACTCGTTTGTACCGCTTTTGGTTTCGTTCGTACCCCCATGGGGGTGAAAGTACGGAATATCAAAAACTCGTATTAGGGGTATCTTCGTCGTTTTTAAAGATATTCGAATTCTGAAAGCGGGTGCTGTTTCCTGACCGTTTGTACTCGTTTGTGCCGCTTTTGGTTTTGTTCGTACCCCCATGGGGTACGAAAGTACGGAATATCAAAAATTCGTATAAGGGGTATCTTCGTATTTCTAAAGATATTCGAATTCTGAAAGCGGATGCTTTTTCGTGACCGTTTGTATCCTTTTTCGTTTCGTTTGTACCCTTACGGGGGTGGAAGTACAGAAAATAAAAAAATCGTACAATGGGTATAGGGATATAATTCGGAAAATTTTTATTATTATATTCATACTATATTAAGAGAAAATAAGTTGGAGGTTTAATGTAATGGTAAACTTATAAAATAAATCTATGACCTCTTTATTAAAAATTTTTGTAGTTTTGCAAATACATAAAAATTAAAATGTGCACACAGCTCAGTATAGTAAAATTTTTATTTTATTTTTGATATATTATTATAAAAATACCACTCAAAAATAAAATAAAATAGAATACTGCGGCGAGAGCCCACACAAGAGTCGTAAAATAAGAAAATATTACAAAATTTAAAAGGATAAAATAAATAAAAAAATTAAAAATTCTAAATAATACTTAAACGTAATATATCTACACATTTTCGAATTAATTAATTAGAATATATTATATTATAAAAATACCACTCAAGATTACAATAAAATAAAATGTAGTAATAGTTTAACTTACAATTAATTTACATGTGTAAAGTTACGTTTGTTCACTTAAGTACAAAAATAAGGTTTTACATAGATATTAAAGTTGTAGTATTAAATAAGATATTTGATAAGGTTAAGCTAAATAAGAAAAAAAACAGAGATGCTATGCTTCAATTTTCTTTAATATGTGTTAAAATAAAAAATTATTAAAAAACTTGAAAGGTTAAAAAAATCCTAAAAAAATACTGTTATAACATAATATATACATTTCAAAATTCTTAATACACACACCACACATTGTACTATACTGAGCTGTGTGCACATTTTTAATTTTATGTTTTTGAGGAACCACAAAAATTTTTAATAAAGAGGTCACAGATTTATTTTATAAGTTTACCATTTTTTATCCCCCGTGGGGGTACAAACAAAACGACAAACGATACAAACGGTCACAAAGAAGCATCCGCTTTCAGAATTCGAATATCTTTAAAAACGACAAAAGCACCCTTTATACGAATTTTTAATATTTCGCACTTTTACCCCCGTGGGGTTCGAACAAAATAAAAGACGGTACAAATGGGTACAAATGATTCCGAAACAGCACCCGCTTTCAGAATTCGAATATCTTTAAAAATGACGAAGATACCCATTATACGAATTTTTGATATTTCGTACTTTCACCCCCATGGGGGTACGAACAAAACCAAAAGCGGTACAAACGAGTATAAATGGTCACGAAACAGCACCCGCTTTTAGAATTCGAATATCTTTAAAAACGGCAAAGACACCCTCTATACAAATTTTTAATATTTCGTAACTTCACCCCCATGGGGGTACAAACAAAATAAAAAGTGGTACAAACGGGTACAAACGATACTTAATCGAATGGCATTTAGAAGATTTCTGTATCTTAAAGTGGGGTGCTAATTGTTTAACCCCTTGTAACTTTTGCCCCTTTGAGGTACAAGCAAAATAAAATATGGTACAAACGGGTACAAACCAAGCATAATCGAATGCGTATTTGAAAAATTTTTTATTAAAGTCGAGTGCTAAGTTCACATAGGTGGATTCTCCGACGCAAAAAAAAGGATAATAAATGGAAATATCGACTTGTTATCCGTACTCGGCAACGAGAATTCCGCATTTTCCCGATAGTTAATGCTCGTCTTAATTAAAACGGCAATGATTTTTATATTATCCCACCGTGAGCATAACAACGATTAACAGGGATAGGTACATTAAAATCGCGGATTAACCCGCGCGTTCGAATAATAATTTTCAACTGAACTAGCGCAAGAATGAAATATTATCATGATGACAAATATGGAAATATGCTCTTTGAAGGAGGATTGCTCGGACCCGCCATTTACGGTTATTATTAATTGATCTTTTATGCATTTATTCAGCGCGCAAATATTTTCTACAGTGAACTCGATATGGTGATTATTATCGGAGTAGCTAAGTGGAAGCGATATATTTCCGAACGTATTACATTTTTTATTATTTTCAGATTTCTTTGTGAAAGAACAAGGATCTCTGCCACGCATGTGTGACGGATTGATCGACATATATTTACCTCATTGTCAGTAATTGGATGTAAATTTCTTAAATAATTTATTTTAAATTTATTAACGTTTTTGTCGTTATTTCATAAAATTTTTTTATTAATATAAAATATTTAAAGTCGGATTTAATTTTATATTATTTATTTTAATGTTATTATTTATTATAATTATTTGTTGTGATATTAATATTGATCAACAGTTATCCTAATCTCCATATACGAGCGGTGACGAGTGAGATACCGTGATTTATAGAAATTTTATAGAAATCAGATTTGCATATAATAAACACAACTGTGTGTGCAAGCCTGAGATAAACAATGTTTACATGATTATATCCTGTGAAAATAGTCAAGTCGTTTCGAAACATCTCCGCATCTCACCGTTGTATCAGATCGCGAAGTGTCCAGATTATCGTTCGCATAATTTTCTGTCGTATTTCTCGTTTGTTGCGTGGCGAGTTGCGAGATCTGATGTAAAGATATGGCAAACGTTACAGCCAATATCTTGCTATCGCCCTTGACGACCATAATGTCACCCCGAAGGAACAATTTGGAACACTTTACTCGCGACACACGTTCGCCGCCTGTGGGTCCTGCGCACGTCATGCGTGGCAGGGATGTAATTTATTCTCAGGGTTGGTGCCGGAGACTATTGGACAGGAAACACGTTCGAGCTGTACATGATTTGTGCTCATTGACTGAATATCTAAAGATGAATAATGGTCAGCCGCGGTGAGTAATTATTACTTTTTATATTTTTACATAACATTGCCAAAGAACATAATGCAACACACTAATGCAAATTTTACATATAAATTTTAAACGGGTACGAACTGTTTACACAGTTTAATCGATTTTATCTATATATTTTACATGCTATATATTTTGTGTGCGTGTGTGTGTGTGTGTATGTTTATTATATATTAATATATAATAGATATTAAAGTTATAAAATGAAAAAAATAATAAAATGTAAAATTCTTTTCTTCGTCAGTAAAAATTAACAAGCAGAATTATTTGACCAAACTGACGTTTATTGTCGTAGTATTACATAAATTCAGTCGACGTTTCGACACTGGTTTTGTGTCCTTATCAAGAGTTTGCTATAACAACGAAATCATGTTACACGAAAAATAACGCACAAGGAACAAAGAGCGGAGAAAAAAACAATATATACCTGTCACATATTAAAAATTAGCTGCTCTTACAATTAGAGCACAAAAACTTTCTTGCAGTTTTAGCACATTGTCAAATTTTGAAGTAAAGGAACCGCATCCCTCCTTAATTAATCGTGCAATATGACCGTTATATGACCGAATTATAAGATCTACATAAATGTTTTTCTCTTCGTGCTTATGTTTTTCTTTCTGTGACCCACTCGCTTAGCCTGTATTTTTAAATTAGTTCAACGCCGACCTTCGACTCGGATCGGCGATTCTTACATTTCTTTGTGCCGACTATGTCGTTTTTCGGGCTATATTGCACGATTAATTAAGGAGGGATGCGGTTCCTTTACTTCAAAATTTGACAATGTGCTAAAACTGCAAGAAAGTTTTTGTGCTCTAAGAGCAGCTAATTTTTAATATGTGACAGGTATGTATTGTTTTTTTCTCCGCTCTTTGTTCCTTGTGCGTTATTTTTCGTGTAACATGATTTCGTTGTTATAGCAAACTCTTGATAAGGACACAAAACCAGTGTCGAAACGTCGACTGAATTTATGTAATACTACGACAATAAACGTCAGTTTGGTCAAATAATTCTGCTTGAAAAAAATAATAATAAAAGGAATTAAAAAATATTCAAATAAATAAATACATAAAAAATCCCATTATATAAATATTAAATTTGCAACAATCAACTCTTACATTAAAATAAATTATTTCAAATTTTGTAAATTTAAAAATTGCAATTGAAATTTATATCACAAATAATTAAATTTATTGCTAAAAATTATTTATTTCCTAATTTTTTTTTTGTTAATTAATGAGGGTATTAGAATTCCTACATTTTTATAGTAAAAAATATTTCCTATAGAATACATTAATATTTAAAACATACAAATAGTAATATCTTATATTTATATAATCTTGTAATTACAATACAATGTTTTACAAAAACGTAATTTTATCAGATATTGTATCTACGAGGTCTGTCAGAAAAATAATGAGATTAAATCGATAAAACCTTTTAATATACATTTGTGATTAAATTATAATGGTTTCTTTGAAAATGTAACCCACCAGAATCTACACACCGCTATACCAACGGTGTTTCCACTGTTCGTAGTATTCGGCATAATCGTTTGAAGTAAGATTGTTTATGCTGTCCATTACTTCTTTAATTGATTCTAATGATTCAAAATGGTACCCTTAACATTTACCTAACTTTATTTTCGGAAAAAAAGTTATTTCCGAAAAAGTCACAGGAGGAAAGGTCTGGTAGAATAGTTGTGGTAGCACCGCACACACACAACCCCTTTTTAGGCACCATGTGTCACCGAAAAACCTGAGCACGTGATCAAACATGATCATCAATTCTTTTTTACACTTTTCATAACAATCTGTGGCGCTCTTTTTCCATTTAACACAAAACTTTATCGCATATTTTTGTTCAATATTTTGCCGCTCCATAACAATCACGAAAACGGTGACGAGGTCTACTAATACACACTTACAAAAAACATTATGACACATGAACGCAACCGAACTGTTTGAAACTTGTACTATTCTTTTAAAGGAAGGACTATACTTTACATTTTGCGTGGTTACGATTTTTTAATGTTGACACATTATGCGCTACAGATTTATAATTACTTTTCTGACAGACTTTTTGTATATGATAAACCCTCTACTCACTGGAAAAAAATATAGTGTTTCCTATATTTATTGATTAATGATTCGGATGATTCCTATCATAAACTTCCGTTAATGAGAGTTCAATTTTGCTTCTTGTTCTTCCTGGTCTCTTATAATTTATCGAGTTCGCTCAACCGACCTCGTTTCGAGACATTTCTAACAGCATGCAATAGGTCCGGCATCATTGCATTCACCATTACATTCACCGTTTACTTGATTTACGATCATGAAATGTCGATGACTCCGATGTCACGATATCTTGTCGGTTGTGTAATTATTTTTTTCAATCTCCACTTTTATTTACAAAGAGAATAAGATACGTTTATAAATATACATATACTATACGTTTATAAATATATAAAGTAATATCGCGTATGTGTGAAAATATAGGTATCAATGATAAGAAGAATAGATAATCTATAATTTAAAAGCTATTCTAACTTTAATATATTTATCTTATCTATATTAATCGGACAGAGCTGATCTCGTGTATATATAAAAATGGTAAAAACTACATAAAATTAGAATTGTCTTAATTTCGTCACTTTTTATATTAGCACATATATGTATATGTATATGTGAGTCATATAAGAATTTTTATTGAATTTAATAAAATTCATACAAAACGTAAAGATAATTAATGAGTTATACGATCAGTATCCGCTGATTTTAATCCGATAAGTTCCGTTTTTTTTTGTTTTGCCATTGTTTTACATTTAACATGATATACTTGTGTTTATGTTTTATATTAAACAATTAAATATTATAATTTTAATATATCGACTTTTTTTCTCAATGGCAAATGCTAAACACCAAATTACAAGGATAACATTAAAATAATTAAAACTTTTGTAAGTTATGACGGTTGAGAATTAATAGAATTTAACGAATTATGAATAGATGTAGAAAATTTACGGATGTAAATGTAAAGATTTTTCATTATATTCTATTTTACATGTACGTGAATTGTATTTTACAATTCATATTTTAGGTTGCTTATCAAATCAATCAAAAAATTCTGGAAAAGGATAACATTTGATTGAATGTTTACTGACATGAGATAGAGTTCGAATTATTTACCAAAGGCAGTATTAATAAGGGTGGGACGCGCGATATCAGGAACATAGCGTGTGTACATCAGATTTTAATGCATTTGATCGGTTATGACTGATGCATCATCTTCTGAAGGTCGCGCGAGTTGCAATCGTAGAAATGAAGAGAGGTAAAGACCGAAAAGGGCAAGCATGGCATCAATGGGTATCTAGCTGATGGAAACATATTTCAGTAATGTCGTTTCTTTTATTTGCCAGACGACTCGTCTATACGCGAATATCTACGCACCCGCGCTTACATACATATGTTACTTCATAGCGTAATAATGGCGGATACCGATCAGATGCTGTTTTATTATCGTCCGACGTGGCTCCAAAGCTCCTTCGGCTAATGGCTCACGTAGACGATAATGGCCGGCTGCTGCACGTTTCGTTACTTTCTCGCTCCTCTTGCCTCTCGTATTCTTGCTCGCCGTTATGCGATAAGGCGGGACGGGCGAACCGCGGAATGATCGCCTCGACTGGGAATGATCGTTATTATCCGCGAGAGAGATTCCGGCCCCGTCCGCGTCGGTCTTCCCTTTCTAAATGTGAACCCCTACAGGCTATGAAGACCCCTTCGTCCAGTCTAATTCGCACTCTATCGCACCCGGGCCGCGTCTCCCTCTCGGCGCGCGCCAAGCAAGGAAAATCACGGCACCTGCGGCGGTATTATCGTAATTAACGACCTATAATAACGAATGATAATTTATCGCGCTCGCGTACGATTAAGCTTCGAATGCGCCGATAATTTTATAAGATCTCGATCGCTCGAAGCAACAGTAGTATGCTCCCGTGAACTTGTCTTATTGCGTATATATTCTTACACAAGTTATGTAATAGTTTGGAACGTATAACATTCTTGTTAGTTTATTCTTCTTGATATTTTTATTTACATTACATTTGTAACATTTTTGAGATTTTTAAAATTATTATATATAAAACGGAGGATATAAAAAATGTTTTCGATGTCTTTGAGAAAGGAAAAATAACTACTCCACGTTATAGAGATAATAATTTTAGATGTTTAACATGATAAAACATTATTCCTTGTGTATTCGATTGAAAATAACTAGTTATACGCTTAATCCTTTACTTATAATTTCAGCCGCCTTTCTTCCGTCGAGCCATAGCCTCGCGCAATACCGTTCTCGGTAAATGTTCTCTGTTCCTTCGTGATTCTTCTTTTTCCTACCTTCCCGTTCCACCTGCGCTGGGTGTCTAACACCTAGTGAAGGCACATAGTGCGATATTAATAATTAGATATAATCTTAATATCAGATAGATAAAATTCAAAATTCCCCCTCCCCCAGCAGATGTATTTAACTCTAAATATATGCGCTGCGTCGACGTTCTACATTACCTGGTAATCTCTATTACACCCTCGATGCTTTTAAAATATCGCATTAATTAGCATGTTAATTATCACAGTGTTATCTTCGTGATACGAGGCATCTCTCCTTTCACCGTTTTTATGAATATCCATCCGGTCGCCGTATACATTACGAGCGGTTGATTTCGCCTTCTGAATGTTAACCCTCGGGCACGAAACCCCAGAGGCACCGTCGAACGTCGAATGTAATAAATCGAGGTCATTCCTCTTCCTCGCTGATGTCCTTGCTCGCTCGGTACCGACTGGCCGAGGTTTCACCGCTTTCCGGGAACGTTGCCGACGAAGGTGCGAATCGGAACGCAAACTAGGTGCTATAGACACCCAGCGCAGGTGGAACGGGAAGGTAGGAAAAAGAAGAATCACGAAGGAACAGGGAACATTTACCGAGAACGGCATTGCGCGAGGCTAGGCTCGACGGAAGAAAGGCGGCTGAAATCTTTGCCGAGGCGCGATAGCTCGCACCCGCCTCTTACCCCGAACCGTTACGGAGAGCTTGGTAATTATCGTCGTGCTCGAGAGCTAACAATGCTGCCGACTGTCGAAGTCCGTGCGGTCTACGAAGCGCGAAGATTAGCCGTCGTCCGCTAAAAGGCGTTCGCCTGGAAACGGGCCCCACTGACAGACGCGACGTGCGAAAGTGCGGACAGTTCGAGCACACATCACGTTTCATCGGAAGAAGTAGAAAGAGACATCCTTTTACTGAAATTTGGGAACAAAACCGGACAGCGCGAAAAAAAACATCCCGCGACTTTGTTTTCCGCGACGAGGATATACCTATACTCATAGATTTTTGCGATTCGCGTTCGCACATTACTTCGGGAACGTTGTTACTTTGTTAGGATAACTGTACATGATGTTCCGCCCGTATATCGCATTAACTCTTAATGACAAATTCTTCGAACAATTTAATATTGTTTTTCTTTTTATCAAGTAAAAATATCCAGACACGAATAATTCTTGAGTAATTAGAATGGTTAAAAAATCAAGGTTTTTTTTCATAAATCAAATTTCAAAGATATAAATAAATAACAAAACTATATTTTTTAATTAATTTCAAATTGATTTTATTTTTACAAGATTTAAGTTCAGAGCTTATAATAATTACAAGAAATGATGACTTCTGACAAGTTAAGTTCCACGTAGACACGGTATTAACACTAACTAACAAATTATAAAACAAAATAGAAAGAATCGCGTATGCTTTACACTAAATACAAGATAATATGACTATATAACATTTGTATTAACACTTTTGGCACTGTTTGCCATAAGGAACTCTCATGGATACTAAGAGTGTCACGTTTCATTATTTTCCATCCAACCTCTTCATAATAAACGATAAATAAAACCTGGTAAGACGAGCAACGTCGAGCTGGCGTGATCTCTCATCACTCTTGTACACAATTTGCAATTTTAATGTCTGGTCAGGGATCCCTATGTCGCGCACGGCGAAGGTAACTTCAGTGTGTAAGGATACGTAACTCGATAGGATAATAACGCGCGACTGATGCAGTCATGCAAATCAGCATTCAAAAGACACCGGATCCCACGCTACAAATCTTGTGTCGATTGGACAGCACGCGCAGGCCTCCTTGTGCTGTCTCGATTACGAACAAAATGATAATGTAATAATGCTAAACAGATTACATATACCTAGATGTAATGTTTGCATGATACATACATAAGTATATTACATAAATAATAGGGTAGAAAAATAAATGCGTAAGTGTAAATTGAATGTGTCTTTTTTTCAAATTACAATTAAAATTAAGAAAACCTATCTTTTATTAAAAAGTAATAATTATTACAATGGTAAAAAAAAGTTAAAAGCAATATTAATTAGTTAATTATTAATATTAATTACACAGTTTACGTTTACTTAATGAAAATTAAAATGTTCAGAAAACTGCTAAAAATAGGTATTGCAAATTGAACGAATTAAATATACCTATATATGGTCGATACACTTTTGTATGAAAAGTTCGTGTAATATTTTTAAGGCTCTATTTTGTCATCTGACACATATTTAACATTTCAAAGGTGTTATGGCAATGTGTATTAGGTGGATTAAATTTCAAATTCTATGAAATCTACGAATCACTTAACACCGTGTGCTCACATGAGTCTCACGTATCGCTCGTGCCACCGCAACCGCAGTAGATTGAACACGCTTTGCATGCGCAAACTTTTTTTCCCTATCGCGGGCACGGTTGCAATTATCAGGATAAACACCCTGTAAACAAAGGCACTTCATTAAGTTAATAACGATGCTGGAAACGTCCCGTGAAATGAGAGCTGTGCGATCGTGTGGCATCTTCCGTCCCCCGGCTTTTCGACACGAACGCACGTGACGCGACTGTCATTATCAGTTATCACTTTAGGAACTATAATTACACATTAAAATATATGCGGCCTCTCGTTAAGCCGCCGACGGGATATTGACGGTTCGAAAATACCGGAGTATATTTATCAGGTTGTATCGTTCCTCGGTTAATTCGTCGCATATACCCGCCCTCCGTGTTTACGAGAAGGCTTATATAATATTTGAACACGTGACTTGGGGACGGGAACCCCCAACAAAAGTCACCGTAAACAGCCATGGTTAAGCGATCACGGTATATTTGTTTTCTTTTTTTCATCTGGCGCGACACATAGGTCTGCATACACATACTAGGTATATACATACATATATTCGATAGCTCGCCGTCGCGGCCATTTTCTCGCGTATGACGACCTCACCGCTGGAGATCGAGCTATACGTGGCTCCGATACTGTTACGCCGCTACTCGTAAAGCAGTCGATATTATTCCTATATACGTATGACGGTAGTGCTATGTTGACATTCCATTTCTGAAGTTACGACTAGCATCGCACGCTGCATGGCTGTATCTGTATTTTTCCGAATTCCATCTTTATGCCCGATACCGTTCAACAGTCTTTTGTTGTCACATCTTCGGCACTTCAAACGCGTCCTCGGCGATATTTCTAGTAATTTTGTCAATTTTATATTTAACAAATATGAAATTCCTCTGCAATTAATTATTTTCAATTAGTTATTTAATTATTAAATATATACAGGGTAAGTTTTTAAATTGACACACATAAATATATCTCGAAAACAACGCATTTTAGAAATAAATGTTTTATACAAAAGTTTTGTGACTACGAGAGGGACATAAGATGGTGTCATTGGTTTGACCCTGGATAGTCGTTTGAAGACCACATGACGGTCACCTTTAATTTCTTAAATGGAACCCCCATGTTGTAGTATATCATTTGAAAGGGCAAAAAAAATATTTTGGCGCAAACCAGAGGTCGATACGTTGACCCGTTCGAAAGTTATTTAGGGTCAAATATTGGCTTTTTCGAAATTTGATCCTAAATAACTCCCAAACGGATCAACGTATCGACCTCTGGTTTGCGCCAAAATTTTTCTGTTTTTATGCCCTTTCAAAACAATATACTACAATAGGGGGGGGGGGGGTTTATTTAAGAAATTTGAAGTACAACCTTTATGTGATCATCTTCAAACGACTATCCAAGGTCAAACCAATGGCACTATCTTATGTCCCCCTCGAAGTCACAAAACTTTTGTATGAAACATTTTTCTCTAGAATACTTTGTTTCCGAGATATTTAGGTGTGTTAATTAAATAACTCGCCCTGTATACCTAAATGTAGAAATAAATATATGCAGTTGAAGGAATGCGGCAATCTTGAGATACATGTAAACCGAATAAAGTTCACAGGAATAACTAAATAATGTTGAAACGTAATGGGAACAAAACGTTATTTGGAAACTTTAAAATGATATTTATATAATTAGAATAAGCAATGAGAACTCGCGTCTTGAGGTAGGAACGATGTAATTCCATAATCCCTTTTGAGTAGTACATTTGATCAAATGTCAGTTTATAGTACTCGGTTTACAAACGTAGGGAAGCATAGCACCAATTGCAAACGGGAGCAAACGCGTGATATCAGGAAGGAACAACGATTCGCAATATTTGATTTGAACATGTGGCTGGAAATATTGATAACGCCCGCGATAAAACGTCGTCCAACAAGAACTACGATTGGTGCAACACTCGATACGAATGCAATAACCGTTGCAGATAATCGAATTGCACGCAGTTATGTTATCGCCAGGTATACTACAACATTATTCCGGCAAAGTGCAATGTAAATCGTTACACGCAGTGCGCACATGTGACGATGCAGGCGTTTTAAATTACCACCATAATTACGAAAAGTTTATAGAATGGGTATAAGTACATGATATTAAATTAATAATTCTCCTAGCGAGAAACGAGAGGAACTTTACTATCGTAGCCGCATTCCATTTCGATTATGAAATACAATTAAGGACGTTCTCCGGGAAAATCAATTTTCTCTAAATTTTCTTGAAACTTTGAATATACGTTAATATAGTGTGCTTTATGCGTGGTGTAAATTTTAGTACCCCTTGCGGTATTAAAAATCGAAAAATCAATTCAAAGTTTAAACTTTCAACACGGGATTCCTATTCCGAGCTATTGTGAAAGAGACATTATAATATTTATAATGAACTGTAAAAAAAAGTTTTTTCTAAATGTTTTTGAAAATTTAGTGTATGATGCTCCATAAAAACAGAAATAATATGCGATAAGGGTCAATACCACTCGCGGTCAATACTACTGTGGTACTCGTTTTCGAAACATACTTGTGTAAAGTACGCGATTTGATTAATTTTGCGCTCGGTTCAGAGTGACAAGCATGAATACAAACTTTAAAATGTTATAAATATTTTTTAAAATTGCAAATAATTGTAAATTACATTTTATTTTATTTATTTTATTTAATTTAAATTTTTTAATTAAAAAAAACATTATGTTTGCGTTTTTGCGCATGGGAAGCGGAGGGATACAGCTAAATGGTTCTCATCTTATTTCGCTCAACAAGAGGGACAAATATATGTAGGAATAATGATTTGTTCAAGTTGAGAATTGTGAAGTTCTATGATGAAATGTCCGAGATGCGCGTTTATTTAACAACGTCAATTAGAATAAAACAAATTAATTTTTTTAATTAAGCAACGGCGCACGCATTGGCTATGCATCGTATTCTAACGTCTGGGAAATCTCACTATAAAGTCTTATAAACTTCTTTCACATTCTAGTAATCTAGTATAATATTTATACAGATTTTATATTTAACACACATATACATATAATACATTTTCTGGTTTTGATTTAGTTCCAGAGAAAGATTTTATTTGCCATTATTTAAATTGCAAAATTACGGTTTTTGTGTCAATAATTTCTTATAGCTTTCTACACTAAAAAAAATTTATTATTCGTAAGAAAATTGATTTCTATATGAATTTAGTTTCCTTAATTCAAAGAAATATTAGGTAGATTTGAGAAAATATTTTAAATTCAGAAAAATGTTTTCGCAAATCCACCTAATACTTCTTTGAATTAAGCAAACTAAATTCATAGAAATCAATTTTCTTGCAAATAATAAATTTTTCTTTCAGTGCAGCCTATAGAAATATTTTAAAAATAAAGTCTTAGGTAAAAATGCCTTGATTCTTTAGATATCTTTAATATATCTCATAGTATTATTTATTTTTATCTTGTTTATATCGCATAGCATGAATACAAATCAAACGTCTACGGGAAAAGTAACTAAAATAAATCGCCGATACATATTTCAGTGACAAGCATTGCTTCTGTGATTAAACCCCATCGTCACGTTATCTTGGTGACACGCTTTATCACGATTAAATATTGATGTGCACATCAAATGCGTCATCGAAGAAATGCTGAGAATATCGAACATTTATCACCTCTCTATAATTTCATCACGCTCGTAAAAACCATAGCATGGAAAGTTCTCCATATTGTTGCATTCCTTCATATGTAGGTACTCCAATTTTGTTCCGTTTCGGAGAACGCATATTCATGATAGACATTTTCTCGCGTACGTCCGTAATACATTCACGATAGACCATCGTTCATGGGTGACTACACGGATATCGTGAAAGAAAGACATGCAAAGCAGTGTACGAGGGTTGGGCAATATGTTCTCAGAGGAGTTGCCATGCAAAAGAAAAAAAAATTTGTGTTATAAATTATTTTTCTTTTTCAATATATTCTCTTTTAACTGTAATACACTTGTTATATCTGGCAATAAGTTTTTTAAACCATCAAAAAAATAATTTTTATCTTTTGACTCAAAATGCACAGAAATTGCGGACTTGACCTCTTCATCGCCTCCAAATTTTTTTCCTCGAAGATCTTTTTTCATATTTGGGAAAAGAAAATAGTCGCTGGACCAAATCTAGACTAGACGGTAGATAGTATAACAATTCGAAGCTACATTGTTTTTTATGAGAAATTTGATGATGGGTACGGTACCCGATTTTCTCCATGGTGATAGTCGAAGTGCGAATTTGTGTCTTCGTCGGATATATTTCGCACTGGACTGATCGGATTCCGATAATTTCTCGTATTTATAGGTACAGTGAGTTACACTTTAATATCCGCTTACATTAGTCATCCCTACCCCTCTCTGACTCCTCCATTCCGCGAATATATTGACCCACCCTCGTACTTGCTCCTATAAATTTTTAAATAAAGAATTGGATTTTCAAGCTCAGTTTAGTTTTTATTTTTATAGTGATCGTTTTATTATACTCTCTTCAAAGTAAATAAGATAATTATTGAAAGAGAATTTTAGTTGCAAACAAGTTCCTAAGAAGAATTCTGGTGACGCCTATGGTCAGCTTCTGCAATTCGCTTCATCTTCCTCTACGAGATAGCGCGTGCGAGATATTCGTTTCATGAACTGCAACGATGATGAAGTCGCTTGCAGACCAAACGTGCGGATAGACTCGCGAGGGAAAACGACGAGGGAAAGAAACATTGCAAGAGTGATGGAGAGGATGTATGTTCGCGTAATCGCGTGTATATGGTCGCGCACGAGCGCATATATCGGGTGATCTAAGATCCATAGCAAAACATTTCTCTATAACAAGAGAGAAACAGCAAACGATGTAGCGATGAATGTTTTAAAATATAATTTATTAAATAATTAAATTATATATTATTCTTTTTTCATGCTGCTAAGATTAATAAATGCTGCATAAAATATTCATTAATTCAGGAAAACACACCTTAACATTTTGAGACAATTCTTTGCAATAAAAATTTTATATAAATAATTTGATAGGATTATCTTATAATTTTTATAAATATTACTAAAATTTTTTATTAATTTCGTATTTAATAAATACTTTTAAGTATTTAGTATTATTTATAAAAAACACACCCGATGATTCAACTTCTTATTATGTTATCATTTCCTTATTGTTATACTGCATTGAAAATAGAGAGAGAGAGAGAGAGAGAGAGAGAGAGAGAGAGAGAGAGAGAAAGCATTAATTTTCATGATTATTGTGTTATTTCGCAGAATTTTTTATATAGGTAGTAATACTAATAATATTATCTTTACTCCATTTTCCAAAAAATATGAAAAAAATCAGAATTAGGAAAAATTTTTCTATAGTGCATATGAGATTATCTGAATACCTTATATAGTATTTTACGTAACAGATGACAGATGAAAAACTAATATATGCATATGTGCATTATTTAAGGCATATATACCATTGCATCGGCTTGATCACCCTGTACGTACGACGTGCTTTATCCGGTGGATATACGGCAAGCAACCGGCGATAAGGCGCGGCTAAACCCGCCCAATCAGCTATGTTTCACGGTACTCGCGACATTACCACTTTATATCGCCTATCGTTCTCCATATATATTTGCCCGTTCCACGTGCGTGCATGCCGTCGCCGCTTATATATTCGTGCACACGACATATCTCCGCGGTCGTGTGGGTGCGCACACTTTCGCCTGGGATACGTGCACGGGTGTGTAAAACGTAAACACCGGGGGGACCGATATCGACACGGCACGGCGCGGCGTGCCCCTGCTTTATGGTATCGCTGATTCCGTTTCGAGAGGTCGATCTTTACGAGTCGCTCCGTCCGCGTCAGGAATTTTATCCTCGCCGCGGTATCCCGCGAGGATTATTGTCGGCGAACGCGATCGTATTGTTACATGATGGATCTCTCCGTGACGATAGTTCCGAGCATATACAAGAAAATAATGCTAACTATAAATTGAATGTGGATAGTCGGTCGGTGAAGCGGTCAAGTTGACATGCACCATACCGAACTCACTACATTATAGACAATACATAATTTTCATAATATTATTTTATAGTTTTATACATAGTTTAAATATGAATGTATTAGTCTTTCCAAAATTTAATAATCTGTTACTCATATTAGTTCACATCGCATTTATATTAATTTACATCGTAAGATATAATTATGACAAAAGCAACACTGTTAATGATAATACTTCTATATTAAACGTGCTTTATTCAATTGTTACAATTTTATAAAAGTAGAGTGAGTTAATCACATTGGGTGCGGCTCACATGCAATAGCTCAAATTATCAAATTAACAACCAGTGAGGCAATAAATAACCACGCAACCATAAAGGGCATAGCATGACTCTCAGACGTTCCTATTTCACTAAATTTTCCTTGCAATTGCGAGCGATAAATCTTATTTAGCGCTCTTGTTTGACACGTTGGCTAATATATCGCGCACAAACGTTTGTCAATTTCATTATAAAGTAACCCCTTCAAGCTCCCATCCCTCTTTTACTGTCTCCACTACCCTATTAATGGTTAATCGTGAGAGACACGTTGGTGGTAACCGGTATGTCGAAATCCCGTTCTCGGTGAGAATGAGTGCTACATGTGCAGGCAGGGACAATTGTAAAATGGCAAGTATTGCCTAATGCAACGCGTTCCTGATTGTACGCCGATTGCACGCCTATGCAATGGCAACAGAACCGAGACCCAGTGTAGGCGATCTCGGCTAGACACCGATCGGTTAGGCACCTCTCGCGTTGAGTCAGCGATTCCTGACATAATAGCAATCCTCGTCGTCGCGCGCGCGGCGAGTGTCTCCTACCGTGTCCGTCGATTAGCACCGTTAGACCGCTGTAACACGGTAGCAATGACAGGATTCACGTGGCCGTGACATAACATAGGAAATACCCCAACGGCGTGCATCAACTAAAAACTGGCACAAAGCCAGGTCACGACTGAATTTTAAAGTTCAGAGCCGAGACTGCTGCCCTATGTTACCTTTGAAGTTGCTCAAAGCTAGTTGCTCATTGCTAAGAACTAGTTTTGAATTAATTTCGAATCAGACAAAAAACAGAGTGATTGCGATAAATTATGGCCAATTGTTAAAAGAAAAATTTGTCTGTACTTTATCAAAGAATCTAACTTTTCGAACAATTATTATAACAATTGAAGAATAACGTAATAATTAGATTTTTTCTTAATATTCTGTATATTTTCTTAATATTTGAATCCTTTACATCTACAAATACCACGCGCAGGGGTATTTAACAAACGACTCCTAATGATCGACAGAGTATACTAATAGTCGCTGTTATTCGACATGCTGTGCACGAAGGGATCACGGGAACTTTATGGATATGATCGCTCTGTTCGCTCTTAGCTACTCATGCAGGTACAGGTTGATTCTAAATTTATATGATACTGTTAAGCATTGATACCTACATCGTTTCATCGAGCGTTCAGCAATTAAATTTATTATTGTAATTTTGTAGTTCTTATAATATTTTCTTTACACTATTTATTAGTCCATATATACATATATGTAATAACATGAATAATATCCTTGTATACTATGTTGACATTATTTGACGATAATTTTAATAGCTTCTAAATAAAAATAAATATTTTGTAATTAAAATGTTATTCTTGCAATTAAACTTATGTAGCAATATTTATAATACTATATTAAGTCGTAAAACTAATTCAAACTATAAAATTTTAATCATTAATATAGTTAATTTAGTTAATTTCAATATCTATAAATGGAAAAAGCAATTTAAATTAATGTGTGAATGTATTTCTACATTTACATTGTAATTATTAATTCAATATTTTAAATTAATTATTTATTACTTTCAGATATTTAAAAATCTAGCAGCGCATTTTTCAAACAAATTTTTTAAATTTTATATTAATTTTTAATTTTTATTTTTTTTTCAAATATGGAAAAATTACGAGAAAATTTTAAAACAAAGATAATAACATATACCTATATAGGTATACATATACATATTTTAATATTATAATAACGGAAAATCTTTCTTCATCTTGCCGAAAAAGGTACAATTAACAGCATTGCATCTTCTGAACATTTTAAGTGTTACCAATCGGACATGGAATTCCTCGATCTCGTACGATAGGATAGCAAAGAACAAAGAACGCCTTCGTGTTTCGCCTAATGCGCAATGCAGTAAGCCGCATGAGCACGCAAGTTACTGCTGATTAGAAATGCATTCGCTCAACTGGTTCCTCGGCGGTTCGCCGGCATGCACAATACCGAGTGCAACAACGATCGTGAATGCCGGAGCCAAGTTGGCGGACCATCCGCGGCATTCGTGCAATTCGCGGCGTGGGAATGCAATCGAGAGTTAGAAATGCCGATGTACCGCGACGATATCGACGTTCGTTGCAACCCGGTAATCTACACTGGTGGTTCTTCCTGACGTAAAGGTCAACTGAACGAGATATATGGCATTTAATTCAAACGGTCCAGTGAATCTTCTTTTAAAAATGCCACTGTGAGAATTAACAGTACGCGGTCCGCAGCAAAATTACTTGTTACGTATTGAAGATAATTTTGTTATAAATAAGTTATTTGTTCAATTTAAAATAGTACGAACAAAGTTAACTCTTTTATCTTTTATAGACGTATGATTTTTCAGATACAAACAATTCTTTTTTAAATAGGTAGATTTTTTTTAATTTGCTTGTTTAGCTGCGTATTTTAACTTAAAACAAATAACTTACACTCTAAAAAAGTAAACTAATTAAAAATCTCTCGAAAAAATCTCTCCTTGGAGTACCTACCGATCGAATTTTGAACGTGCTGTATCCTGAGACCAATGCGCAAAGATAATCTACGAGGTTCGACTTCTTGGTATCCTCGCACCTCCGATGCCCGAAAAGAACCCCGCGGTGCCTTAAAAGAGAAGGAGGCGAAGAAGAAGGGGCCTTGTGCAGGGTTCCCGCGCGATTTATCCGCGCTCTCTTTACGAAATTCTCAGGGATAAGAGGTACGAGGTACCAAGGTACGTACCGCACGCGCAGACGGGTGAAACGTAATGATGCAGCCAATCTGCAAATGCATACATGCATGCGTGCAATCGTGCGTGCGTGCGTGCGTGCGTGCACGGCAGAGAACCATACGCACCGCGGGCGCAGATAAGGACAGAAATGGCGGCAATTACCGTAGCGGACCGATGGCACGAGAGAGACGGCCATATTCATCATCCGAGGTCATTTGAATACCGCGCGGTGCCGAGAGGAGTACGAGACAAGACGATAAGAGAGGACGGACGGGAGAAAGGAGAGAAGGAGGAGGGAGAGAGGATTGTAGGCTTCGACGAGTAGGAAGACACGAGAAAGAGTGATGTGGCGGGAGAAGGAAGATTCCTTCGTCCAGCATGGAACCAACACTGAAGGAAAAGAAAGAGAGACGATGCATCGGTCCGGCGGGGGCGAAGGAGTGAGGGAAGAGGGGAGAAACCGGTTACAGAAGAAGTAAACACGCGACGGTGATGTTACTCTCCGTTCCTCTCTTCATCACTACAAAGTGCCGAGAGTCTTCGAGGATCTGGAGTGTGACGTTCCTGAAAAGTCAGCTGCTGCAGCGAGGAAGAACATGGCGGACGCGACACGGCACGCGCGATCTAAGCTCCTCTCGGACAAATACACATCTCAGGGTTGTTCACCTGTCTCGATATTCGACGTATTGAGCCGAATGTTCAAGAAAAAGAATGATATTGAAAGCAGAAACCAAATTAATGATAGATTAATGTTCATAAAATTTTATTATTTCATAAATTTTTCTTTTTTACGAATAGCTGTTTGAAAAATTCATCAATCAATTCTTGTTGTTGCTCATAGTTGCATAAACTTTGTTTATTGTTTAAAATAATCATTTATTTAATATATAAATTATCACTTGATTTATACTCGAATTATTATTTAATTTATTAGTATAAATTAACCGTGAGATGCTTATATAAATCGCTTTTCATAAAGAATAACAAAAATAACTGTGGACAAAATTTCCAAGCTGTCCTAAAAAATTGGAAGATTTGAGAATTTTTATTTATAGGTAATCGTGAAATGTCTTAATTCACCGTGAACTTTCTTCAAGTTTAGCACGTTCCGTGCCTGCGAATGATTGATTTGTGAAAAAGAACCGCCATGAAATCATGATTCTATTGGTAGCTAATTGCCAACTTGTCGACAGCACCGAATCAAAAGTTAAGATTTCTCGGTTGAGCGAGATAAATCTGCTGACATATTGATGATCGCATCACGATTCTTGCCCGGGCTAATACCCAAAAAATTTCGAAGCCCGGCTCGTTCTTTCGATGCAGTCGTCGATTGAAAGTTGCTTCGTTGCTGATTTTAAAACCGCGCGGGCTTCGAAGCAAAAAGCAGCTCCCCATGATGCCGTGTCGTATGTCCGAGCATGTGTCAAGAAATTGGCTTGATATCGCAAAAAGATCGATAGTGAGAAAGCGGTTTTGCGAACCGTTTTTCAAAGAAGCTAACGTTAAAAATAGCTCTTTAAACTCTTTAACCCTCTTAAGTTACATTAGCGCTGACAACTTTTAATTCCGTTTAACCTTAAAAATTCATTAGTTTTTTCTAATATTAATTGATAAAATTTTACGGAAGAAATAGTATTTAATATTTGTATATTGGAGAAAAGTGTAGTAATTAGATAATCTACCTTTTCTCATCTCAGGTTTTACAAAACTGTAATTTTAACACGTTTTGTTTCGCGTGCTACCATCACCGATGGCTCACGCTGAACTTTTCATTCAAGCCGTCTAATATTTTGAGTATAAAATAGTCTTTACGTAGTGTACCATCAGTGGTACACGTGACTTGAGTGGACAGTGGCGCGCAAAAAACGACACGGAACGTGTTAAAAAGATGCGTTTGGCTAAATTTTCTATCCATCTATTTACTTTAAAAAGTCACTATAGCTGAAGCGAATGTACATCCACATATTTCATCAGCGTTCCTATAGACGTTATTGATGCCAAGTTTTATTAGTTATCAGAAAGCGACTTCAGATTGGGGACTTACATTAATGTGAATACACATTAATTCTGAAATATCCTACTACTGATTTATAGACGTAGATGATTAATAATCGTAGAATCTATCGACGAAACAACCGGAATGATTTCAAGTGAAATACAAGATGCACTAATCGAATGGCTTATTCGAGTTGTAGTAAATTTTAATTTCGCGCAATGATATTGTCGAAGTTTCTCGCGCGGAATGCCAATTTTCTCGGGTGAAAAATATGCGTTTCGTAGCAATCCGGCGTAAAAGGCAGCAACGTTCTTAATCGTACTTTATCTTGCCGATATACGTACTAATGAGCGCGTTTAATGCCAATTAAGCGTTCATCGATCCTAGCTTGCCGTCGATTTATTAGGTGTGATATCGCGATCTCGATACGGAAATGCCGCTCGACCTCCTCTATAAATAGAGTGTCTTAACAAATATTGGTTATATAAAGAAACCGCAATATTTATTAGGAGTTTTATCCAGCTCGATTCAACTAATGATCGAGGGGACGTCCTACTCGATGCCTTCGTAAGGGTGCCTTCCAGATGTTTTCGTCCTTCTATCGGCATGCTTTGTAAAAAGAGGCGCCGTGTTTATCGGTTCGTTTCCTTTTCGCAAATATTGATCATTTGTAGGACGTGTTGTGGCGGAGAGGACAAAGAGGACCAGAAAGATCCCACTAACTTAAGTTCCATGCTATTAACTATTCCGCCGACTATCTTTTAAATCTATTAGAGGGGTCGACACATATTTTTCTTTTATTTTCTTTCTTTCTTGTTTCTTTTTTGTTCTCAAGAAAATCGTCGGATATATGTATTAATTTTTTAAACCATTACTTTTTTGTAGATACGAGAGTATTATTCGAATACTGATGAAATTAAATAATAATAATTTTTATTGTATTAAAATTTTATTTTATAATAATTATCTTAAGATGGTTTTACAATTTTCAGATTTTTTAAATTTGAGAACAATTAAAACTCGTCAGTTAATGCAAAACTTGATTACATATTTCTCTGCGATGAGTGCCGTGTCGTATTTCAACGGCCAGAAAGAGAGCCCTTCTTAAGAAAATGGAAATTTTCTCGACAATGCGGCATCTTGTTGACGCGATTGATCTTTTGTTCGTATTCGTAATCTCCCGAATAGCGAACAATATTTGTTGCTGACAATTATAGACAATTGGTATTTGTAGCTGGCGAAGAGGAAGTATAATACAAGAAGGTTAGGTGACAAAAAGCAATAGAAGCGATAAAGGAGAATGGGTCCAAAAAGGACGGGAAAAAATGGAAAGATGCACCACGTTATCCTTACCACGAATTTTACACAAACTTGTACCTGACTCGATGTATTTTATCGGAGGCCTGTAGCTTATCTGCTTATGGATGTATACGAGAGATTATCTTAAGAACTTCACGTAGAGAAACGGTCCGCTATTTTTCTTTTTATTTCAGTTTTGATGTACAAATCTTAATATTAAATCAATAATTTTACCCAGGTTTATTATATTAATGAATTCTTATAGAAACGGATCCCCCAAAGAATTTTAATCCAACAAATTCTCTAAGTATTTTTCTATTGTACACTTCAATCTCTTTTTTGTCTTGTGACCGAGTAGAATAAGTGTTAAAACATAATAATATTTATACAAACATACGTGCATGCACTAGCAAAATTTTCTGAAACGCAAAAAAAATCAGAATTTTAATAAGAGATAATTCTGGCTTGACTTACTGAAACAACAAGTGCTGAAATATTTTATGTATAAGATGACTCTTTTTCTTATACATATAACTTTATCATCTTTATGTAACGACATAAATTTAAAAAATTTATATGAATTATTTAATATATTTTTAAGAATACCTAATATATTAAATAATTTAATATAAATAGTAATACGATCTAAATTAACATAGAAAATATGAAAGTAGGATGCTTTTGGATTCAAAAACAGACAAAATTTTTTAGATTTATTGTTTTAAGAAAATTAAACTTGTAGATACTTAATATAATTTAATTACTTGTTAATAATATCATGCAGAAAGTGATATATGTATGCATGTATTAATGATTTTATTTAGCATTTAGAGCTTACATGAATCAATGCATTCTATGCACATACATTAAAAATACACGTTAATAATGTATAAAACATATATATAAAAGAAATAATACAATATACCTATACATATTGTACCTACTTATCTACATATATTATAAAATCTTTTAAGTAATTCAATTGTTTCTCTAATATTTGGTGATATTTTGGTTCCACAAAAAAGAACATTTTATACCGGAACAGAATAAGAAAACTGTTGCCTTTGCAGCAACTGCGCTGGCATTCATTATTGCGTTAGTGTTTAACCTTAATGCAATAAGACGTTGGTCTATAAATTCCTTACTTTTTGTTCGGCCTAAAAGAGCGATATGACACGAATCCAGGTTCTAAACTCGATGCGGGAAAACTTTTTTGAGCCCTGAGGTAGCGGCGCCATTGCTCTCTGAACCGGTATTCTCTTCTGGGCAGTATTTTAGTCGCTCTATGCCCATGATGTACCCAACGCCTAAGTCCCTTGGGGGGGTTACCTGCATCAACGACGAGAGAGCCGCGGTGCCAGATGCCTTGAGGGCACTTTTGCCACTCTTCGTGTTCTCGTGCCACGCTCTCGTGGTTCAACAATGGATCAGCATGAGAGATATCGGAGGCTGGGTCCATAAGGACGCGGTTATAAGCTCTATCTGCCGTTCTCTTGAAACAAAGAACCCAATCGATGCACTCTTCGATCCGTCTCGTCGCGCTTAAAAATATGAAATTTTGCGAGCTATTTATTAATATTATAGATTACAACAGAGTGAGTAATTATATTGTTAAATAAATTCTTTGATCATACCTTTTTTTCGAAAATTTTTACGAAAAGTTGCCTAATATATAAAAGTCATGATATTTTAGCAAATATAGGTATAAAATAAAATTTTTAAAACATTATTTGGCCTTAATTAAAGAATACGATTTTTTATTAATTTACTTAAAGTTTAATTTATTAAAATTTGTTATTAAATTATACTGCATATTAAATTTTTTGTATAAACTTTATTAATAAAAGAGATTTCATAACGTTGAGAAAAGATTTTAGTTTAAAAATTTATCCATTTTAATAAAAAATTTTATATTTTTATTTAAAAATTAACAATACTTTTATTTTATTTATATTGAGTATCCTATACAATTAAATAGTTTGTATAAAATTGATTGGTGTTATGTAAAATCGAGAAACAAATTAGATGTGCAATATATTTATCGTTAAAGTATCGTAATGGTTATAGCTTCTCAAGCTTTATGGATGACTTCTTAATTTTTATTATTCGAAAATTTTATATAAAATGATATCAAAAGATTTACCAATTCACAATTTTTTTTCAGTGGGTTATCATTCTTCAAAGTCCTAGAGAGGAGCAATCGTGTTGTTTTCATCTGATTCGTGCACATGCAAAATTCTTCGCTGTTGAGGAATGCAAAGAATCTAACGTTCCTTTGCTGAGTTTCACAAAATAGAACAGGCCACGAAAAAGATTGATCCATAAATCAAAACACAAGATCCCTTTTCCGATAGGTAGTAAAAATTTTTCTCGTGGCGAACACCGCATCATCAGGGATAGATTCTTACAATATATCTATCATATATCCTCACAGTAAATATTGTCAAAAAAGCTAATGATGTTTTAACCTTTGCGCGGTATATTTTTAAAGGAAAGAAGTGGCTTCTTTATTATTGAAATTTTAAGCTATTGTTGTTAGAATAGCCAGATCACTTTGTGCGAGAGCATGGTCACACAATCGATACTAAACGAGCCTAAGGATAATAAAACCACTTGAATTCCCTTCAAGTGGCTATCGAGTTAGAGCTAGCGCCATCACCATCTTCTATTATTAAAATTAATAATGGTAAACTTTTACAATATTTACAAAGTTGGAAACGTCTTTTTAGCAAATAAAATATATATATCTTTATTTTTTATTAGTATTATAAAAACTTTATGATGAAATTACCGTAAACGCGAGAGAGAGAGAGAGAGAGAGAGAGAGAGAGAGAGAGAGAGAGAGAAGTTTATATATATTTTTATAAAATATTCTCTATTACAAATTATAATTTATATGAAAATATTTCATTCCTTTTGACACTACTTCTTCCACATTACATCACGCACGATCTTTGTGGCGTATGAAGCACGTATGTTTAATCAGCCAAGTAAAGAGAGTTTCAACAGAAATCCCGACGCGCGTTGTTAAACAGCAGGTAAAGTAATTCCTCGAAAGAGTTCCGTAAGAAAAGTATGCGTGGAAGCAAGAAATCTTCAGGTATATAAACGAAAAGATGCATGATGATCACGAAGTTGGGAGCAAGACAAAATGGGTGATGCCGAGGATGTGTGAAAGAGGAAAACAAGTAGCTAAATTTAGGTCCACGTACACTCGTAACCACCTGTTGATTCTTCGGCAATGAAGCAAGCACATATGATCGCCCTTGCTTCATTTTACTTCTCAATAGGAAGATAACATCAAGTGATCGCATTAAATTTTTGTAATGTTATACGAACATCTTTCTAAAGTCGGGTAAAAATGGTGTGACAACTTGGGTTTAAAAATAAAACGTTCACAAAGAAACAAAATTGAAAATTGTATAATAAATATTTGATCATTTTTCTATTGCTATATATTGTTATGTTTTATGAAAAATAGAATTTTAAGTTATATTTTTAATTTTAATTTATATTAATGTTTTTCTCGTAGTGAAAAAGCACCTACTGACCACTAAGAATGTCAAAACAACAAATGAATAAGAAAAGAAAGATACCGGTTTTACAGTACCTACCGTCTGCGTCTGTAGAATTTTGGAATTATATCCCGAAGGTATTTCATCGATCTTCACAGTAGGGGGTAAAGGGATAACTATAATCCTAACGATGCTTTAACTTTCGATAGGACCTTTAAAAGGAAAAGTCGGCTTTTCAGGTATCCAAATTTTGTACCATTGTTCCTGCGTTCATACACGTATAGTCTAGACTGTGTGTTCGCGAGAATAGTTTTTCTGTGGTCTGTCGGTGCTAAATAATATCGCACGGATAGTCAAACCACTTGAGGCAACAATAGACGAGAGTTGTGTCCCGCAGACAGAGGCGCCGAGGGCCGAGGGTGAGTCGAGAGGTGGTTGCTCGGGAGGACCGCCCCATGCCCCATGTTACAAAGCTGTCGAAAGGGCATAGTCAGGCACCTGCTAAATATCAGCATCCCTTGCGAACCAAACTGAAATCTATAGGGAGATGTATTCCTATCATGGCCAGGTTGCATAGATCAGGTTGACTTGAAATTAAATTAACACGATTGTGAATCGGGAGCGCATCATTTATCTTATGTAAGAAACATAATATTAAAAAGTACAATAACAGAATGTAGTAATATTGCATTAGAAATTATATTAATTGAAATTACTTCATTAAATACGTATATACACTTGGATTATAAGCATATATTTTTATGTTATTTGTTTATTCCAGTATAATTTATATTTTTTTATAGTAACATGTGATAATAGGACGCATATATCGTCGTTTGTCGTTTATAACATGTTAATAAAATATTAAGTAGATTATAATCAGCAAGATATTACATAAGGAAATATAGTTATAAATATAGCACTAATTTCTTACTGTTACTTTCTATTAAGCGATGTAAATATCTATAAGAATTATTAATCTTGCTTTACATTATTTTCCAACCTAAATCATCATTTGAATCCTCTATCAAATATATAATTTGTTGAACATAATTGTCAGCATTTCCTTAGCTAACTCATAAAAGGAATGAAGAAATCGATAAATGCGTTGCACATTTGCTCTTTCGTGGAATATCTCTCAACAAGAACATATTTACGATAAAACAAGCGTGCATATCGTGAAAAGGGCAAACGGTCGTTGTACTCTTCGTGTTGCTGCAATTTTTGAGATGCAACGACGAGAGTTCCTTCCATCCTTCCTCGAAGCAACTCCGCGGGAAAGGATTCTTCTTGGAAACTGAACACGATGCATTTTCACGCCTGTCTAACATGGCTTTTACGTAACTCGATTACAGATTCTTACCAGTCCTCCTCTCGGTATATCCGATTAGATACACACCGCAACTACGATATACTACTTAGAGATCATCATTTTTATCCTAATTATTACCTCAAACGTTTCGATATTACGTAATGGCAACGAGAATAGCTATACATTATATTTATTTTTCAAAATGAGACAGATCTTTATTTTTAGCTGTATATTATTAGAAATGGAAATAGTGGTTAGTCAAAATAGTAGCTTCTATAGTCCTAGTGTGTTATTGTTTCATCTTGCAAATTATTTATATAAAAACAATTAATAAGAAATATGTAAATTGCATTTATTATATGTGATGCCTTTATATTATGCATATCTGGCATTATATTTAAAGCTAATTACAATAATTAAAAGCGATATATACAAATAAATTATCGCTTGAAAAATATTTTGCAGTTTTTTATTTTCACAGGGATAATTTTGCAAAAATAATTTTTGACACCTGAGATTATAGATTCCATAATATTTCTATAAAAAAATGTAAAATGACTAAGGCGCCAAAATACCTTGTCTCTTATCCTTATTTTTTATAAAAGCCTGCTCGATTAATTTAATATTGCTCGGAACACATTTAGAACCGCTCATCATCATCATCAAATTAAACACTTCCTTCGCCAGAACACCCCCGACCTTTCCATCCCTGCGGCATCTTCAGATTCTCTCTTGTATCCTCTCCGCGAGCAGAACACATGCTTTTCTTTTTTCTGGTCCAGATGCATCACACGCAACCCCTCAGGTGTGTGGTGCTCCGATCGGTCTTATGTGCGCGGGTATCGCACGAATGTATTCTACACCTACTACTGCAAGTCAGGAGTAGCTTTAGCGATTGGTGTGCGTGTGTACATGTGATGTATACCTGCGTGTTGTACCTGGCTAGAAGAGCAAAGTAGGGGAACTGAACGTTCTATCTATGAGGTAAGACGAAGAGATGGAAGAGGTGCGAGAAGGAGGATGGTGGGAAGCTGGATGGTGGCGAAGGTGTGCGAGGCGGGGAAGTTAAGAGCTGTCTTCTGCTTTGCGGCGTTTTAGAGGGGCGGCGTGGTGGGGCAAGAGGACCAAAGAAGCCCGACAGCGGTAAAGGAGAAGGTGCTCGGGCCCTGCCGTGCCGCTACGCCGATGATGATGACGACGGTGGTGGTAACGGTGGTGGTGGTAGTGGTGGTGGTGGTTGTGGAGTAGAAGGTGGAAAGGGAGAGAGAAAGAGAGACGGAGAAGACGAAGCGCAGGAGAGGCGAAGAGAGAGTCCTGCTCAGCGTGGACCTGTGCGTCGTTGCATGGCCGACCTGGAGACTCGCTCTCCGCAAGGTGAGACGCGCGGACCAAAGAGGAGGCCTCGAAGGATCGACAGGAATTCTCGTGAAAGCTGACTCTTCCTCTTTCGCATGCTTACGGTCGCGCGCGCCCGTGTTCTCCTTCGGCCATCTCTGTCATTCTTCTCTATCTCGCGTTGACTCCAACTTCTCTCTTCGTGTACCAAGCAGTGAGTGATCCATACTTTTTTATCGTGAGGGATCTCCGGACTTTCCACAAAGTGCTCTTGATACAGATCCGCCACTGAAGTGAGACCAAATCATCATCGGTGAAAACACATCATTCTTACATCGAAACCCAATTAAACACGTGTGATCATCCATGCAAATTCATTGGAGCTTTGAGTGAAATACTTTAAATAAGAATAAATTAAACTCTCAAACAAACTCGTCATTGGACATCTTCGTGGAAGCGACGTCAAGACGTCAAGACGTCAAGACGTCAAGACGTAAAGTGCGGAGTCGACACGTTCGACCGTGATAACGTGTGCTAACGTTGGAGTGTAGCTTCTCTTATCGAGCGCATGAAACCGATCTCTCGTACAGCCACAATTTTATGTGCGCGTATCCGTCAAGAGAAGTCTACTTGCATCATATCAAGGCGCCTGGACAACCACGATCGGCGAACGATGTCAGTTGCTTCGTGTCATGTGATCGATCGAAATCGCCGTCATTAGGATTTATGAATCGACGCATCTTTTGGAGCTATTTCGCGAAATTGCGCCGCTCTGCGGAAGGTGAACAGTGTGTGTTTCCTCGGTGGCGTTAAATTATAAATTCGAATGCCTGGTGCGCGTAAGTGTGTACACATCGCTGGCTCAGAAGACTCGTCGCGAAAGTAAACGTTGGAATTTCCTTTCGGAGTCTCTGCCAAGACAATCCACACATTCGTTTCGTCTTGGATTTATCTCACAGAATGTTAAACTAAGGTGAGTGAGATACGCTTCTATGAATTTGCGGAATCGCGCTGTCGATATCATCTGCCATCTTTACGCGCCAAATTGCGACGAGTGTGAAGTGTTTACTTTCGTAATGTCAATTTTTTCTGCGGCGATGACCATAACATCAACTCGTATATGATACTATCTTTCACACATGTCTGACATGCTTTGACTGTAAATGATAAGATATTTAAACATAAAAATTTGTATTCTTGTTATATATATTCGACGCTAAACATAATTGTATTATTTTTATAATATTTTTTTATCAAATGTGGTTTTCTTCTTAAATAAATTAAATAGCACTTTGTTTTTACATTTAAAAAATTGAGAAGCATTTATCATCCCTTTCTAAATTTAATAATGTACGCTAATGAAATATTATGGAGTTACACTATAATGACTTTTTTCTTGCAAAAATACTTTAGGTATCAGATATTATTTTCAAATGTTACTTCGATTTTTCTCGATAAATTTATTTGTTTGGCCGCGAAAATTTTTCCTCCAACTTTATGGACTGTTTCTATTTCTTCTCAAGACATCGGCATGTTAACTTTCCTTGCAGGGTACATTCTTTTCAAATAACGGTTCTACAAATTAATCATTTTTAAATGTCACGTACAAATAAGAGTTTCTTTTCAAAATCTCAGCTAGAGAATTTTGTAAAGATTTGATGAGAATAGCCTCTCGAAACTGAAGTGCCCATTTTCACGGAAATTTTCAGATTTTATTTTCTCTTAATGAATTAGGTACTAAGGGCCAGTTTTTCAATAGTCGATCTCTTTCTAACAATCCCTTTTAGAAAAAGACAAAGAGTGAGTTTAGCTAAACTTTAGTTTAAATCACTATTGAAAAACTGGCCCTAAGAGATATCATATACCGTTACTTGAACATAAAGTGACACTCTTACAAAGTATATGACATAAATTCTAACATAAATAATGACCTATTTCTCGCAAAAATACTTTATCAGATATTATTTTTAAATGCTACTTCGATTTTTCTTGACAAATTTATTTGTTTGACAGCAAAAGTTTTTCTTACAACTTTATAGACTAGGTATTTCTTCTCAAGACATCGACATGCTTTAACCTTTCTTGGGTACCTACATTCTTTTCTTTTGAGACAAATAACGGTTCTACAAATTAACCATTTTTAAGTGTCACGAACGAATAAGAGTTTTTTTTCTAAATCCCCCCCTCTCTCTCACTCTTTTTCGCTCTCGCTCTCTTTCTTTCTTTCACACAAATAGACTTTTATTAATTTACTATGTATATTCTAAATTATTTATCACTCATATGTAGTTGAATAAATCTATTGCACGTATCGTGTGTTATTAAATTCAGATTAACAGTTAACTATAGGTTTACTAATATTTCCCGTGTCGATGACATATAATAAAAGACAGCTATGTTGCCAATAAATAGTAACAAGCGTAAATCATCGATATATTTTGAAAGCAAAAGATCTTAGGTTATATAGAGATCTTAGGTTATTTTTCAATGTTTTTCTTTGTGAACTTCGATTAAATATTCAGTTCAAATATAAGAAAATCTGTGAGTTATTCAAATCTAATAAGATAAGTACTGAAAGTGTCAACTCTAAAGACTTATAATATGCTTGAATCTTTATAGAAATTAGTATTGAATCGCTACCCAGACTACACGCATGTCTCAAAGCGGAGATATGACGTCTTAAGACGTCATTTTAAGACATCTTGAAGACGTCATATTTCCCGATTTGAGACATTATGTTCACTGGGTACATATTTTATATAAAATATATTAATAAATAAACTATTAATACATAACTTGTAGTGGCATGGAAAATTTTCTATATATATGAAGATGCAAACAAATATTAAATTAAAGTGTTATTTTTATTATATAATAGAGAAATAATCGTATAATTTTTATTATATAATTATTATTATATAATAAGAATAAACACTTAATATCGTATTCAATCGTATTTTAACACTATTGATTTCTGTAAAGACACCATTTTTCTGATGACCTCTTCACACTCGAGTCTGATTCTTGATAGATATAATTATTGAGAAAAATTTCTTCTCAAAGCGACTTTAGTTATAGACTCTCAATCATATATGTACCCGTTTGTAGATACGCGACTGGGCTCCCCTTCTCTCTTTCTCTCTCTCTCTCTCTCTCTCTCTCTCTCTCTCTCTCTCTCTTTCTTTCTTTCTCTCTCTCCACCACTTTTGAAAATGAAAGTTCACGCGGGGCCTGCGAGCACGAGGAACATACGAGTCTGGAATTTCTTCCTCGGGGCCCCGCGGGACCTCCATGCCTAACGTTCGCAGGATCGTTAGTATCCACTGGAGAGTTGAACGCTGGGGTAAGAAGCTGCGTTGGCGGCGGACGCCTGTTTGGAAAACATCGACTGGCGAGCATGTGACATCTGCTAGCGCGCACCATTAGGTGTCTTTCAAGTCTCTTCGTTGGCCTGCTTCTCTATCGCGAGAAACTTTTCTTTCTTTTTCCCAACACGGTGTACGCTTTCCAGCTGATCGACGTCAAAAGCCGGCTCGTCGAGTTGATTTGAGCTACGCATTTTTCACGATCATTTCAACGAACCTTTGGAAAATTATACCTGAATCGAATATGTGAAAGTAGAGCAGAAGAAATATTGTGTAGGCGAAAAGAATGCATAAACTAACGTATAAAAATATTTTAATTGTATCAATATGTATTAATTAATTTACTAATAGCATTTAACATTTATAAAATTATAATAAATTTAT
Organism: Leptothorax acervorum; assembly: GCA_035220615.1. Lineage (NCBI taxonomy): Eukaryota > Metazoa > Arthropoda > Insecta > Hymenoptera > Formicidae > Leptothorax > Leptothorax acervorum. The sequence goes on along the minus strand of JASTWQ010000139.1, from coordinate 136,119 downwards.
ATAACTTTTTTGTTATTTTATCATCCTCCTAAAGTTTATCTGTTGAAAATTATTCATTATGTATACACACATTATTTGTTATTCAGCTAAGCCGCGCGAGGCAGGAACAACTTGATTTTATTATTGCAAATATATCTATTCTAGTCTAATTCATGTCAATATTTCTAATTTATCGATTAATGACGTTTGATTCTTACAATTAGTAATGCAAATTAATGGTGCTCTGGTATTTCCAATCAACTTCCTTGTTTTGACCGAGCAAAAGTATGACGATCGCAGCAGTGTACGCAACGTTTATTATAACAATGACGTCTCCTAGTTTGCCATGTCGCATGTCGCGGCGTGAACATACGCCACTTTTGGGATGTTGTCCTATAGTTATGCTTACATATGTATGCGCTGGTTCAGCCCCGCGTTCCTGAGCGCGACTCACTCGAAAAATATATTCCACTTCTAGAGACGCGACTACTTTAAAACAGAGAAAAGCATTAATTCTTATGAGAGACGCCTGTCTATTTTGGAAGTACGAAAAGAGTGCTGTGAATGTCATTAGAATACTATTAATCTCATTAAAATGTAACCAAAAACTACTACGCAAGAGATCTTAGCGATACGATTTCCCTCTTTAGGAAAAAGTTAGTTGAGATTAACGATAACTTTGGCGCCACCGAAATTAATGCCGAAGACCTGACTGCATCATTGATTATGCACTAAACACAATTCTGGACTCACAATGTAGTCAGTATTTGAATTTCAATACCGCTCAGGTCACTGACTTGAGTTGTCAATTCTCGAAAATAACTTTGTATAGAATATTTTTTTCTTTTTACTATTTTTAGAATGTTTTAGATCTATTTTACCAACTTATTGAACTAAAAATAATAATAATTACTTAAATATCCGAAACATTGATTATCTTTAAATTGAGTGATGCAAATAAGTTATTATCTTATATTATCTCATGTATATAATTTATAATGGTAATTAGACATTTTTATAATGATATTATTAATATGAACATTATATTATGCAAAGAAATATTTTTTATAAATTTTAAAACAAAAGCAAGATAGTATATATTTGTAAAATTGCTATAATTATTTTAAGAGAAAAAATTTAGCGCTTCTAATCTCAATTACAGTAATTATGATGATATATTTATCGTCGTGTTCGGTACAAATTGATCGATTTGACGCAAGTCTAAATAACTTATATTAGATCTTTGTACGTTCTTTCCCGACGTTCTTCTATTGTTTCTAATTATTTTCGCAATTGTAAGATAATAACTGTCGACAACAACAAATGCCACTCACGAATTTCTCGAACGAAAACAATTCGCACCAGCGCAAGCGCGATAAATAATTTTCGCAATGCATGACTCTCGACCGACTTCCATCTACCGATCTCGTGCAATTTGTCACTCCGACCGGTTCGAACAAATGTCAACCATAGGCATAAAATACTATCGTGCACGCGAACGCCGACCAATCCAGTTTAAATACTGCGGCTTATCTCGCAATGACACGTGACACACTCTGTAATGAGTATCAAAGTGCCCCCGGGCGATGCGATATAAATCTCATTTTATGTGTCGATCAATTTGAGGACTCGAATTGATTCGATAGAGATAAGCATGTAGTTATTATCTTAATATAAACTAATATATTTTTGTTAATATGCATTATAAGAATTAACTATGGTTAATACAGTAAATACGAATTTAAGAATATGACTTTTCGCGGATGTGCAGAAAATATAAGTATATCTCTGGAATAGATCTCCAAAGCGCTCTTTGTGTTATTCTTAGATACGTATTACAAAGTCGAGAGCGTGACTTTTGGAGCATCCCTGAATGTCCTTGCAGACGGTCAACCGTGAATTCTTTCGCCAGAAAAGTTCCGTGAAGGTCCGCATGGATCTTTATAGCCCATCTTATTGTTAGTTAGAGGGTATTGACGCCAGACGGTGTTTTTCTATGTCGTCTATCCCACCTGCTTCGTTGTAGCTCGAGAAAAAGATCACTAGGAAATTATAGTAGACTAGGGAAAGAATATACACACCGACGGTCTTACGAATACACATTTCAACCACATGTTCTCGATAAAAGTTCAGAATAGAACTCATTAAAGAGATTATGATTTTATTTTATGTCTTCAGCCGCGATTTTGGCGATTATTCTTTTTCTTAATCAAGAAATGCTTTCCTTAAAATATAATTAATATATGTATATTTTTATGTGTGCAATGTTACTTCTGTATATACACTAAGAAAAATAATATTTGGATCTAAATAAAATATTTATTAGGTGGCTCGGAACATAGATTAAATTGTGAGCATAACTTTGACGGGGAGAACATATTAATTCTTGATAAGGAAAAATTTTTGTCCAAAAGACTTGTATCTGAAATGGTGTACATCCAATTGCAAAAGAATGGTCTCAATTTACAAGCGGACACTGAATTTCTACAGTCTACACCATGCCTATTCTTCTATATTAGATAAATTGTAAGTCATGCTAGTTATTGTTGCTACCTTGTTTCGCGACATACACATATGTAGTTAGTTTATACTTATTTATTATTTTACATATTTACATTTTATGATCTTGAACTAGAATATGACAATTTATTTACTGTTTCACCTCACTTGACTTTAGTCAGTGTCGTTATACTCGTCGTGACAATATCATGTAGCTCTGAAGCATTGTTCTTTTAAATAATTTTTTTATTCTTGTGATGAGACATATAGACATATGTATAAGAATATGTTTTTTGCTTCAATCTCGTTTTCCGGACTATTTGGTGAGTTGTTTGTTCTGTAATTCCCCGTTCTTTCAATTTTAAGTTTCAACTTCTTTATAGATGGCGATCTTTTAGTTACTCATACTCCGGTATTAGTTTCTTGACTTCGTAATCTTGCGACACACTGGGTATGATGGAGAATTCGAGAATTTTTTAATATTTTGTATCTCTGCTGAGGATGGCCCGATGTTGGAGCCGAAACGTACGGAATATCGGATCTTGTATCTCTAAATAAATCAGTTTTGATTAAACACGCACTAAGTAGGTACCGCGTTTTGACTCTCATTGCCAATTTATATTGATTTTAATATAATATAATAAAATATTTATTTAGAGAATTAGATAAAATATATCTTACAATTATAGATATTTTATCTAATTCTAAATAAATATTACAATATATTAAATATAAGCTGTTAGGAGCCACCTAATGAATGTTTCTTTTATCTAAATATTTTTTTATTAGTGTAGGTATATAATTCTTATCAGTGTATATAATTTTTTATCGGTGTATATAATTCAATGAAATCAATGATAAAACATTGTCTCTCCAAAAACATAGATTTCATAACTTACTTAATAAACATTCTTCTTAGATGGTGTATTATGAAATTATATAGAAAGCGTAAATTACGGTTTAGGTTACATAAATAAATTAATATGCATCACAAATTTTTTACTTTAGCTATAAAACAAGATTCTTTAATTTAAATTAACGTGATTTTACATAGAATTTGCAACATATTGCAAAAATAATATACAATATTTAACTAAAAATGCCTACGTAATTTCGTAGCTATTTGCCGAAAACTACATATTTATGTTTGCAGGTGTTGCTAATAACGCAATTTGTCGTGGTCTTTTTTCGATATAAATCATTTATAAATGTCGCGCACACATACATCTTGCCGAACAAAAGCGTTCGCTTCGCGCTTATTTTGCGGAAGGCAACGGAAAGAGCGCGATTGCCGTGCAAAGAACGCCCGTTTGTGAAAGGCGGCGTTAGCCAATATCGATAATCATCTGCCTATAATAGATGGCTCGTCCCGGCTTGCAGCGTAGAGATCGTGTAAGACGTTGAACTATTCAGCCGCGCGTTATACTGCAGCCTCCAACAAAGATGAGGGGAGAGAACACAAGAGCATCATGATTCATAACTGCTTTGCTTGTGCGAGGTAAAAGTCTTGAGATGCGATGGCGTTTGATGGTAATTACAATCTCGATGCGCCTCCAGTATGCGCTGCTGCATGGAACGATACCTCGTTTCTCTCCGCGCCAAGGACACGAAATGGAAATGCCATTTTGAGCCACAGATTTAGTCAGTATCCTCGAAGAACGGTGCATTGTGCATTGCGGTTTACTTGCACATTCGCTGTAATGATTGTAATTTGTTTCGATGATTCTTTGATTGTTCAACTGCGTAGATAATATCGAAGACAGAGACAGCGAGCGGCAATAATCGAAATGAGAGATTTTACAATAACCTTTTGTCTTCATCGTGATATTGTTGAACAATAGCGAAGCTATCTTATTTTATATTAACTAATTTTTTTATTCAATAAACATAGTAGTTGAAATGCTTAGATAAATTCCAAATACAATTTATTTATAGATACACCTAATTGAATTATTATTTAGAAAAAAAAGTTGACTAATTGTAAGATTAATGAACCAACAGCAACGGATATATCCATCAGATTGTAAAACTAAAATTCGTTTAATAATATATTATACCACAGATTAGTATAGTATTAATTTAGAATAATATAAATTTATAATAATATATAAATTAATTTATAATATTACTAAATATTTTAATAAGTATTTACATTGTGTGATTAGTAATGTGAATTTGCTACGATTAGATGTTGTACGTGCTATTACGTATAAATTGCAATCGATAAGCATACGTTCCTCTGCCTTGCAATTCTTCGAATCTTTGGCGCAATATAACATATATGTACCAACGCGTGTGTGCGTTTTTCAAGTCGCTAAAGATGATTACAGAAATCAAATGCAATTTGCGGCTGAGTAGTAGTACATTTTGTCTAACGTTAGGACAAATAACGGGTGACAAGTCGGAGACTTGCGTGGTGATCGTTATCACCGTCGTTATCCGCGATTATCCGTTATTTTCGACGACGTCGGGGTTGAACACAATATAACGACTACGTATAATCGTCCGTCTACGATAGTCGATACTGTCGATAGATCGCCTGCACATCTTGGAAGATGCTGGAAGGTCCAGAGAGCCGAGGGAAAGGCGAGAACTGACGTCACCATTAGGAATGAGGTTAAACTGATGCTAAAGTGTTGCCGTGTGAGGCCGGTCGCTATAGCGCGTTCAACTCAACGCAGGATACGAGATCCTGAAAGGATTCTAAGAGAGATCCTCAGGAGCGCGAAGTCGAGATTTTTCGCGCGCAAGAGAAGATCCGTGATTGCATCACGAGCATCTCGCGATTGCTCCGCGCGGCCTCTCGATCTTCTGCCTTTCAAGATTTACGCTCGATCGCCGTATTTCTCCTTCGCTTTATCTCAAGATCGCTATTGCGAATTTCGTAAATTATTAACGTTGCTTCTCGAACGCTACCCTTTCTCATTGCAGATAAGCATCAGCTAATACAGTATGTAGCGATGCGTTGATGGAGCATTAAGAGAATGCGAGATTTAAAAAAAACCATATTTAATTTTATTGATTGCATATTACTGATGCTTCTTTTATAATTTAAGAATCAAGAAGCCTAAATTTTAAATATAGGCGAGAGATTAAAGAAAAATAATCTTTGCATTATATAAAATATATACAATACATAATGCGTAATTTGACAAAATTTAAAACACTTCAAACATATATAATACACAGAAATTTATCTAATTGCAATTAAAATTTGGTTTCTTTGTTTTATAGATAAGTTATATAGATGTAATGTTAAAAAAAGAAACAAGATCTTAAAACTATTTCAATCTTCAAATTTAACCGTTTATGAAAGCATACACAGCATTTCAAATTTTAATATATTTTATGATAAAAATTCTTTTCTAGTAAAATTATATAGAAATTATCTATATTGCTAAAAAAATATTAAGTTAGCGGATATATACTTTTGCGTATATTAGTAGCTATAATTTTATATAGGTATATCGTGAGAGATAATTAGAAGTGATTTTATTACAGTGCATTTATATCTGATAAAGCCTTGTATTACCGTTAAGCAGCATCGTTATCTGTTATTGTAAAAGTTATTCACAAGATACATATGGTTTTGGGCGTATTTAATTACTCTTCGCCCATTCGTGAGGTAATTACTAAAAGGATTTTACACAAATAAGATCTAGTAGACATAAATTATTTGCAATAGATTTCGTAAGGTACAGAGAAAACGAGCGAGAGAGAAAGAGAGAGAAGCGTTTGCTCGTAGCAGTATTCTCCACCATTTCTCTTCTACTCGCCTGAAGCATCTCATGAACCCTGGATAACACGTGTTATGATTGACGAGGATATAAGAAATTCATGACGAGCACAATAAACCTCTCTAGACATAAATACAAATGGATAGATCTTATCTCGAATAAAAAATATGCAATTTTCAAGACAATGTTTATTTGATGGCAGTGTTTGATGAGCACACAATATAAATTTGTTAAATGTCCAGAAGTCCATACAAATATGTACAACGTGATAACTGCGAGAGACATAAGTCGAGTTTCTCTTATCGTATTTTCTTCCAGCAACGCATTTAATCTTTCTCTCTGCGCTGTATTTTTCTAAGCAAATTCGTTTTATTATAAAAGTCACAAATTTTATAGAGAGTTATTAAATTAAGCGCGTTTTTGTTAGTCAAAGTGTATATGTTTTAACATTTATCACTTATTTTTCATGTTTTTTAATGTATTAAATTTTAGTGATAATATTAAATGTAATAATATATTTAATGGCACATTTAAAAGATTAAGATCTCTCTATTGCTTTTTAATTATTTTTTATCATACAACGTGTTTAACTTAAATTCTACCTAATCAATCTTTCTTACCGAACGCAGGCCAATTATTATTTTCTTCGATCAAACAATCGATAAAGTTTATCACTAACTTTATTCGTTTTTGAAAACTGAAGCTACTCTCTTGCCTCTCATAGCCGCCGTCGTTACCGGTGCTATCTCGACGTAGCATCCACAGAACCCTTTGTCTTAGCCAGGGCATGACTTCGGTCGTATAATACGCTGGGGGTCCCCGAAGAAGACTTGAGTCGGTAGGTACCTATCTACCAATACGAGTTAGCATCGTGTACCCCGGTACGTACCAACACGGGTTTCTCAGCCGGAGCTTCTCTCTATCTGCGAGAGATCTCCGGTCGTATGGACGAGCTCGTGCTGACCTCGGGGGCTAAAGATTACGAGAGCTTGCCACGGCTAGAATTCAACCGTCGCTGAGACGTACACACGTACCTCCGCGTATTCCACCTTGAGCAGATTGTGGCATACATGTAGTTGGGAGTTGGGATACGTATACCCGAGGGCAACCGACTGCGGAGGAATTTCATGACCGCGTACTTTTCTGCGAGTGCACCTTTTTCCACGAATGGAAGAACGACGGGACAAAGAAACGCGTCATCGGCGCTTCGTTTGCTGTTTCTCCGGTGTTTGCAATACTTTCTTACTCGTTTAATAATTGATGGTGTACAAGGCACTACAAGGGACGATTGGCCTTGCCGAGTGTATCAGTTGACACGCGAATGTTAAGGGACATATAGCGTGTAGCAAGGATGGAAATAAAAATTTTATGTTGCTGTATATCTTGCATCGTTGTTAATTTTTTGAGATATTTAAATATTTTTAGCGATTAAAAAGTATTGTAATACTCTTAATAGAGGTATTAAATGTAATATTTAAATTGAAAAACAAGATAAATCCTAAGATTGATATTTTATAATTTAAATATAATTTATTATTAACAAAATATTTTACTTAACCCAATTAAATCTACTATTACATTTCCACAAATGCATTTAAATTACTTGTACAAGATTATATGAAATAGGGAGAAATTGTATCCAAATTCATGGTAAGAGGAATGACGTGCAGAAGTTTAACAGACATTTCCCTCAGATCAAGGAAATCTGCATTCTGAATGAGCGTTTCAGTTCCCCACAAGTTTGGTACCCAGCAACAACCTTGTAACGTGTTCACGATACCACTGCGTCTTAAGGATACATAAACACGCGATTTCGTGACGCTCGCGCCCATGGCCAATCATCTTTCCGCTGAGGGATTGATTTCTTTCTTGTGCACCTGTCGAAGCTCGGATTCTCCGCTCTTTTTCTGCGACTGTGTGCTGCATATATCGTACGCATATTACGTGGGCCGCTCGAAATGAAAGGTGAACCGGCCAGCGGGTAGGTAGACACCCCACCTAGAATTACCCAGGCATTGGTCCACAATTACGTCGATTATATATCGGATGGTTTTTACGACCGCATCGTAAGCTTCAGGCCTACATGCCAGATTCCGTTTCGTTCGTATGTACGAATAAGGTAAGGGTAAAGGAAAGGAAACTTCTTATCCGCGAGAAAAAGGCAAAATAACGTTAATTGATGCTCAACGTTGTCACTTTCGATAAATGCAATTCGTGCTAATGACTGGTTATCGATCAATGATCTCAGGCGACATTAATGGCGACGCGTCCGTTCGAGCCATTTATTGCAATCATCGTTGGCAGGGAATATATTAGCGAGGATATTACTTAACATTATAGTTTGCGTCATTATTTAACTGGCTCGTGGATAATAATTACCCGGTTTTTTAGTAATTACGGCGATCGCTTCATCTCGAAGGACTATACGCGCGAGTGAACGTAAAGCTAAACGCTGAAAGAGTTTATAAATCCGTGTCAAAAAAGAAACATAGGTAAGTTGAACGGAAGAGACTCGTCTGGTTCCATTCTTTTTCGTCCCCGCTAATGACATTCCCTCGTCCTTATTCGTGCCATTTCGCGTTACAGATTTGGCACACGGGTGTCCCATTAACGCAAATACGTCCTGCAAAACCAGTTCGCATCTGGACGCTGAAAAGCCGGACGATTGATCGGTGTAACGCCGCAAAACGGTCGCTTACATCAGCACGCGCTACCAGACCGAGAGTGAACTCCTTTAAGACGTGTTACAGACTAGGCTATAGATGGCCAATCAGGGCACACGTGCTATTCAATGGCCGGCAAATATCCTTATAACGGCACGTGGACATTTGCACACACGTATATATATTTATATAATTAACCGTATCCTGAGAAAAATAATTTTATACAGAAACTACCTTTAATGGAAGAGAAAAATAAAATACATAATTTAGCACATGATAGAAAAAGGTAGTTTATCATTAGATCAGTTAATCGATTGAGGGGGAGAGAAAGACACAATGATAAATTTGATTAATGCTCAATAATCGATAATTAAATAACAATAAACGAGTTATTCATTATATCTTCTCTTAAATGATATTTAAAACTGGTGGCCAAATATTTTTTCTGATAACTACATTCTTGAATTATATTTATTAGCTGTCTTCTTACCGTGACACCCCTCGATTGATTAAATATTCGAATAAATTTCATTTATTTATCAGGCATTTTTTACTTTTCAACAAGAAGAGTTAAAAATGTTTAAAAAACGGTTGCTAAATCGCTATTTACTTAGTTTGTCCACGTCTTTACGCACGCGGTAGCGGACTCGCGTTTAGACAGGACGACAACTGGGCGAGCACGTGTCAGTATGCGTTCACCATACGAGACACTCTCTCATGCGAGTCACACGTACAGAGTCGAGCAGTTACTTGCTCCAGCTCGCTTCGAGTGTGTCGCCGCCGTCTATACACGGTGTCCAGATATGGCAGCCGCACCGGACCGTCGCGGTCGCGTCGTCTATCCTACCTCGCACCGAGAGTCCTTGACGCCCACCCTGTGTATACGGTGTCTCGCGACGTATCCCACGACACCTTAACACGAAGACATCCCCCGTCCACTGTGTCGGCATCCTGCGCGCGCGAGCGTTCATTGTACGGGGAAGCCCTCGCGGCGCCTTACATAATTGAGCGATGCCTGGAGGCTTTTCACCCTCGGCCAGCCTGTCTCTCAGACCGCGCTCTGGACCTATTGTCCGGGTTTCATCTTCCCAACTTGGAGACGATCGTCGGTGGGAGCGAAGGTCGTCGGCTCGCTCACACCGGAAGTAACGGGTGCTCCTGCACTCGGCCGTATCGATTGGCCGCTTGCTATTAGTGGACATTCAATTAGTTGGGTGTTGGAAGTCTACCAATCATTATAAATTGCGTAGTCGATAAATCTAGCTGTTGCAGTACGAAACTCTTTTCACTTTACTCTCAATACGAAAATTCGAATTATATTGTATTATAAGTGACAATTTATTTTAAAGAGCACGCGATTAAAGCTCTTTGTAACTTGAGAAATTTGTATACAATTAGAAATTCCGAACATAGTTTTGAAGATAATTGTCCATAAATTTCTGTTACTACAATATAAAATTTGCATAGTTTATTTATCATTTTTACCGAGTAGTTTACATTGATTTTCCGATGAATAATTCCTTAGTTACAACAGAAAACCGCGCATTTTTCATTTCTGCAACATCCCCACATGATAGTGCATTATAGTGCTTGATGAAGATGGCATCGCAGAATCAAGTCGTCTTAATTACCCGAACCCGATCGTTCCAGCAGGCGCGAAGTTCGATCAATTCCGGGGAAACGCGCGGAATCCACTGGTTTCTCGAAAGCTGGGCAACATTTAGTATAGCTGCTGGTTTCTTGCCGGTCGCGCGTATACCATCGGCGTGTTCGTCTACACCTTTCTCTCTCTTTCTCCTCTTCCTCCCTCTTTTCCGCCGCCCCACGTCGCTCGGTATGTTAATGTCATTCTTCCGAAACCCCTCGTCCGTGATTCGAGGTACTAGCCCGGCCAGGTTTTTCGTGTCGGAAAGGATGTCGCGTCTAATTGACGAGTGGCGGACGTATACACTCCGTTGTGGGATGAGTGGCTGCGTTGGGCGGTGGTGCTGACATGTGTCCGAGGTGTCCGAAGCAACGTTCTGCCGTGTCTTATTATACGCTGGACACCCCGATATTTCGACGGATCGCGACAAATACTCGATGACGGGCCGCACGCCAGAAAAAGGAGCTACTACTTACGCCGCATACTATGCCGCCAATTGAAGAAAAGAATATTGTCTCGGAGATACGTCGGAGATACGTGGGGCGGGATATTTGGAATTTTTCTGCTATCGAGCACCGATCTCGAGCACCGGTCATAAACAATTGAGTTTAGACAGTTTTTTCATTATTTTTAATTTTACGTATTGCCGATTGCTATGAGTTTATCACGAAAAAAAATTCTGTAGCTTTAAGTGGGTTAATTTAGTAAATATAGGGTAAGTCCGGGTAAGACCCCCTCTTTGGGTAAGACGCCCTACCATTGTCATTTTAACTCTAAACACTGGATGTCATTGATATCGGTTAAAATGACAACGGTGGGGCGTCTTACCCAGAGGAGGCGTCTTACCCAGAGGAGGCGTCTATCCCGGACTTACCCTAGTGTAAATTAAATCTCACATTATATTTCAAAACGAAAAGAATACAATTCACGAATCAATTTTATAGGTTTCTACATAAATCATTAAACAAATTATAGTAAAAGCATAATTATTGCTAGCGATGTTTTGCAAGATTCTAATATTCATCTATAAATTATTTTAGAAGTAGTTATATATAAAATTATGAACATCTTTATTTATAAATTTGAACTTGACTCTTTGGTTTTAGATTTCTGACGAAGAAAAATCAGTGCATTTTGACACGTATGCTCTATACATGATTTATGATACAAACTAGTTTTCATCACTATAGTTTTTCACATTAATTTCATCGTGAATAGCGCATGTATATAGCTATAACACAGGAACAATTGCGTTTAATTGATTCACTGGGAGGAGCACACTCGTTTGGGTCTCATGAACAAAGAAACTTTACCATGCGAGCGATGCATTGCGGACAGGGAGCTCGTTAATGATTGGAAAAAGGCGCGTTCAAAAGCGACAGGTATACCTTTCGAGACACTGTCGAGACGTGGGCGAATCCTGCCGTTTATGGAGGCACGCTACTCGAAAGATTCTATTCGTGTGTTCTAATAAGCTCTCTCTGGGCGCGAGGGACTCACGACCGTTTAGCGCGTGGGTGAGATCCGAAGTGGGAGAAGAAGAAAGATACAAATGAACAAAGAATAGAATTAAGTTTACTTTATGTCCGAGAACATAAATTTCTTCGACGGTACTTCAGGTAGAAAATATTAAATTGAAAATCATAAACTGGAATATTGGATCGTTTAACTTATAAACAGGCAAAATGATACAACATAGATGAGAAAATAATAAATAATAAGAAAAACGATCACGAAAGTAGAACAGATTATTGTAATAGGTACTAAGTGATTAAATTCCAAATATTATTAAAATGCTTCTTAAATTTTAAGGTGGAATAAGAGTAGAAGGACTAAGGACAAAAGTTTGCTGTATTCTGAGAATTATATGAGATTAAAGGTTGAATTAAAATAAATCACATAATTGATTTAATTAGCAAAGAAAAGACATGAAGAACTATTATGAAAAATGAATAAGAAGAAACAATTCGACAAGAAGGATATAAGGAGCTTAGATACGTAAAAGGAAAGTGAAAAAATAATTCGCGAAGGAGGAGTTCTGTTATCGTGACGTCGCACCGCAGGCGGTAGGTGTTCGGCCTCTCAGGTGGGTGTCGCTTCTCCGTGAGGACGGAGAATACGCTGCAACAGTGACATCATCGGCCGCGTAGTCAGCTGACTCGACTTAGATGGAGCGAAAGAACGGAGAAAAGTGCGCCGCATAATTGCCACTGCTGTCGTCGTTCTCATTATTATTATCAGCATTAATCATTAGGAACGACCTCGCCGAACGGATGTCGACCCAGTGGTCGAGTACCCCGACTGCATGCGGCTGTCACGAAAATGCGTTGGTGTAAACTGTAAACCAGAGGATGGTTCCACTTACGTAACGCCCGTGTGCACAACTGTTGACTATTTCCGGTGAATTTCACGCATATCGAGTGTTACAAAACCAGATATGCAAACTTTAGTGACAACTTCTTTTGATCGTTTTCGACCTCTTTATTTTTAGATATTAAATATCTTAAAATAAATATAATCTATTTTGCGAAATTATTGCATAAGTTTAATATTATATAGGTGTTACTTGAAACTCAGCTCAAGTAAAGCTGAAAAAATATGCTAATTTCCGTACAATATTTTTCTCTTTTATTTAATACTAACGAATTTCAGCGTGTCTTTTTACCAAGAAGAAAATACAGGTGTTCTTCGTCTTCAAATGCCTCTTCGAATCTTCTAAGAGGCCGTCCACGGACGCGTTCTCCAGGTTGATCCGGTGGTACCGGTGGACCAGCTACGGCGAAAGCTGTCGTCGCAAGAAAGCCAAACGGCTACGAGGAATACGGAGCCGATAGTAAATTCAAGTGAGACATTGTCCCTTGATCCCTTCTACCGGGTCGGTTTCGAACAGGGTGGTCCCACTGCGAGCTGCAACGTCGCATTCCCATCGACCGCATAACGAGCTCTCGAGGCACTGTCTCGCGCGCACTCCTCCAGTTCTGGTCCACTCGCTCTCCGCCTCTCGCTTTCTCACTCCCTTTCAGCGGCCGCTCCTGGGTGTTCCACGCGTCAGACAAACTGTATCTTCGCGGGGAGTAATCCCTATCCCGAATAAATTGCATTTCGTTGACTGATGCGTACGCACTCGCAGCTGTTTAACTGCACGCCAATCGGGTATTTGCGATGATTCAATTGAGAAAGATTTGAGAAATTATTCCGATTTCTCTATTCTTCTATGAGTCAGCATGAACCTCGATGGATCAAACAGTCATACCGAAATGTTTCATTCAATTAGCTTCAGTAAATGATTATATATCTTTTTGTAGTTTATAGTTTTAGCTTTATATACAATAGTATAACTAATCGAAAATGTGACATTTTAATTAATTATAACCTAATCATTTAATTCTTTCTTCTGGATATCTATAACATAAATAGATAATTGAAGATTAATAATAAAATTGAATTAATTTAGAAGAAAATAAGAATTACATAAAATTTAATTATTATATTATAAGTCATTAAAATTGTGATGTAAAAATGGATAAAAGCTAATTTAATATAGTTTTTAATTTTTGCTAAAATATAGAGAGATATAAAATTATAATCTAGAAGATATGTGTGTGTGTGGGGGGGGGGGGGGGAGAGACTTGTAATCAATTAACTAATTGTAAGTGTAATCAAGAATAAATACGGGAAGAGGACTTAGTTATTTACGATCGAGTTGCTAATTGACATTTATGCGACCAGAACTGAGCGTCTTTGGTGCCACTTGACAATTATGGTCCGTGGCTACTTGGGTAGCATTATTTCAGAATTTAGAATAGTAGCTGACATCGTTCGCCTTTCGCTCGCGATGACTCACAATCAGTCAGCCGAACAGTACGCGTATATATTGAATGACGATTAGGAATATTAAATCGAGGTAGCGATGTGAATCGAGGGATCGTTACTGGTGCTATGTTCTCACGCGAATCTCGAAGCGATCCACCTTGAACGCCTTGATATCCAGTAATAAAGCAACCAATGTGCCAATGCCCGCGATATATTCGTATTTCTGACGTGAACATAATTAGTGCTACTATTTCTCTTATGTCCTTAATCGATGGTGTTTTTGCTTTATTGTATAAAAGATAAAATTATAGGACAAAAGATAACATCATTCAAGATTCTTTAAGAATAAGTAGACTCTTACAGTATGTTTTGTACATACCTATACATATATCAGTTCTATAAGAAAGAAATAGATTTAAAAAAGAAAAACTAAAGTTATTGCAATATACAAAGCTATACCTGAGCGTATTTAATATCTTCCAGAATTTAATTAAATGTTTTATAAATCTCCTACAAATTTTAGAAAATATTTTACCTTTACATAATTGCGACAAGTTTATCTTCTTCTTATTTTCTTCTCTATAGTCAGTTATTCCTTTTTTTTTAATCTGCTTGATAATCGACTGCATGCGTTTTCTTATGGTACTGTATAAATCTTTATAGCAGTAGTGCATGAAATATAGAGGTGCATAAAATGGCACGAGCTTTTGCAATAAATACTTCAGAAGGGAAGGAAGCGGAGAAATGAAAAGTGCCGGCAGACGATATAACTCATAAATCCACGTGGCCACGCTATTGATCGTAAGTTACGTGCTTCTGCGCGGCGGGAAGAGAGAGATAAAAAAGAACAAGAAACGAAGATTTCGATTCTCATTACAGATACGTCTTGGCGAACGAAACGATCCGCGCTTCGCCGATTGGAACTTTAATGAAGGCCCGATTATATCCGACGCGGAAAAACGCGCGCGGGCGACCACTACGGACAAAGAGGGGTAAGAAAAGGTGCCGATTGATCGGTGGCCGCGATCACCATAAGGCGAGAGAGCCAATCATAATTATTGCACCTGTTAACCCCGGGAGCCGCGTGGCCCGATGTAATCCTAGATAAGCGATACCGCTCGTGAGAACAACGTGATTTGATTAAGAAAAGTAATAAAGTGGCGCGAGAGCTTTAATATAAGATTAAAAGTTCTGCTTAACATTACGAAGTTAAGACGAAGAGTCTGTTACGTCGAAGATTCATCTGTTTGTTTTCTTTATAGCGTCGTATTTAGCGATAAATATTTCTAATAGCGATCTATTTCTAATTACGTACAATTAATGTGTACTAATGGTAAAAATAAATCGCAATTATAGCAATTTATACATTTTGCGGTCTCAAAGAATGCAAACTTTATTTCAAACTGTAAACAATTTTTGTGATTTTTGTCGAAATTTTCAAGAAGAGTAAAACATTCGACACGTGTCCGCTTTAGACTTCAGTGCAAATATCTAATCCTGATCAGGATAAATCACAGACTCTCTTATTCTCCTGTCTATAAACGAGATTGCAAGTGTCTCGTCGCGAAATACGTTGCAGTTTCACGCATCGATCGCGTTCCTGACGCGACAATAGTCGATTCGTTACCTCGCACTCACAGGCTACTCCCGGAGAGTCGGAGAGCGGCGATATGCAAAGGCATATAAATCAAGTGACGGTCAGGAGTAGGTAACTGAGCGATATGCGATAAGAAGTCTCGTACTGGCCGCATTCGTCTCAGCGGAAGTCGCACCGCTATTGCAAGTTGCTCTCTTCCGCACTAAAAGAATCCACCGTTCGGTTTCTCCGGATCGCGGTTAATCGGATTGACGGTCTTTATTCGGGATACCTGCAATCGCTGTCCTTGTAGGGATTCTTTCGGTAGAGCCCGCCAAGCAGGCAAAATCATCAATTAGCTCTAGCGAACCGCGCGATTGTGATCATCGTGTTCTTCACGCTGCGTCATCTATTCGAAAAGGAGAGGCAAAAAAAGAGAGAAAAAAAAAGAAGAATATAAGATATAAATGAACGTTTATTGAATTTTCAAAAATATTCTTTTAAGAATAAACAATCATGGTTGTATATGAGCGTAAAATTAAATGATTTATGTAATAATTACTATGTTATGTTTCTTATTTGAAGATTTAATAATTATAATAAATAAGAATAGGCTCTCAAGAATAAATCAATAACTTAAAACAAGGCAATTCGAGCCGGGCGCAGTAATTAGTGCGCATATATTAATTTAAACCATACATTAATAAAAACGAACGTTTCGGCCCCTTTTTTGGGCCATCTTCAGCGTAGTCAAACGTCGCGAGTTACATTGATCGCCGCGCGTAACAATGTGTAAAATTCGCAGTCCCTATCATAGTCAATGTCGGAAAAGATAAAAAATTACGACTTTCTTCCGTTGATCTTGGTCGCTCTCATTGAAATGCAGTTGTTTGCTCCAAAGTACACTAGGCATCTTCAAATATTTTAACTCCCAGTTTGGAAGGCCAGGAAGAATAAAGATCGAATTATGTCCTTTGTGTGTGTCTCCATAAGGAGCGTATAAGTTTGAAAGTACCTGTGTACGTATTCCAAGCAATAATATGTCATTGTCATGTGTTATTTAAATGTGGTTAATAATTATAATTTTACAAAATAGAATGACGATTTTAATAATTTTGTAATGGATGGACTTAATATGTGCTGGTTCTTAATACATGCCACGTAAATAACTTTTAGCTATAGCCCCTTTAATTTTGCGATATCTCAATCTGATTGCATTAAAATATAATGACAGACTCTGAAGCAGATAGGGTGGATCGTACGTAAATAAGAAGAATATTATAGTAATACTCTTGCACAAGACATTAGGAATTGATGCATCTTGTTAGCTTCTGCTCTCAAAGAGGATCACTGCACATCTGGGTAAAGCGGGGTTTATCGCCTCTGTCAAGTGTAAACACTGTAAACCATTCCGCGAAAGTGTTCATTGGCAATAATACCTGGGTTTTAAGTTTGCGGTAAACGAGCAGGACGATGTGTAAGCGATAAACAGGACGAGACAGTCCGGGACATAGCGGAATTCACAAAGCAATTACCCCATTACCCCGCGGCGAACCAAGCGAATTACGTTAATGTATCGGCGACATCTCACTAAAGAAGAAAACAGGCGGGAAGAAAAAAAGTGAGAGGCAGTCACGTTGTTCTTGCCGCGTTATCGCGTTTCTTCCTCTCCAGGACTTCCCGCTCTAAAAGCTACTGTCGTTGTCCAGAAGTGAGGGAGGCGTACACACATTCCGAAGCTGATCTCAATAAAGTATTCGATTTATTGCGGAGCGACGTATCAATGTGCATTCAATTAGCGCCGTGAATGTACGCCTGTTATAGACTAAACAAGCATATAGTTGTATATGAGGGGGTGCAATTGCATTCTCCTAGAATCTTATGTAAATAGAAGAAAGTCAATTAAACTTTATTAAATTTAATAATTAAATTTTATTGCATTTGATGTTTATAATTACCTATATGAGATATTTTTTCATTGATATTGAATAAAGATATATATATTATAAAAATAGAGAAAAAATTTAAATATTTATATTGTTAAATTTGATTTCTTTCTATTACAAAATTTCCAAATTTTTACTACAAGGTTGTTCTTGATAGTGCGATTTAACGGATCTAATAGCACAGAGCGGTGGTCTTAAAAATATACAAAATTTTGCAATGCTTTTGTCGAATTTGCGCATTAGATCTGTTTAGGGTATATTAATTTGTATTCGTAAGCCTTAATCACAGAATCACAAAAATCTATAAGTAGGTATAGCTACTCCCAGACTTCTTGCAAAATGCAATCAAATGCAAAAAATTCTTAATGTCACTATATGCTGCTTAAGCACGGTTTATCGTATCGTCCAACCCCATTAGACTTAAATTCGCTAGCGGCAAGCACGTATCGCCTGCCCCTTGATGTTTCTATAACTTCGCGACTTAAGACTCTTATCTGCTGCGAGAGATTTCGTTGCACCGTGAATGTCGGCGCATTCCTCGCTTCGTCGCGCCCGTGGTATCATCGTAAGCGGATTAGCTTACTCGACGGCGCGGCGGCGCGGCGGCTCGATTTCGCGACTTTATCTGGATACGGCTTTTTCTGCCTCCTCTCGATGTTTCTCCTCTAAGCCTCTTCGTCTCCGTCGCTAAAGGATTAAGGAGCACTCGATCGTCCCGTCGAAGTAGACATGAAAATACACATGTAAACCGGAAAAAGACTTACGAGAGTCAGGTATGCATGAAATGATAATGAAATCAAGGTCGATTTAAATTTGTCTACTTTGCCATTTTAAATGCACTTTTTATAAGCTAAACTTTTGATATATTATTTATCTTTTTATTGCATTACAAACTTGCCATTATTATACTTATTGTTCAAATATGTTAAACTTTATCATGAATTATGTAAATAAATGTATAATAAAAATTACAATTTTTTGTAATTTATTATAATAATTATCTAATGTTTTACACACAGCGTATTCTAGACCAAATTATTCTAAACCAACAAATTTTAAATTATTAATTATTTGATAAATAATAGGGAAATATTATGTTGTAATTATTTTTTAGCAATGTGTTTTATATAATCTAATACTAACTTCTTTCTTTTTTATCTTTTTCTGTCTTCTTTCTATCACATATATAATGTGATAGAAAGAAGAGAGAAGAAGATAAAAATTTCTTCAATAAATAATGTGAAATTTCTATCAATAAATAATGTGAAATCCGAAATCCGAACCTGCATAAAATAAAGTCTGCATCTTCTGTAAATTCTTCTTTTTGTTCTCTCTTTTTATTTCTTCCTTTTTGGCTCTTTTTTCCTCTCTTCCAAAAAATAACTCTTAATCCGAAAGGATTAATAGGCATCGCGGAGGATCGACGAAATGGTCATGAACTTTATCCCTACATAAAGAAAAATAATTAATTCCCCTGCACGAACGAAAAAAGGGAGGAGCAAAGTAGAGGATGAGCAGATGAGAAAGATAGACTTCGGCTTTGGAGAAATCTCTCGCTGAGATTATAATCCCTCATTAAGTAAGCCGTTCATAAGGGGTGTACATGTAATCAATCGTTGGCACATGTGTTATATACATGCACGCCATATAGTGCTATAAGTGTATACTTATTCTGTTTCTAGTAAGCAGAAAGAAAAGAAGGTTGTTTATAAATAATTTATCAAGTGATTCAGTTGTCTCTTGCAAAAGAATTATGAATTCTTGGCGATGAGCGATAGTACAAATGTTTTTGCTGCGCGCAATTAATATTGCTCGCTGTTGGTAGCCATAATCTGTCAAAAGATACATGACGCAATATTGCACGGTGCAACGAATGGGACCGATATAGTAGGCATTGCATAATTAAAACAAACAAAGGATATAATTTGAAGCGCCTGAAGTAGATGGTGGGAGTCATGTCGTCCTTGCAGCTTGAAATAGCATGCGTATTCATATGTATAGCATGCAACTCGTATGTATAGATATGCTTAAAAACCAATACATGCAATTCTGCCACAGAAATAGTTTAAATTCTCTATACACATATAACTTTTGTTATTTAATAACATCTTTCGTTGAAAATATCATATGTGACGGCTCTGTAATTTTATTTTGTTTTTAACAATCTTGTATTACAGCTTTTATTTAAGTTTAAACTTGATAATTATATAACATATATATATATACTTGGTAGGTAATCATATTTATTCTTCAATTCAATTTTGCGCGAATTATTATATATTGTATTAAAAATACGTATAACTTTCTTAACGAAAGGATAAAATTCAATATCAATTATTCATGGCGCAATTGCTAAAAATATATTCAAGAATGCTTGCATATCCGGGTATTCAATGATTATAACCTGGATGCTTTTATGATTGCGTTACGAACAGCGTAGCCTTCTGGTACCATACTGAGCACACCAAGATAAATAGGAATGAAAATATTGAATGTAGAATAGTCATTTCTTTTTATTGATTGCAAAGACCAGACAATAGTTGTAATACATATTTTTCACATCTTTCATATCTTTTATAGCGATTACTTAACAATTTCATAATAACACAGTTTGCGATATTTTTATATTGTTATAAAATAAAATATAAATCACCTTACATATATTGAAAACAAATTAAAACCTGCATCACATTTTATTACTATAAGTTTTATAAATTATAATTCGAGAGAAAGTATATTTTATTTGACGTAATTCTCTCGAATGGATATTTCTTTTGATATCATCTCAAAGAGGCGGAGAATCTTCGAGATTTCTACCTGATGCTCGTTCAAGGACGCGAGGAAAAGTCAGCGGGATTCCGAGGAATCTCGGCGTTCCGCCGCGATGAACGATGGACGTAGCAGTAGGGTTGTTCCTGAACATTTATAAGAGGCTGCTGGCAACGCCGTGATAAATCAAGCCGGGGCCTGACGCAGCAGCTGGGGCAGCGGGTGGGTAGAGGAAGAGGTGGAGGAGGGCAGGGTTGAACCGGACTCTCGTGGGGTCAGATCAACTTTCGTTGCCGCGTAAAGGAAAGCGAAGGCAAAAGGATGCATGGGCAGGAGCGACCGTCAAGATCTCGAGATGAATGCTGAGTAGCGGAAAAAAAGGTTTCATCTGCATTCCTGGCTATATGAAGGATGCTCCTCGTCGCTCTCGATAATTAACGGCCTTATCGTCGGCCAGGACTTGCGCGCCGCGCATGCGAGCTTCGCACAACACGATAATATTTTATGCTAGCCTTTCTTTATTTCGCTCGATGACATACAATAAATTAAAAGGGCCGCGCTTTATATTTTTGCGACAGTCGCAATAGTGACTCGTGTCTTAACAATCTCTGCTGATCTTCGATTCATTAGAAGAACTAAAGTTGAAGTATATGCAAATAGAAAGCTGTAGGTATATAAATATGTGTGCATTCTGTTGACGAGGAACGTTTCTATGATGAAAATAATTCTTTTATGATATGACAATGCTTTTCGGACTATAAGAAGGAAAAATATACACTGACGTAGTCTTAGATCATGTTGCGAAGGATACTGTATATTACATTATGATAGCATATCATTACAAGAATATAAAGCTTTGGAAATTTTGCATCTACTGAACAAATTATATTACTTCTTGAACAAAATAAAATCGTACAATATTCTGTTATTTATTAAATGGTATCTTGTGCCATACCTTCTTTATAATCAAATCGTAGTCTTGTTTACGATAATGAAGAAACAAAATTGCTAATCATAGTTAGTATTGCACTATATTAATATAATGAGATTATTAGCTCGATAAAATTATTGAAGAATAGCAACATCATGGACGACTAAGTGCAATAGAAGTATAGAACTACAAAAACGAAATATATTCAATGTGCAGCTGTCCCGATAAAATCCCGCTTGACCCTGACGATCAAGGTACATTACTTCGAATGACTAGCGAGCTGCCAGAACAGGGCAGAGGGCTATGCTCGCAGTGAAACGCGTGTATAATGATGGGTTTCTTATTCGCGCGCACGGGACGTGGCACGAACCACGGCGCCCTTCGATGATGGGGCACCATCTTCGACGAGCCGAAGGCCCTCACGTCGGAGGCTCCAAATTGGTGCCCGTCGCGAATTGGCATAATGACGGGTATCGTGCCGCACCGATAGCATGACCCGAAGGATCGAGTTCGTGCATCGTGTTGCTTCGATCGTTTGCTAGAACGTTGGAGAAAGACGATAGTCCGCTTAAAAATTTACTTCCGAATAGTGCTTGCCAGTTACGTGCAAAGCCAAGCTATCTCACTGTGATGAAATAACGAGAAAAGAAAATTTTTTTATTACTTCACCAAATGTATATTTATTATGGTTATATTTAATTTAATTTTTATTTTAAGTTATAAAGTTTTAGACTAATATAGAAAATTATTGAAGAATTATAATCAATAGTAATAAATCTCTCTCATAATTAATTTTTACAAGTATAATGAAATAATAAGATTTATATAATCTTCATGCATCTTTCATTAATTTTATATATAGGATATGAAAATATTTAGAAATAAAAATATATTGCAGAATTTTGAGTTTGTTATCAAACTCTTACCACAAATGACTGAAATTTATGAGTAACAAGGTTGACGCAAATGACAAGCAGACGTGAGAAAGTCTCGAAATGTCTCGATTTTAAATAAGATTTTGACGCAGGTTCCTTCCTTCTTCACAGCTAATTGGCTTCATTCGTGCTTTCGCCCTCTGCCCTTCCTCGGCACGGTCCTACCCTTGCGGCTTGCGACTTCGTTTCGAGCCTATTGTCCGCGGCGCGTTTCAAGATGCCGCCAACGGCATTAATGAGAATTTTAATTACCCAATTCAGCGTTTTCTCGTCAAGCCCCTCCAATGCAACGCAGATCCATCCGAGAAGCGATTGCCTTTATGCAAGCCACATCGAAGTTTTACCATCAAGCACTCGTTTCGGTCTCTAGAGCAATCAAAGAATTTTTTTACGACATTAGATAACACAATATATGTGCATGTCTTTTTGGCAAAACTCTTTATTACATTCAACAACTTTATGAAGAGCATTAATCATTAAACCATTTCTTAAGAATTAGCAATACAACATGCGTCAATGATGCTATTACATATAGATAATTTGTAATGTAATGTGAATATCACAATGTAAATATATCAATATATTTTAACAAATCTCTACATAAAATTTTACTTAACAAAATACGCAATTAAAATAATTTTCCATTCTTCTTGATATCGTTTTCAGATCGTTGTAACCATGCGGAATATAGCATGCTTTTCTCTGGTCTGTCCATGTTAATCCACGATCCGTCACGTCCGATTGCAGTTGGCACAGGATGTTCTAACATATCAACGTCACTCAGATTTTGTCGAACTTTGAATATAGCTGACTGCGAGTTTGACATAATATTATTCTTCCTATTGAAGTTCGAATAGAATGATTCCATAAGCAATTTTCTATTATAAATACAATTGTTGTTTGACATTACCCTGGATTTTGTCTTCGAACCAGCCGACTTAAAACTAACTGAGTTATTTGGCTTCCTTGAAGGACCAGATGATCCGAAAAAATTTCCTTTGCCCGATCCTGACTTGAAATTTTCCTCACAATTCTTCGATAAGAGATCCTTGTTCTTGGGATTTTGCGTTACAATCCTGGCTATCATGTCTTCCATATCGGTTCTCTTCGTTTTCAGTGATTGAGTAACAGAGGTCTCACTTATATTTTTATCTATTGCATTTTTAGATATTGCACGATCCTTTATTTTTAAAGTTGAGTTAGATATTGTTTGTGGAGAAGATAATTTATTTATATTGGAGATCTTGTTTTTGGATGATTGTGGTTGTATTTGTTTTATGGTTTGCAAAGGCAACTTATTTATCATTCTTGTGTCTGAAAGTTTTTTGAATGGATTAGCCAACTTCGATAATGTCAAGCCTTTTAATTTTTCAGATTCTTTAATCGTTTCTGGAGTATTCTTTACGCTTGTTAAACTCTTTGGTCTATTTTGCTTTGACTCTTCTAGTAGTACTCTTCCTGAAATTCCTAATTTTTCTGATCTTTGCATCGTTCCTGAAGAAATTCTCATATTTAACGATGAACTAGTTCCATTTTTGTCAGCTTCCAATAATGATCTTAAATTCTGTTTCGATTGAAAACTAATGCTATCATCAGCCAATTGTTCTTGTTTTTCTAATGTTTGCGTGAATTCCGGGAAATTTCTAAAAGTTGAAGAACTTGAACTCATAAAATCATTCTTATGTCCTTCTTTTATATTCTTAACATTGTTTTTATTCAGCGCTTTAATGTCTGTGGTCGTAACGTTTTTTAAATCCTTTTCTTTCAGGAAGATATTCATCTTCGTTTTTAATTTTTCTTTGGTCGATTCAGTTTGCTTTGTCTTATCAATCTTCTTTGATACTATTTCTGCCGTAGATGAGTTTGAGATAAGATCCTTTGTTGTCATTACTGGAGATGGACTTGAAACTCCGCTATTTAATACTACATTTGGTTTCTTTGATAGAATTTCTCTCTTTAAGCTATAATCAACCAAAAGGCCGTCATCCTTTTTTTCAATCGGTTTTATAGCATCCAGAATATCTTTTATTTTGGATTGTATATTTTTAGATACATCATCAATTGATCTTGTCTGTTTTAATGAATAATTATTTTTCTTCTCTTGATTCTTTTTTGGTGATAAATTCTGTGCACTAGTTGGTGTCTTAATTTTCCTTTGTAACACAGATGTCTTTTCTCCTATGCTTATATCATGATTGCCTTTTATATTCATCGTATCTGACTTAAACAATGTTGTTGATTTCGTTTGTTTAACTCCAGAAATTTTATTGGTATCTTTGTTCGCAGTTGACTGGTTATCTTCAACTTTTAAGCCGTTTCTTATAATTTCAGGAATAATACCGGAATTTTCTTGATTTGGTTTTAATCTATATGAACAAGCATTATGAAAAGTTGGTTTAGATTCTTCATATGACCTTATAGAATTTGAATAAGAAAATATATTGCTAGAATCACTTGTAGTTGCGTTATTCTTCGATTGCGTTTTCTTCGTTAGTATCTTCGAATTTGATATTTCTTTCGGCTTCGATAGTAAAGTTTTAGTGGTAAGATTTTCATTCAAATTTGAAACTGCTTTGTGGTCGTTTCGATTTGATGGTGGCATCAGCGGTGTATGATCATCTTCTTTCTTTCTTATTTTATTAAAAGAATCTGAGGAAGACCACCAAGGGATTATTTTCGAGGGAACACG
This sequence comes from Leptothorax acervorum, assembly GCA_035220615.1. Taxonomy (NCBI): domain Eukaryota; kingdom Metazoa; phylum Arthropoda; class Insecta; order Hymenoptera; family Formicidae; genus Leptothorax; species Leptothorax acervorum. Next base: position 110,937 of record JASTWQ010000139.1, on the reverse strand, counting down.
ATTGTCAGAAGATTCATTTTTATTATATTTATTCGCTTCCGGAAATCCTGTGATATTCGCTTTTCTCATATTCAAACTTCCAACTTCAACGTTGTTTGCTTCTTTGATTAATGAAGTATATGTCGTTGCTTCTCCAGTTAATGCATTTTTCGTTGCTTTGCGTCGGATGTTCAAATCAACGTCACCTGAAATTTTGTTTTTATTAGTATATTTTTCATCGTTAAATTTAATATCCATTTGTTTAGAAGACTCATTTTGTTGTATGTTATTTCTGTTAAGCGTTTCTTCACGAGTTTTTGAGAAATTGCTAGACAAATAAGAAGTTTTAGAAAATGACGATGATGATTTTGGTATAGTGTCTTTGTCATACTGGTATCGTATTGTTTTCGCCGATGTCTCGGCGCTACTACCTTTCGTAGATTCGTCTTGAAAGTTGGCAGATATTTGTACGTTTAATATCTGTCCTGTATTCGAATTAGTTCCTTTCGATAGGTTCTCTCTGGTTTTGTTCAATGCGTTCGAGTCGTCCTTGGCAAACGGTATCCTGATCTCGATTTTATCCACGGAACTCACCACGTCTAGTCTCTCCGTTCGTGCAGTGATGCTTTTCAACTCCGAAACCGGTTTACCGTTGATTGAAAACTCAATCTGTTTGACTGGCGCAGAGTCTTCGCTGATCGAAATATGCATTGGACCAAAATCACTACGCTGCAATGCACTTTTGGTGGTACGCCGAAGCGTTTGAGCGTTCCATTGGTTGTTGGTTAACTGCGGATCCTCCTTTTGGTCAGATTGCACGACAACAGAGAGATGTTTGGCGGTAGAATTTGAAGCATCTAATGATCCAATGGAAGCTTGGTCCACGTTGATGGATACAATCGACTCTTTTTCAGAAGGCACCATGCGCAATTTAACCTGCGGCTGTTTCAATACGTCGGTATTACCGCTAGTCGACACATGCGTTGAATTCTTTCTTATAGCTGAACTTTCCGCTGCATTGCCAAAATATTGTGGCAGATTTGAAGTCTTGTCACTCAGGAGCGAATAATTGTGTTTTTGCAACTCAAAATTCTTCTTACGCTTTTCCATTCTATCGATCTTGGTAGATTGATAGTTCAACTTCTTACTAATTGTTGTATCTTTCTCCTTTTGCTTGCTGGATTTGATATACTCTGCGAATCCATGAATTCTGTCCAATAAATTATCAGATACCTCCACGGGTTGCTGAATGTCCCTTTCTTTTATCTTAGGAACGCTTTTTGCAACTTTTTTCTCAGCCACACTCTTCAAGTCACTCATCACGTCTTCCATTTCTCTTAACCAATCGTTTTCCTTTAAATCAATCACCTGTCCTTTGATATTTTTGTCAAATGACATTGTATTAACAGTAGGAGTTATCTCCCGCGATTTGTTTTTCGTATATGTACTTTTGTCTTTTCTCGGAGTGGTGACAGATTCAAAAGAATTTTTTGCTAGCACTGTCTTTTTTGGTACTAGGCCATCGTTCAAAACAGTTGTGATAGGAATATTATGCATGGACTTACTGCAATCAGCAACTAATTTCGCATAAGATTGATCGTTTCTCCTCAAGTCGTTTGTAGTAACACCGCTCTGACTGATATACTTATTCGTTGTTTCTGCAGTGCACATACCGTGATGTTGAAAATCGTAACAGTCAATAGTATTTATGTTGTTATATCGATTGCAAAGATCGGACGACTCAGCAGGAAGTAAAAAATCATTTTTTTGCCTTTTAGTTGAAAGTTCACTGTAATCAACAACGTTCACAATTGTCTTGGCCGGAGATGAAACCGAGAAAGTACTGAATGGACTCCTGCGTATTGCATTGTTGAAATGAAAACTATCATTTCGTGTAGCCACAGTGGATTCCTTGTATAGGGATTCGCTGTAATCGGCTATCATTTCTGCATACGATCGGGGATGTTTCTCAACCGATGTAATAAAACTACTATGACGATATATGTTCTTCGCGCTATTTATTATCGTATGGCTTTGAGGCATGAGTTGTTTGTTAATTCCGTCGCTATTAAATTTGGCATTCTGGCACGTAGAATAATGGCACACTCTTTTTGCTGTATTCACCGATGGCAATTTCTTATGCACCGATGATTTCATCTTTAACGAAGTTACGCTAGACTTGGTTTTATTGCGTTGCTTGCAAATTGTTTTGCTCTCTTTGGAAACGAGTCGCAGGCTGTCTTGACGAAACTGTCCCGAATATTTAACATCAATGCCATGATTTTTCTTTACTACGGATAATGGATTTGACCGTAATAGCTGACATTTTAATTGGCGATTTTCGAAACATACGTCAGCGTGCTGTCCATAATTTGATGGCAAAGCGGCGTCTATAATAATAATAACAATAATAATAATAAATATATAATTAATATATGTATATGTTATTTGTTTAACATATACATAATTTATTATTGTCGAAAAGTCTCCAATAAAAAGAACAGTAAAATAAGATCGAAAATGTGGTTAATTATAGTCATACGCTTCATGCGTGATATAGCATATTACATATACGTTTAATATTTATTACAATACTTACGATAAGTGGCATTTTTAGAATAGAAATATACGTGGAAAAAATTAATATTTTTAGAGAAATTTATGAATCAATTATTTGAATAAAACTTACTAGATGAAGCACGAACACTTATACCACGAATGTGTTTTAAATGATTCATTTTACAATCTGAATGAGAGATAGATACACCGGTCATACAAGAAACGTATGTTAGAAACACTCGTTTGATTTTGAGCTGTCGCTGAAGACCCTTAACTAGGCGATTCCTGGTAAAATTATTTATTCTATGCGAACAAACATGATTTTAAGGTTTAAGAATTCTGTCACAGAATTGACAAACGAATCACGTAATTTATGAGACTACTTCAATTGGCATCTTACAAATCAATAATATTATAATATATGCAAATAACATTCATTACTTGTCGATATAAAATATCTTTAAAATTTATTATATTTATTATTTTAAAAATATTTGTCATGTAAAAGTTTACATTACATTCTAATATATTTAGATTACATAAACAACGAGTTCCAAAAGCTTGCACGTCTTTAATTTGAAATTTTCTATGCGTGGCACGTTTCTGTAAATCATTATCGGCGCTTTCGCGCGGTATCTTAAAAATAATACCGGCGCGGCGTCGTTTTCAAAGCGGTATATGTCGTTTGGCGAGAATAGATCTCGAAGATAAGAATCCGGCGCGACTTTAACATGGTGGCCCCTCGGGGCGGCACAATGCCACGGTGGCGTTTATCCTTGCAATCTCCGCTTTAGTGCCGCTCTTCGACGGTTTATCCTCTTCAAGTACTAGTTACCTTATTCACGATTGCCCTTCAGTGGTTGCGCGATCCACGACGGACTTTTGCCTGCCGCGCGCTGGCAGGCTCGATTCCTTGACGGAACCGTCAATTTGCGATCCGCTGAGGAATCTGAGGATCGGTCGAAGCGTACTTACTCGGCTGGTGGAAGCATTGATTAGTCCTGCAGTGTAATCTTACCTGCAGGATAGAGGCGACCATGATTGATTCTCTCTTGACAAAACCTCGAGAATGTCCACCATGGGGGTGGCTGAGCAGGTTGAGCTTCCCATATCGCCACCGGCAATTTGTTGTCGATCAAGACGGCTCGAAAAGCAATACCCACATGATTCGTCATGCTGATATACTAACGAAGAAGTATGTAACGGACGTTGAAAAATGATGAGAATGATCAGTTTTCACGAAAGATAGAGGAAGAGATTGGAAAATAAAGATTTGTGTAATGAATGCTAATTTTTTAACTATTATTCGTAATTTATCACTGAGCATATGTGATAACTTCAAATATATGTAATTCGATATTAGGTAATTACAGAAAAGGTGTATAAAGAAAATAAACAAAAAATTGTATTTTTAATTTAAAAGAGACTAAATTAGTTCCTATAAATAATTTTGTAATATATTTTCACAATTTATATATTTTATAATAATAGTATTTATAATATATTTATAACATTCTTCATCCCTAGAAACTCCAACTGTACAGTCTATGATATAGAATATAGATACTTCTATGTTACGAATACTTTCCTCCGAGTTCGTGCAAACTCACTCAGGATTCTGCCCGGTATGCACGTGCAAAGCAACTTTTCACGTGAACATAGTCAAGCAGTCACGCCGCGAAGATGCACGAAGCGTGGAGGTCGACCCAGCAGAAGTTATCCGTGACTCGAAACTCAGACTGGATCCTTGCGAGCGAGGCGATCGTGAGCAGCGATCATGGATTTCGTGGCACGCTCTCTGACTCGCCACGTCTCCGTCGTGCCCACGATATTTCTTCTTTTACTCACTGAACTCATGAGAGCCCCGTCACGAACGTTATTAACGAATCGTGGACGTGACTCGCGCGAATCAATCAATAGGAAGCCGCGGTTGTCTATATAGGGAGCAAATAGTTGTTACCATTACTTGCCTCCTTGTCAAGTTTCTTCAAGCCACTTTATATTGTCTCTCCGTCAACATTATGAATTTTACGACGCTGCTACCAATATGGCAGCTTGTTCGATTTGTTCTCGCGCGCATTGCTCACAGGAGGATGCAATTCTATAGGTTTATTGTACCATCGAGTTAATTGTTTCAAATTAGGAATATTACTGATCTTTTTCTTCTCTTGCTTTAAAAAGTAAATTTTAAATAACAATTTTGACTTCTATAATTGTGCTCGGTCGTTCGAAAGATAAAACTAGCTTTACTGCAATCGGCTGCTACAAATGCTACATAAAATGTTGAACCATATGCGGTCCAGTTGGCTGTTGGAAAGTAAACCGACATCGACGGTTTGTTTAGTTAAGCAGTTGCTTTTGTCGGGCAATAGACGATTTTGTGTGTGTACAAAGTTTTAAATCAAATCTCTATTTTTATAGCAGATATAAACATGATGAATGCCGTAAATAAGAAAATTAAGAGAAAGAAAACAAAAAGAAAACCAATATTTCTAAAGCAATTTGAGATAAAATCACGTTAGTTTAATTTGGCCAGCGAGGATTTTGAACATCAAAATTATGTTCACGTTCAACGTTACCGTTATTTGGGCTTATTCTCTTTCGTTTTATCTCACTTATTACGTACTTATTCCTGTTTCTTTATTTCTCTTCGTCATCCCACTCTCCGTGTCTGTTCGATTTTTTTGTCCGCTTTAAATCGCTTCTGTACTTTGGTCAATTATTGTTGCAACAAGATTAATTAATGATCTATTCTTTCATGTTAACTCTGTTCTATCCAGATTAACAAGATGTATTTTCAATCGAATTAATTTCTTATCAACACAAACATACACACGCAAACACAAATTAAATTGTTGCGATTTAAATTTTAGCATTTATAGCGATATGTATTCAAATCTTGTCATTGTCCGCTAATTAATTTGTCTCTTTCTATTTATGCTCGCTTAAGTAACATCTTGGTATATCTTCTGTAATACATTTTATCATTCTTCACGTTTGGGGCGTTGAAAAGAACATAATTCTTCTTATCGTGTCTCTTAATCGGAGTTTTACATGTCGCCGATAACGAGACATCGCGAGGTAGCACACCTTGAAGAAACGTTGACTTTCGTTGACTGTGAGGGAAGATCAGGAGCAGGACAGGTCACGTACGCACTCAGAGATTTGTATGTTATGAAAGATAGCGAGCTTATGTATTTTATTTCGGAATTTCGGCGTCTCGTCTTATTTTCTCAAATATACAAGTTTCAAGTTATTGACTAATAAGATAAATTGATATATGGGCAGATATCATATGTGGATAAATAACAGGTTATCATGCCGCTCTATATTCGTACTTTCTTATTAATGTTATTATATATTTGATGGACAATTTAACTCCTAGGATCTTTTATTAAAATTATTAATAGATTGATAATAAATATATCTTTATATAAGTACTAAATTAATAGAAATAGTAATAGGTATTATACACATATATATGTCAAACAAATTCTATTAAAATATTTAACAAGTTATTTTCTTGTAACACGTGAATCTCTTATCAACTTTCTCACTCTTTATTCATATTAATTTTAATATGTCTCTAAAAAATATAATCGCTTTTGAATCGTCAGGATCTGCAGACAAAATCTCTCTCTCTCTCTTAGAACATCATACGCCTTTCTTTCTCTCTCTCTTTCGTGTGGATTAGCACATTGTTGCCCCAGACTCTTCAATTGTTTGTCTTCCGGTATACACGCGCATTTCTTGAGCACCCTTATATCTCGCCGTCACCATTGTCGTGCAAACGTTACACGGCCGACACTGTTAAGAACGGCGACAGAAATGGGGAACGTTCACCCGCATACAAATTGATCCTTTTTGCTGGCGGGCTCGCGCGTCCTTAGCGGCACCTACGGCCGCGTCTCCCTCACAATCCGCCGAAAAACCGGCCTGGACACACGGCTACAAGGGGGTTGTCGCGTTTTGTGGAAACAATCAGCAGGTTGTCGCGAAACAAGGATATGAATGCATAAGCAGCGCAGTTAACACGGTTGCATGCCGTGTTCACCGGCTCTTTTTTTGTTTTGGACCCTCCCTCAAAGGACGCCGCTTTTGTGCTCGAGGTCCGACTGTGCGAGGAAACGTAGGGAATGAGGGTCGGAAAGACGAAGGACGAGGAACGTAGGTCCTCTCGCGACGATATATACGATCGATGTCGTCGCATGGCAAAATCTTTTTCTCTTATTGTTTCTCGAACTCCTCGCTGTTCACGATGCTCTGCATTAGTCGCTCCTCGGGGAGGATTTTCTCTGGCTTTGCCCGACGAAAAATTCCAGACTTTTTTCTTATCAACAGGCTTCCTTCCCGTATCTTTTTTTAAATGCCCTTCTTTATGTTGTTGATGATGCCTCATTATTATTGCGCATGTACTATGCCATTTAAAATGCGAATGGAATTACTACAAATTAAATATTGCATTGTATATAGGGTTATATTATTTAAGAAATCAAAATCGATGTTTTCTATGAACTTTAAAGATAATAAAAATTCCTAGTTTTATACATATGTGTGACTTAAAAAGCGTAGACATTTGAGTTCTTTGGGAAAAATTTAGCATAGTTAAAGTAATATTCGCAATAATTTTCCAAAGGCGTTAAATAAATGAAGATGGACCAAAATTTTCATGCGCAATTTGCGGAATGCCCAGTTATGAGTTTTTCGAATAAGAGGATAAGTTATAAAAATATGGCTCAGGGTGTTTAAATTTAACGAATCTCTAGAAAAGATATTTTGTCGCTTTCTCCTATATTTCTAACAGTGGTTCTCACTAGAAGCATGTCTCGCTATACATGGAGAACCACGCCTCTTAATCTCCCCTTGTAGACGTTGATAAAAAGCCCGTGCAATCCGTGCATATACGCCAGTTTGCAAACAACAAACGCGAGAGTGCACGCGGCGTCGCCGAGGCCGACGTCGTTTTCGCAGGGCACCTTCGACGTTTACTTCTTATCGGATCAGGTATGAGGAAAGGGTAGATTACGCAGGTACACGTTGAGAAAAGTTAACGAGGCCTGGGGCGGACACGCCTCAGACGATCAGCGATTAGTCACTGAGAAGTATCGAGAGTTTACGGATCTGTTTGGTGCAACAGTGACAAATGCGTCTCGCTTATGATAAACGAGAAACGCAAGAAGGCCTTCCTTCGTTGATATACTTCATTAAATTGTGATTTTGTCTGAGAGTTTAACACAATGAAACTTAGAATAATAATTATACTTTTGTGCTGCCTGTGTAGAGCAAGCTGATAATTACGAAGAAACATTTTTAGTAAGAAATTTCATGTTATATATGGAAAACGACGAACATACATACTATATGCAAAGTATTAATATACTCAGAGAAAAAAACGGTTGTTACAACTATAAAATGTGGACAAATAGCACAACTATTTTTTTTTTAGTTATAGAAATCCAAATACTATAGTGAATTAAAATATAGAAATATTGTCAGACTTATTAAATTAATTAAATAATATGATTAATACAACTATATAATATATTTTAAGTAAATTATAATTCAGTAAACTTATACATTGTTAAAATTCCAAAAACTATATTTTTTTAGTTAATACATGATTTACATAGTTATTTTAGAATTTGTACATAAATATGTATTCATGGAATTAAAATTATATAGTCCATGTTATTCCTTCCATGAAGTTTGTGCACACTATTATTTATTAGTTCTCTTAACCATCAATTTAGTTGCAATAACTGCAAAATAGTTCATTTTTACTATATACAATAATTCTATAAAAAATTAATTAAAAATAATCTTTATCAGGTATCTCACATAGATATGATATATAAAGTACATTGCGGTGACGGAGGACCACGTGGATATTGTTTATAACATTATGATCGGACAATTGCCAGTAACCGGAACTGATACTTTATTCCTTTTATTGCAACTGTAAATAATTACATTTCGTGGCTTTCTTGATCACGGTGAAATTTCAGCACTGAAGCAAGACGTGTCGCAAGTTGAAAAAGAAAAGTGCTTCTTTTTTCTCCAATGTGAAAATATTAACGAGTTCTTATTATATGCAAGTTACAGAGATTCGTGACACTTCGTTAGATTTTATCTAATACTAAGAAAATGTTCGTCAGTTCGTCCACCATATTATCTTTCTTATATTATGTAACAAAGCAGATAAACAAGCAATATTCTATTACAATACCGCATATATTGAGCAATCACTACTTCGACAATAGTTACGAGAATAATAGAGTATACTTTCTATTTGGAAGAGTTATATATATTAATCTCCGATTATGATAGTATATATGTTAAGTTTAAACTTGCTTGATTCTCTGCACTTTATATAGACTCATAAAATCGCAGGACGAATAACACAAGAAGATTTAAAATATATTTATGCTATGGGTGCGCTTTGCGTCACAGTCGCGATCAGAAATAGCTGTAAAGATATGATTAAAGTTCCCTAAACGAACGATAAAAATTTGCAAGTCTCGGCTATGCAATTAAGCGAAGTGTCGACGGCGCCCCAGTCCTTTGAGGTCGGGTTAATTCCGCCATTCGAACGGTATGTCTGGAACCGGTTCGCAGCTTCGTAATCCGTGTCTTCGTATTTCTGACGAAGTCACCAGTGCTATGTAAACCCTTGCGAATTACAAATGTAACGTATCAGAAACATGTTTATTATTCTGTATAGTAAAAAAAATCGTAAAAAAATATATCAAATTTATTAACTCTATAAATTTTTATGTGTGTGTTATTGTTAGAATACAAACATGTTAGTATATTAAATCGATTTCCTCTGTTGTTGTTGGATTTGTATCGGTTTGCGGAAATGCACACGCGATGTATTACAATCGCTGTTATCCGAGCAGTACTCTGGAATCTCCCACGTCTTTCTCGTTGGCAGACAGCGTGGTACCGCAACGACCGAGGAGAATCGCGTCGAGGAGGGCGGAGGGAAAACACGTAGCACTATCACGAGCGACACGATCGAGTGCCCCGTGGCCCGTCGTCGATGGCTCGTCGTCGGGTATCGATCGTAATTACTAATTAATAGAGACGATCTGAAGAGGCGACCTTAACGAGACACCCGCAATCAAACTGCGGCGCCGCCGCGCCGCCCGCGCCGCACCGCCGCGCGCGCGCGCGGCTCGACGTCATTTGTTTAAGTTGATTCTCGCTTGTCGCATCCGAATAAGGCAACTCGTGTTCGCCACTCCGCGGGGAGTGCGAAAGAACAAAGAGGGAACCGAGAGTACCGGGATGATCTCGCTGGATGAAATCGCGACGAAAGGGAGAGAACGGAGACGAGAGAAAAAAGAGGAACGAACAGGCGAGCAGACACCTGCTGTTAGCTGCATTGTCTTCCTCTCTTTTTCGATCTTCGCCCCTTCTTTCTTCGCCTTCATTCCCTCGTCTTTCTCTTCTTCGTTTCTTCTTATTTTTCCCTTGCCATCTTCTAGTGCGATATACTCCGTCGAAGGTAGTCCATAAACGAGGCGATGACACAACACTACCGGTTTAGAAGACGAGTAAATGTTTTTTTCATAGCTACACGCTTTTTTGAAATTAAGGGATGGAGATCGAGTATAAAAACCATTTGATGCCGATACAGATTAAATTAACGAGAACCCGATTACATGATAAAAACATCATGGAATTAAATTACAACGAATATTTTTAACCCTTTGCTCACATCATACAGAATGAATATTAATTTAATTCTTTTAATTAATTACAGAAGAATAATTTTCACGAAATTAATATTTGATCACTAACATTAATCTAAAAATATAAAGAGGATAAATTTATCATGATAATTAACTGCAATTATACCTAAAATAAATTGACTTAAAATTAATAGTTTGTCCGAGAAGCGAACATGTTTACGATTATGTCGCGCTATTCATCAGAGCGCAGTATACAACATGCAACATGCGATGAATATTACGTGATATGATAGAGGATGCATAACATTATTCAGGCGCATATAATGAATATCTTTGCCAGGTTTAGAAACTCATTCTGCAAACACGTTAATCAGCGTAACTCATTTTAGTGGCTGATAGTTATTGATTTACACGCGTAACTTGCCAAACACTTCAGAAGTGCTAATAAAAATAACAGAGATTTCAACGCGGGGTAATTTATACTGAATACCTTTTGTGTCTCATCTCTTAATATTTGCGTAAAAAAAAAAGTATAATCGCACTTTCAATGAACATTTAATTCTAAATACGACTGCCTAAATTTTTATTACTTCAAGCACTTTAAACTTTTCTTTCTGACTAAAATATGCAACACAGTAAAATTCAGAATATAAGTAGCTAACGCGAGGTAAAAAGGAAAGTGAACAAAACGTAGGTGAATAAGTCTTGTGGCATAATTTCTCCTTTTTTTCAATGCAAAGAGAGACCAAGCATAAGAAATATGCTACAAGATTAGAGAGTCGCGTTGATCAAAGGCAAAGTGAGCAAATGCGATGCTCTTAACATCATGCGCTACTTTTCCACTGATTGCCACTTTTCTCATTTCAGACACTCATGACAACTTTAATGCCAGACATGTGACATGCATGGTGAAGAAGGGAGAGCGATGGCAGCGGCGGAAACAGTTCTTCGAAGTTCCTCAGATCTTCTCCTTGTTCGTGAAAATCGACGAGCTCACGAAGCAGAAGAGGAAATCTTCACTCAGGTCACCTTGACAAGGCCTACGGGTTCGTGAAGGGCATGAAAGCTCATCATGTTCAACCACCGACACAGGCCACCAGCGCTGTTGACCTGCAACTTCCTCGGCGTGACATTCCTCTTACTGATCGTCGCCGGTAGTTACGATGCGTTAATGCAACCGAGTTCTACGGATGTCAATTCAACTGAATTCGTCAAAGGGAAAAGTGAGTTTCACAGCTACTTCCATTTGGAGAAAGAAAGCGAGAGGGAGAGAGTGAGAAAGAGGAAGTTGCGAAAGCCGAATTACGATCGATTTGAAAATTATTTTCCGATACCGAATATGAATATTTGATCGTAATTCTTTGCTTTTATATGTAAAAGTGGAATAAATATAGCAGTGCAGTATTTTTCAATGATAAGATTAATGCATTACAAATTTTTTTATAATTTTTATTATTAGTTTTAATTATTTATATGACGATTATTGATTTTATCATTGAAAAGTACTCCGGCATATATAATTTATTCCACTTTTACAATTGTTTCAATTATTAGTTTAAATGCCTTATAACATAGATATTATATTATTTATTATATTTTCTCTTTTTTATGACTAAAAATGTTCACATTTAGAGTGACCAAGTTTCGCTGGAATGTGAACATGGTAATAAAAAAGAGACGGTAATCTTGCGAGCATCAGTGGATCTAGCATTGGGGAAGTAACATAATTTATTGGTGCATAAAAGAGCGCGTATCGTTGCTGCGAGCCAACTTTTTAACTGGTACGAGAGTAGGTACTCTGCTCTTCCTAGCGGAGAACCCTTGGTCGTAGATCATCGGGACCGTCTAGAAAAGTAGAAAGCGAAGCGGTGTGCCACGCCGCGCCGGCTCTGCGTGGGCGTCGCTTGGCTGAAGAGTCCCTTTTACGTAGTACCTGGAAAGTACCGTTTCCTCTCTTATCTGAGGGAGAAGATGGAAAAGGAGAGAATATGACGAAACTCTTAAAATCTTACCTCTCACCATTCGTCCCTGATCGAGAGCGTCTAGCGTCGCGCATGACCGTGTAAGTGCATCTACGAGTAGTGATTGCGATAGTATATGGTATATATACGCGCTCTTGGACACGTGGTCCACAAGAGCTTGACCTATATAAAGTGCGGTGTTTACATCGGTGTTGATGACCGCCGCGCGTGATAGTTGCCATTGCGTTTATTATCGCATTGATATATATATCTATTATCAACTGTCACGACATGCGCTTCGAAATTCGAATGGACCACACGCGTGGTCTGCGGAAGTTGCGGTTCCGCAGGCTTCGATGACTCCTTGATAAGATTTATCAGATGTCAATATAAATTAAAGAGAAAACTATGTGAGCTTGAAAGATATTTTAAACAGGAAATGATTAAAATGCAAATGATGACTTAAATTGATATATTTTACTTTCACTTTAATAGTTATATTTAATATATCTTAAAAGGTTATAATAGTTTTGTACAAACATAATTTTAAATTTTTTATGTCTTGTCAATCAATTTATAAATAATTAATGAAACAATCAGATATTACGAGAAGTACTAACTAGAACTCTATACAGTGTTTTGAAAACATCTCGACGACATCTGCAACTTTTATCTCAAGAAAAAAAATCAAGTGTTAATTAAGAAATTGGTCGCCTTTAAAATTTCTTGAAAACAACGACATCTACGACATGGCTCACATCGGAATCATGTATACCCCTTCAAGCCAAACAACAACTTTCGTCTGAAACATTTTTCAATAAAATCATCGGTTTGCGAGATATAGTACAGAGTAGGTACACTTTAAAATTGGATACTCTGTATATCCCGAATGATACTTTGCAAGTCATTTATACGACACTTTAGATGATTAATTTTGTCTCTGCTCTGATTGTCCGTCAATTCCTTTCCGGGACTCTTTGATTGTTGACGCAATGTTATAGAGTCCTGTTTATCTCTTTCAGATATCGGATTTGTGACTTGCGCATCTAATTGAATCTTTAAAAATTGTTCTCCATCCGGTTCGTCTCTTGCTAAAATTCAATTGTTCACGCATCTCATTTTCCTTTCCATTAATTTTATCATTTTTATGTCTATTAGTTGTTCTCGAAGTTCATCGATAGTGAATTTAAATTCGCGATTCTTAGATTTAATTTGTGCAATCTGCCTCTCTTGATCTTGATATTTCTGAATTTCCAACTGCTGCTCGTTTAATTTATCTCTTATCGATTGATTGACTTCTTCCACATCTCTTAATTTATTTTTCATTTCAGAAGCAGTACGATCAAATTCGTTCTTTTCTTAAATTCTTGAAGATTTTTTGCGGCTCTCATCCAGTTTATTCTTCATTGAATTACTGCTCAACTCCGCTTCTGTTAACTTATTTTGAAGATCAGTTATTTTATATTGCAATTCATCTTTTTTAGCCGTAAGAAAAACTATCTGTTTTTGTAACTCTGGAACGTTTTGCACCTCTATCTCTTGCGTAGATAATTGGGCGACCTTCTTTTCTAAATCTGGTATTCTTTGCAGCTCTGACACATTTTATAATCGTGTAAAATCTATTCAGACTGAAAGGTAAATAATATAGAAAAATTAATTTATTTAAATTATTTGTTTTATGATTATTTTAATCAATCTTTGGTGTACCAGGACTACCAGGAGACTGATATAGCTAATTATAACAAAGATTGATTAAAATAATCGTAAAACAAATAATTCAAATAAATTAATTTTTCTATATTATTTACCTTTCAGTCTGAATAGATTACTGAAGTAGTGATTCTATCGCGTCTTATATTTAGTGTGTGAGGATTTTTGTTTATGAGAATCTCTGGCACGCGGCGGTAGCCGCGTCACGGCAGCGCTCGTTACTAGCGCTCGCGGTCGCGGAGTGCTCTCGCGAAATCGCAACGTTGCGACGCTACGTTTTTGCACTTATCGCGAGTTATCAATCGTTGTGGTGGACAGGTTGGGGTGTTTGCACTGTGGTCTGGCTGCCACATTCGATATTAAATTATTATATACATATATTATTAAATTTTATATTTTATTATTTCCAATAATAAAAATTAATGCAATAAGTACAATATGGTGTTATATTATGTGTTTTGACACGAAGATTTATTATTTATCTTTATATTTAAAACATTAATAATTATATTTATACAAAGTTTATGTTTTATTAGAAATTAAATTATGTAAATTAAAATAGAATATAAAATATATTATAAATGTTTAAATATACTCCCAAAATTGTAAAAAAATTTATTATTTAAAATTATCTAATAATTTTAAGTGTCTAATAAAACTTAAATATTAATATTAATATTTTAGGAACATTATATGTACAAAATTGAAAGGAATTGAAAATGGCTACTATAACGGGCTACGAGCGGAATTATTTTGCAAACACAATAAAACTGAATAAAACAGTTTTTACTTTTTCGATCGATAGTATATTGAGTTTTAATGTTTAATATGAATATAAAATAATAATATAAAATAATAACTATTTTTGATTGGCCGGGAAGATATTTTTAACACGTTCTTTTGTCTCTACCGAAAGATATCGTACAAAAGATGACGAAAAGATATTTTTTTATGATATCTTTTTCGATAACATCAAAAGATGTCTTTATAAGACATCTTTTAATCTTGTCGAAAAAGACATCACAAAAAAGATACCTTTTTCGTCATCTTTTTTATTATATCTTTTTCGATAAAATCAATAAAAGATGTCTTTTAGACATCTTTTCGCTTTGTCAAAAAGATAACTTAAGATAGGGACCCTCTAGAGAGGGACTCGCCAAACTGCCGCTGACTGCGGATTGGTGCTTTCAATTTGTGGGATACTTCCGCTTCAGCTTTGACACGCGCACAAATTCAAGACAGTTAGGGCCAAAGTACATAACATGGCGTAGCGATCTACGACAGTTGTATAGTTGTAGACGTAAGCAACGCACAAGCTTTGGCGTAGTCTGTTATGTCGTATATGGAGGTGTCAGCTTACGCAGCTAGCTGGCACCTTTATATACGACACAACAGACTACGCCAAAGCTTGTGCGTTGCTTACGTCTACAACTATACAACTGTCGTAGATCGCTACGCCATGTTATGTGCTTTGGCCCTTACATGCAGTTGCAGTTGCATTTGTCGCATTTTATTGATACCTTCATATTATGTCGCATTTCATTTATTTTTTATATACGCGCGCTTTACTTCAACTTCCGGTCCCACTTCAATGTCATGGCGGCCAGTTTGGCGAGTCCCTAACTTAAGAAAGACATCTTTTTCGTTATCTTTTAGTGTTATGTGCTGTCTGGGTCAAAAGACCAAATGTCTTTGAAATTTCTAGTTAGTACTTATAACCTAAAAATTATATAGTATCTATCTAATAATTAAAAATTACAAATTATAAAATCTATATAATATACATATAAATTATAAAATATCATTTTTTTAACTTTATTCTTGAACGCTGTAAACAGCTACTCTTTTAGCATCGTAAACATAGGCAGGTGCTTACTTCAGACAGAATTTCTTTTGTTGGATCACCGTGTAAAGAGTGTAACGACATCGACTTCACACTGTATTTTTGATTTATTATACACTTTATGAAAATGTAAACACTTGGAACCGATCATCATCTGCCTTAATGATGTTTTACTAACCGATGTGAATATCTAATAAATAAGAATTTTTTGCGAGATTTATAATAGACCGTTTGAAAGCGCTTCAAATTTTATCAAAAAATATATGTGTTCAACAAACCTAATTCGAGTACTTTCCCCTATTACGCTATTACTAACAATCTCTATGTAAATGTTTAGATAAATGGTGAAATCAAATCTTGCAGCAAATTCTTCGAAAACTGTGCAACTTTTACGGACGGCTTTTAAGACCCCATTTGAATAGCCTTCTGAAATAAATTGGTATGATCAGTGGAAAGATTGTTAAAATGTCTTTCCATTAGCACAATAACCGGAGCGTGGAGGTTGCGCATTATGCAGCTGAAAAGTGCAGTTTATCTAGCGCGTTTGAACAGCCATCCAGAATTCGTTGCAGACACGAGGAGATACTCCTAAAGTGGCTTCCATAAAGGTTTCCATTAAAATGATAAGCCCCAAGTCGATCTCTTTCTACCCATTAGGCGGAAGTAAAACCTCCGCCATACGCTCTACAGCCTCTATTTTGTTCGAAGAAAGAGGTAGAAAGGATGAGGGATAAACAACAAACCGAAAACGAGGGGGGGGGGGGAGAGAGAGAGAGAGAGAGAAACGACAAGGTTTGGTGAGAGAGGATTTACCTTGAAGGGATTATGGAGCCGCAGTAAATTAATCGGCCGTCTTTATCGTTCTCGCGGCTTTTAAGGTGTATCGCGTTTCGGAATAAAGCCTCTATTAAGAGGCGAGTGCAGCTTCGATAATCCGCCACGTATAAAAGACACAAGGATATTATTTACGCAAGAAAATAAAGGGTGATGTGTCGGAGAGGTTTATTAAAAAATCGAATTCCTCCGAAAAATTAAGTGCCTCTTAACACAGCAACTTCAGAATTCATCTTCTCGACTTTGATCACGCCGACTTTCGCGCAGGATAGACATTCATTACAAAGTTCATCAATTTCTGTCCGACCTTGATAGATAATCATTCGGCGTGACTTGTAGATATTATTTAAAATCTCGCGAGATTACTATGCGTAATTTATTTAATTGCCACCAGAATCACATTTTTAGGATATTTCTATATTTTTATTATTAAAAACTTTTTTTTGACATGTTATCATAAAATAGAATAAGTAAAATTAAAATAATTATTTAATAATAAAATATTTTATGATTTTTTTAAAAGCTTCTATTTTATCATATCTTATTGTAAGTATATTAAGTAGGCGAATAATAATAACAACAAAAGCCATGATTATTAATGAGATTTGCTGCACATTTCCTGCAACTCTGAAAGTCATTATTTATTTATTATGTTATTTTTTAAGGGATAAAAGAGAGAGAGAAAGAATGTTTGATTGGCGTCGTAATCAAATTCGCAAATAAACGCCAAGAGATTGACAAGGTTCTTACTCGCGTAGCTTAATCAATTATTGCCCCAAGCTCTTTATTTATATCTTCAGCTTCAAGAATAATTGACGAGCAGCGAGAAGTTTTATTCATTATATCCCCTGGCCATGAAATACAGTGTCCTACTTCGCTTATTTGAGTACCGACCTAATCTTCGAATCTCAGAGAATTCCTGTCTCTTTGGTCAGAATCTTGGATACCGCTGCTGGCATCGATATCGTCCCTTTGATCGGCCATATTAATTATTACGACGTTTCTTCTTGGGTGGCTAGGAAATCTCGCTTTCTCTCCCATTGCTTCTGCCAGGTTTCTTCACCTTCGGCGGAATCCTTCGGCAGATTGTATCTTCCAGCGTATCCAGCGGGTAAATAGGGAGTAAATAACGAGACAGTCGCAGAGCAGGAAGAGAGATTATCGAAGCATAAGCATGAGAGAGCATCCATCGAGGCAGAAACGAGATACTGCGTGGTGCGTAATACCGTTTTCTCGTTCGACTTATCATAGTCGTCGTCGACGTACGTGCGCGCAAGGACCAGACAGGGACATCTGGGAGGCATGCCTTAATTGACCGCTCGGAATATCGACGAGATCCCAGAGACGGATTGAGACGTCAGATTTCCGAGAGACGTTCGCATTTTTTGTCCAATGAAATAACCAATAAAATATAACCGAACCGCTCAATATGCTCGGTGGATTTATTTATGTACTTCGGGATTGCGTCACTGGATTCAACCAGAGTCGAAACGCCACCGCGCGTTTCTTTTCTACCATAAAATTCCTCTTGATACGTTCTAAAAGCATCGATATATCTTGGATATTTATGACCATCTATTTGTCTAATTTTCTTCTTTTACACATTTTTTATTATTTTTTAAATAAGATTCTTAATTAACCTTAAAAAGATTCTTAAAAAATCCCATTTATTTTTGCCAAAAACGATGCAGAACATATTTTTTTTACAATTTTCAAAGTTTTGATATTATAAACAACTTGAGGCATGACTAAAAATCACCGATTTATATTATTCATATCAGGACAGATACAGATTAAGTATTTGTAAGATGCAAATCTAATTCCTCTGAGATACTTTTGTTTTTTGTACATATTTCCGTGTGCGTACTGAATATTTGCCTCACATATAAGAAAATTCAGTGTTTTCAAGACCTTATTATTATTATCCGGACAAAGTATTTTAAATGTATCAAAATAATTGATCGGTTCAGAATAAGCAAAGAACACGTGGTGATTGTGCAAGGCTCTACGACTGCAATTCAATTGAGGCAGCATTCCAGGGAGAAATTGCACACGCAGTATAACAGATGAGCCGATTCTTATTAATCATTTTCGCCTGACGTCTCTCGCAACCTACCTGGCGGGCATTTCGTGAGCTCGTGCGACAATCTTGAAGGTAACAGGTGGTCTCACAGGTGCGTACTCGACTTAACGGCCTCGCATTCGTTTCGCCAACGTGACCGGGCCGAGCTCGTATATCGTTCCTGATATGAATGCACTCCATCGAAGGTTAATCAAGGGTTTTGGACGCGCGATGACGCGCGCGATCACGAGCGCGACGACAATGGGCGTCGTTCGCGTTGGTATGATCGAGATGAGATCTCTGAATGCCGCACAAATGGAGCTGTCAACATTTTTTTTTTAAGTTGCACATTGTATGCCGAATCAGAAAGACTTAAGGTGGCAATGATCGTCGATTGACATGATGACGCGCGAAAATGCGACGCTGAAGAGTGCAGTCTCGAATTTTGTGTATGACATTGCGGCGTCATTATTCAGAATGAGAGTGGAATATCGGTGAGACGTTCGATGAGACGATGCAGAGAATATATCTAATTTGTCTTGAATATACATAAAATGAAATGCATTATTGATATCTGATACGTGATATGCATGTTCTCCGT
Organism: Leptothorax acervorum; assembly: GCA_035220615.1. Lineage (NCBI taxonomy): Eukaryota > Metazoa > Arthropoda > Insecta > Hymenoptera > Formicidae > Leptothorax > Leptothorax acervorum. The sequence continues at coordinate 91,691 of JASTWQ010000139.1, read as the reverse complement.
TCTAGAAAATAATTAAATAACATCGTATTAAATATACATGCAATTTTGAGTAAATAGGGTTGAAACTATTGCATCCAAAGATGCAACTATAAGGAATTTCCCAGATTTGCGGTTAATTTTTCTTAAACTAATATTTTAAGAATTCTTGATTTATATTCAGTTTTTGTTTTATTTATTTTCGATATCTTTACTTATCTTATATTTCCCATTGTGTTATTGCTATTTATATTTGTATTTTACGGGAAATACGGGTATTGTAAATATGAAAATTTGTAGGTGAAGTCATCTGTATATACATATATATCACGTCGATCGAAAAAGCCAAGGAATAAAATCTTTCCATCATCCATAATCGAATCTGATAGTTGCACCGTCCCGTGTTACATGTACCAAATGGCGAAGATGAAAAATTCTTTAAACGGTCAGAAGATGAAAGATATAGCGTTTGAAAAGTCAGTCAAACACACGGTTCTTTCACTGAAAGTTGACTGGTTGATCGATGGCGAACATCAGGTCGCCCATAGGCACCGACAAGTCAAGCAGAGAAATGTGGGTGGACGATGAGGGTGAGAGGCGTGTAGGTGGCTTTTTCATTGATCGCATCGAGAAAAATCTTACGGAGGACGAATAATGCTGGAGAGAAGTTGACATGTGGCAGTGTCAATCGCTACAAAATGCAAACGCAGAAAGTAAATATGTATCTTTGTATAATATTATGCAAAAATTTTTCTTTTGATATATCTCTGCACTTCGCCCAGCAAATTCAGATATCGGGAAGAAACTGCACTCTGGACACATCACAGTTAACTGTGAATCAATATGAGAAGCCAAATTTCTCTTGTTTGAACGTTTCGTGTTTTATTGACTTGGTTTGGCCTTCCTACTGACGATATCTTCACGTGTTGCAACTTTAATTGCTCTTTAATTGCCCCGTCACTTAAACTTATCGCTTACATTCCGTGATCCAATGCGATATTTCTGTGTGTGCATAATACAAATGTAGTCCGTATAGTATCGACTATATACGGACTAATTTCTGTCAGTTATAGAACTGGAATTTCCCATCGTCATATTCCCATCACGAGGACTACTTCAATTTAGTTGTTTTTATTTTTTGTTTTATAGGAGATATACGTATAGAGGTAATTATTGCAAGTTTTAGGTGAAAATATAAATGATTACTTAAATAATGATAAAAAGTTTATTTTTTATTCTGTATCAATTATCGATAACAATATAAAATCCTTAGCCCTTTAACTCTTTATGTATACTACGATTTATTGATATAAATGTTATTTGTAATATTTAATTCCAAAAAAATGTAATGTTAATACACATTTAAAATTGAAAAGAACTTATTTAATAAAGTATCTGATTTAGTAGACTTGCTGTAAATTTAACACGATTAATTTGTTTACGAGAACTGAACAGTATTGATAAAAATTGCATCAAATTTAGTCCATTCTACAGCTTTAATACTAGTAAGCTGAATTTCTCTTGAAACATCGCGTTTTCTTAAGCTTTCGCGCAATTTTCTCACAGTTGAAGAGCCCGCGAGGCGTCCATCAAGCACTTCAAGCTACATATACGATGTTAAAAGGGACAGGTAATTTAGCGCGCGTTACGAAAGGACGGGGCACTCGGTGCTGCACGATGCTCGATCAGGGATGTTAAACGATACCGGCCCGAGGTCAGATATTCGCGCGGGATCTACGTCGCGGATCGGGTAGATTATTGCACGATGCCGAGGAGAATGATATAGGCGCACGCCCACGTATAAGTGTTATCGGCCAGGCAATCATCGATCGACGATCGCGGTCGCGCGATTAAATCTCGAAAAAACGTCTTTATAGCCTCGAATCTCGAAATCTAAGGTCGAGTCTTGCCCGGATTATCTGCACTAATCTAGATTATCACAACACTAGGAATTAGTATGTAAAGAACTGCAGTAAATATTGACACAATTTTTTACTTTATTTAATCTAAGAAATAATATCATGAATCACTTTCAATGAAATCAACAATATTTGTTCCAAGATACCGTTAAGAAATATTAACAAGAGCTTAATTAAAAAATAATTGAAATCAATTACTATAATAGAATATAAAAGAAATACATTTTCAGCATTCTTTGCTGAATTCTTTTACGCGTTTGCAAAAAATTAAAAGACATATTGATCGTCTTATCAAGTCTTTAAAGATTTATATTACCTAAGTATTAAGCAAAAAGAAATAAAGATAAATATACCTATTACCTATACAAGTCGAAACTTAATAATTGACACCGTTCGTGCTATAGAACGATATATCGAATTATAATTTAGCTATATTATTCTCTTGTTGTCTTGCACATTAACACTCCTCGAGACTGATGTCTTCTTCCTCTTTAACGAGCAAATACACTGAAAAAAGACGTATATGTTTCTCTCAGGGTGGTCGACCTGATACGAGATTTACGCGAGATAAATCGATTTTTTTACCCCTGCACATATCCTTGCGCTACTGACTGGTGAATCTTGCTCGCAAACGTTTTTTTAATTGTGAATTTTCTCCTTTAAAACTAGTATGCATCACATTATTTAAGAAAAATTTAGTATCACGAATTTCCACCAATTTGTAGAATTGATTAATCATAGAAAAATTATTTAAATTTTATTCATAACGAGAAAATTCAACTTATTTAAAGTTAAACGGTTGATTAACGTTAAATGAGAAATTAATTAAATATTCATCTTTAGAATACTATATAAAATTGCAATATATAAAGAGCAAGGGGAATACAAATACATATGCATATGTAATTAGTTTACATTTCACATTATTGCACGGAAAAAACAATATAGTTGACTCAACATAAATCTGGTTAGCACAACCAGATTTATGTGTGAGTCAACCATACTGTTTTTTCTGTGTGTAATTCTATTTTTGCATTCCTATTTAATTTTACTTTATTATATATGTAGGTACGCCAAAATTAAATTATAAAATATAATAATAAATAAAATTATGAAATATTTGGATAAATATACATGATTATACATAATATATCTAAAAATAACGTATTTATAATATTTGGATACCTAAATAGCTATTATATGTGTTGATTTAGGGTTGTATCATACATACGGTATAAAATATTTCAAATGTACACACGTTTATCTGCGGTTAAGTGATTCCAAAGGCAGACAAAGCGTCGTGTAATTGCGAGTGCAAGACGCTCGTATATCAAAATCTTCACCAAGCCAACGACGGGGGAAAGCACTCAGGCAAGATTGTTATCCACTGCACAAATTGTATGCATCAACAAAGGAGGGTTACAGGCGATTCAAACTCGCACGAGTTGAACGTACAATGCAGCCTATAATGCCACTTTACAATATAAGCATTATTTTGCCGTGTCATTATTTCTAGTATTGGTCGAAATGCTTCTCAACACGTGACAGTATATAAAAAGTAACTGAATCATTTATTTCAAAAAATTAAAATCGGTGAAATTATTATATAAACGTGAATAAAAAACTGCATGTACAAAAAACTGCAGATTTTAAATTGTATTTAATAATTTAAAAGCTCAGCAAATCAATATGCTAAGTAAATGCAATTCAAATAACATAGCGTAGTATTATATGATATAAATGCGTTTATCGCGGGAATGCGACGCGCATTATAATGCTGCAACCCACTATAACACCTACTAAAGTATCTTTCGACGAAGAAAGAGCGTTTATCACCGTAAGTTAGATTTCACTTCTGCGCGTATTAGCATTTGCAGACTGTATGAGGGAAATCTATTTCTCTTTAGATGACAGCAGCACAGAGTTCTTTTGGCTAAGTAGTATATAAATCCTAGTCGCTAACGTCCCGCATTGAGTTCAGAATCAATGTTATCACGCGCAATCTAGTTGGACAACGCAGTGAAAAGCATTAACTCTCCGTTATTCAGCGATTTTTACAACGTCCTACATAATATCATCGTCACCTCCTATTTCATCTGCGAGATTTAGTACATCTGTGAATAGTATGAATGTGTTACACATATAAGTATTGTGATTGTTATTTAGATCCACATAAAATTCGCTAGAAGTCATTACCTTCGTATTCGATAAAAATACTTCCTTAAATATAGTGGAAGCTGATACTTCAAAATATTTATTTATATATGAAAAATATACTTAATGTATAATTATACTAACAGCAAATATATTTCTCACTTATCTAAATTTAAAAATTTTATTCCTTTTAGGATATATTATTCTGTTATTTTATTGATCAAAATGCACTATTCATACATACACTCCCGATGCTTGTATAATTTAACAATTTTTATATAATTAATTATCCTATTATACATAAACATAAAGTACCTAGCAGAAAAATTACAAAAACCAAATAAATCTTAGATGCTACACTTCTTTTTGCTTTGCATTTTTCTTTTTGCTTTTGCTTTTTGTAATAAATATTAGAAAAAAGATTAAGAGAAAAATTAATATGTTTTGTTGTACAATAAATATAATTCTTCGTAAAAAGGAATTAAAAATGATAACGTTTATACGAACAGTTATTGAAAATCAGTATTCTATACTTTTTTGAAACAAGAATGAGTCCTCTCTGTGAACGCGTGGTCCAGGTTGTCGGCTGCTGAGGTTACCAAGGTGAGATGAGAGAAAGAGAGAAGCAGAAGAAGCCACGGGAAGGCAGAGGTAAAGGGAACAAGATGTAGCGAATGTACGATATATCGTTGGGAGAGAGAGAAGCGAACAAAGCGCATTCCACACGCCATCATTTGTTCCTTGTCTGCGCCGTCCTCGGTACTTCATTTCGATTCGTCATTATTTCCTCGCCTTTGCTCTGCGCTTTATTAACGTGCGTGAAAAAAAAGACAGTGTCTAAACTTTTTTTTCTTGAAAAAAAGTCTCGCACCGCGACTTAACGACATCGCCCTGTGACATGACCTAAAAATCGGTATGGGTGATTGGTTAGAAATTATTGCCATAGGTAAATATACCCCTTTGCAGCTTTATAATTAGATAAACAATGATTTTCTAAAAATACGTGTACGCAAACTTATTTTAATATCTTTAATCTAATTTTCATTGTATTGTATCACTCTATTGCAATCTTAATTTTTTATTAAATAAACAAATTCAAGATTTTATATACCTATACAAGAAAAATTTGGTAGTTTGAATATTTGTCATGATGGAAATATTTTTATGATTTATAATAGTCTTAATTTAAATTAATTTTTGTACTCTATATAACAAACTATTATTTATTCAAATTAACGCTGATAATGCGCATCGAACGCATCAATTGTATTTCTGACATTTATTGCCGTTTAATCTTGTACTCTTGTGAGATAGGGTAAATTCAGGAGAGATGCCACCCTATCGAAAGCCACTGACAATGAGCCTTCTACTCTTATGACCATACGATAAGAGTGTGTAAAAACGTTTTCTCTGACAGCAATAATTAAAACCAGCTTGTAATTCATACGCATATCATAGTCACATTATCACAACGATATAAAAACAAAATTAGAACGTAATATAATTATCAGACAAAACCAATTATCAAAAATATTTTATCTAAAATAGCTTTACCTACAATTAAAAACACAATTTAAAAAACTGATAAAAATTTTAATCTCAAAATAAAAATAAAAATAAAATTAAAATTAGCAGCAAATAAATAGCTTTAAAATGATAAATAAAAATGAAAATTATTCCTTCGGGTTTAATATATGACTACTTAAATTTTTTTTCCTAAAATATTTATATTTGTGATTTAGGTTATCCTCGATTTTTCAATTACATGCCTACAGGCAAAAATGTATCAAAGGATTAACTCGAACATAACGTGTCGCGAATCGCGAATGCCGGTGGCGTGAAAAGACGAAGCGAGGGAGGGTGGTGGAAGAGTCATGATCGAGCGGGGCAACGTGAATAAAACGCCGCCGCACCGTCGACATAACGAAATCGAAAAATGAAGGTACATGGACGCGCGAAGACGTACCGCATTGTAGCCTTCGGGCCAGTCGCGCCACAGGGAGCGGAGGACCTTAACCGCAGACTCGAAAGCAATAAACCATAAAGCTATTAATGTTACGCCCTGGGATGGTTACGCCACGGTTATAACGTACGCGAGACTTATACAACCCTAGCTCGGATGTATCCCTCTCGTCCTTCGTTCTCCAATCCCGCGCCAAGAATCTATATGCGAGGCCGGTCAGGATTGTAGTCGAACGATCGTGATGACAAAGCAATTCGTTTTCAGTCTCGGCGAAAGACTAGTATTGCCCAACACTCTAGTCATAAATTAGAATACTTTCAACGTCACAATGACAAGACGCTTCAGAGGAGAGAATTGGCTGCCGCTCGAGCCGCGAATCAAATTGATTGGGTGATATAATCTTGATTGTGGATTAAACGTTTTATGCTTGTTTCTACCAACGTTGGTTAACTATAACCTTAGGTTAACTCACTCTTTGTCTTTTTCTAATGTACATTTCTATCAATGTAGATTAACTTTAATCTCGGTTTAACTTGCTTTTCATCTTTTTCTAGTTTTAAAAATTAGAAAAAAATGAAAGGCAAGTTAAACCGAGATTAAAGTTAATTTGCATTGGTAGAAATGGACATAAGGGTGACAATTAGAAAGAGACGAAAAGTGAGTTAACCTAAGGTTAAAGTTAACCGACGTTGGTAGAAACGGGCATTAGAGTAATTTAGAGGACCAGTTTAACCGAGATCGAATTGTGAACCTGCTATTTGCGTTTAGAAATGTTTAATATTTAAAATATAATAGAACGTAATCAGGTACAAAATTAATCATTAAACATTTTATATTATGTTTTACTTTTTTCAACATAGTCCTCTGTTTTAATCGCAAATTATTTTACACTATGTTTACTCGAAACAGATTGCAAGATTTAATTTCATCGACTTTTATTAAAGTATCCCGATATTTTGTATAGCAGTATATATGAAGTTCTTCTCGATACCCAGATAACACTCATGTCTAAAAGACGCCATAAAGACATCTTTAAGATATCTTTTAGACATACGTGTCTAAAAGGCATCTTAAAAACATATCCTTACAATTTCTTTTGGACATGCGTGCTGTCTGGGTAAAGAAATGAAATATCTATTGGACTTCCACACTCAACTGTATTCAATCTTATAAGTTATTGTTTCTTCTTCCAGGTTTCAATTTTATCTTCGCTTTCAGCTCGCTTTTTGTTATGAAGTTTATTCATCTCACTTTCTCTTTTCCACTTATTAAGTCCTCTTGAAAACCTAAAAAGGTTTTTTGTTTTGTATTGTATTTTTAATCTCCCTTAACTCTAATTATTTGTAAATTTAAACAATTTCTCATTTTTGTTTTACCATTATTTCTTGCTTTACTATATTTTTTGTACAGTTATTTACCTATTTAGTATTATTTGTGTATTTCGCTCATTAAGATGAGTTTCCCTTAAAATAATTGCTTCTTTCCCCCCTTTTACCTCCTTTCTCTTAATTTTTCTCTTTTTATCTCTACTCCGAAATCCTTTCTCACCTTGAATTCTCTTTTTCTTTTTTTCGATCAGTTCGAGCCAATAGTTATTTCGCGCGTTTACGATACCCGGATTTTATTTCGTCGGGCATTTAGCCGCAGGGCTCTGTTTTACAGGGGTGGAGGGGAGAAAGAGAAGAGAAAGAGAGGCCTTAACACCCAGAAACGATTTCGATGGTGGGGATTGTGAGAGGCTCGACAGTATCGATGTTTACGAGCTCAAATAAACGGCGCTGCCGCCGCCGCCATCGGCGTGCGGTTATTTCGTATTACTTTGGGACTTTAATGGAGAAGGGAGCATTTTAAAGTGGCGTATAAAAATCTCTCGACTCTCTCTCCTTCTAGAAGGTGGTCGGAGGACCACGTATGGCTCACAGTGCGACGTACTATTTTCATGTTCACAAAAGAAACCTCACCGCGGGATTTCGACGTCGCGCCCTGCCGGCTACTTGTTTCTTTACATCCTACGTCTTCCTTGCCTCTCATATTTCGCGATTTTTGTCAAATTTATCATTCTGCACGTATTTAAAACTGCATTTGAGACTGTAAAATTCCAGCTTTTGTTGCTATTCTCTTCGTATAACTGTTAAAAGAGTATAAATATCTCCCGCAAAGAAGATTTTGTATCAACTTATACTGAAATTCTTTTAAAGTATGAATTAAATTGAGAGCCCATGTCTATTTTTCTTTTATATTTTTCTTTGTTTTTTTACAAATAGCCTGCATTTTTACTAAATTTCCTTTAAGCGATTATAAAAAATATCCACTCAACGAATAAAATTAATATCTTAACCATCATCATTTACTTTTAATATCGAACTAACAATAAGATAACTACTTGCAGTCAGTTCTAGCTGCAGCGAGGCTGGGTTTCCTGCATGCGAACCTTGCAGATAATGGAGAAGAAGGCGATATTCGCGCCACGCCCGTAATCAATATCACCACCATTGTCTTCAGCTGCGGTGCAGGCGTCGTAAATTTGGCAGAATGTTAATTCCACGCGCGAGAGCGAGCGGCTCTCGCCGGGCAATTTTCGCAGCCCCGCCGTCGGGGATAATCACCACGTTTCTGCCGAGGTGTATCCCAGTCCCGAGGATCTAATGATGAATTTCGTGCTGCGCGGGTGAGCAAGCCTCGGAGCTTGGAAAACAAGAACGAGGAACGTGTCGGCCCGTCGACCTTAACCGACACTTCTCGGCGAACTTCCACTTTCCTCCTGTCTAAACGTCCGTACAGCCATCACGCTTGTGGTGTTCCTTTTTATCGGGCCATCTTCCACCAAGCACGCCACAGTCGCCACAGCGCCCATAAGTTCTTCTCGACGTGTCGGTTCGAGTCACTATACGTTTCGGTTTAGGTCATAACTCGTTTACCGAAAAGCATCTGTCGACTGTATTAACTGTAAAAATGTCAGTCACGCAATATATAAACAATAAAATAAGATACAAACTTTGACTTATTTTAGTTTACTTATTATGATTTATTATTTAGAAGTCACATAATCATATTCTAAATATAATCGAAATGCTAAACTTTGTTAGCCTAGAGAAAAGGAACAAAAAACTTGCTATAAGGTAGCAAATAATGAAATGGAATATAGATATAAAAAGCGATATAATTGTGCCCGAAAGAAAGTGACCGGCACTTCCAGTTAGTGGAAATCGCTCTTTTTGTAATTTTATACAATAACTTCGAGAATACGAACATAAAATCATCTAATTTTGCTAATTAATATATTAGTATGTAGATTATTTTAAAATATAACAGTAGGTATTTTATAAGAAAAATCCATCAAAACAAATATCCTCTCTATTTATCAATTCATATATTTTTTAATGTTATGTATCTTTTTCTCTTTATTCAAATAGTCATCGGACAGATGGTTCAATAAATACTCGCAGAAAATTTGATCGATCTCATCATCGATAAGCTACTTATTGTTAGATAATTTAGCATTCGTTATCATTCTTGATATTAACTGCAGAAGAAAGTATTACTTTCAATAAGATAATTAATCGCCAGTGATAAAATAATATAATGTGAGTATTAGTCGGCCTGACTGGCAGTAATTTATTCGCAAAAGAACAACGTTTCGACCCTTACTTTGGGTCCTTATCAAGTTAATGTTAACAATGCTGGAACAATATAATTATCAACTCAATACATGCTACCATTATAAACAGTGGTGAAATACAATAAATAATAACTTAAATAAATCATTGTGCGTCAAATTACAATACTTAAATCATAATTAAAAATGTGTGAACGGACGATGAACAGTTAGAGCGAGTACATATGGTACGGAGACATAAGGGTCTCTTATAACACACGGAAAACGAATGATACATGCTTCTTAAATAATCATCGAACAAAACAAATATCATAGAAGGTGAAGAAGTTTAGAGAGAACATATAATACGGTCATAGACCATTGGTCAATTTTCCGTGTCTTTTTGAGAATTAATGGCATCTTTATGTTTTTTAATGAGAATCATTTCCGAAATTTCGCGTTTTTTAAGATTGTGTTCCCTGTGTAAAATTTTAACATCTTGCCATTTAAAGTTGTGATTGAAATCTGTTCTATGTTTGCTGACAACCGAATGCTTGTTGGGGAGCTTATTAATATCCGCACAATGTTCTTTTATGCGGGTTTCCATGTGTCTTTTTGTCTGACCAATGTAACATTACTACAAAAGTATTACTTGTTAACGAAAATCTCTGTGTGTGTCGAACGATAAATCCTGCGATTTCACAGTGGTATTCTTCCTTCGATGAAAAATCGCCGGACAAATATTCCGACAAATATTCGCCATACCTCTTCATTATGACGATCAAGTCATTCATCTTCGATGCGGCTCGAATTCGTGGGACACAAGGTAAGACGGTAGAAAACCTACGTGGTCCCATCGCCGATGCAGATCCACATTCAGTCTGCATTCTCGAGGCTCCTGAGTCCTGGCGCCATGCCACAGTACGCGCGCATTTGGTATCCGGTATCCCGCGACTCTCGGTAGCATCTGGTCGATACAAATACACAGATACTCGGGTTCACGTTCGTTCCGCCGCGGCCGGTTCTTTCCCTCCTTGGTTCACGATCTCCACAGCATTGTCGGCAACGACGACGAGTCTTCTTCTGCGGTACACCCCTCTGATTGTGAGTGTAGCTGAGTACCTCTTGCGCAAGAAGGATGTCCTTACCGCGCAATTATTTTCGCATGATTCCGATCGCCGATCAGATTAAGACCGCCCTTTCGGCACCGCGTGCCGATCGCGGCCGCTCGTTTGCGAACTGTCCGCGAGGATGCGAGTGCGATTTAAGTTGCGAGCAAAACCAAATTCCGGGGGAGCGAACGTGCGACTATGCTCTCCGCGGCGGCGGTTATTTCTTTGCTTCACAAGAAATTTGCCCGAAGCTATCTAATAAAGCCTTGGGCTCTTTTCTATACAGCCGTTTTTACGTGTCAAGGAGACTTTACTTGTTCGGTTAATTTCTATATAACATTCTCTGCGATGTTTATGATTATATTATGTCATAATTATTGTGAATTGTTGTAGAAAGAATTATATCCAATGAGACAATACTTCTTCGAAATATCTTGATTTTTAGGTCTGTTTTTATTGCTGCACTGGACTGCACTAGAATTTCCCTTCTCGCTTTCGCCAAATTGCAAACATACCTATTTCACTTTAAGTACAGAGAGTGTACACTAGTTCAGCAATAGGGAACAGTTAGACCCTTTTATTATATAGGTATTACTTTAAAATAATACATGTGAAAATAAAATAAACAATAAAAAAGAGATATAGTCTTTAAAAAACGTATTCTTCCTCTTGATAAATCGATATAAAAAATTATTTAAAAATATCTTATATTATTTTAAACATTTTATTTTTGTATCCAGAATTCTCCTTGGAATTATTTTTTAGTAGAGAAGATATAAAATACGGAGATGTTTTATATTAATATGTGATTTTAACAATATTTTATATTAATATAAATCTTAATTGCTCCAAAAAAAAATCTATGTTTTAACTAAACTGTAGATTTAGAAATATTGTAAAAATTGTATTTTATTAATCAATAAAGGAAATAGCCATATGGTCCAAGCTTGGATCTTATTGTTAGACAGCTTAATAATATTTCTAAATTGTGCGCGTATTTTCCAACATATTAAACTGCGCGCCGATTGTTTGTCGGATTTAAAACACAGTTATTATTGGAACATTAGAAATCCTCCCTCAACTCCATAATCGGCGCGCAGTTTAATATGTTTGAAAATACGCGTACAATTTATAAATATTATTAAGCTATCTGAGATCCAAGCTTGGACCGTATGGCTCTTTCCTTTATTGATTGTATATCTTAACGGTCTTAATATATATTAGTTGTGTATTCTATTATCTTATTAAATTATAACTTTTGATTTATACAAAAAATTACATCACCTATCTTCAATTTACTTTTACTAGCGCACAAAAAAAATTATGTGATAAAAGTAATATTCTATAATAAAAATAAATGTTATAATGAAAATAAGCGTCTATAATAAACGTAAACTTTTCCTTCTCAGTCTTGCGAAATAAAAATTTAGCGTTTTTTCAAGAAAATTGAATCTTAATTAATTTTTTAAAACATTAAAGTAGCTCTCATCATGTAAAGTTTACGTAAATGTCTTTCAGTGTTAATATTAATTCTTGTGTGTATACATAGGTACAGTTAAATGATCATTTTTGCTAGGAAATACGAGCAACTTTGTGGTTTATGGGAATGTCTTACTATGTTCTGTAAGCCACAAACTGCCATAACTTAAACACGGTGTATCTGAATGTATATGTATATATATGCGTCGGTTATTTAAACACAGTCAACTCCATATCGTAGTTGCACAACAAAATCACGGCGGCGTGTGTACTGCATTTTATAGAGGTGGTTTGCCCACCAATATGACACTTCGTACATAGAACACTATCCTACAGATCGAGGAAATACTCTTGACAGTGTGGGTGGTATCTACAAACTATCGTAATCGGAAATGAATTACGCAAGGTTTCTTTTATGTACACGGAAGATCCGCATCTAATCTCAATATTTGACTTCAATCTGAACCATTATTCGATCTGTTCGAATAATGCTGCCCAATAAACTTACTGATCGTGAGTTAAACTACGTATGCATTTAGAGAAGATATTATTGTATACAATTTATAATACTCGTTGATGAACAAATATCGTTAGATCACCATTTATAGCTTCAGTATTAATTTGAATATGGAACTGATTTATGCAATAACAAATTGTAGTGGCCATTAAAAGCAGATATTAATCTAAAGGATAATATAATAAATATATCATTATATTAACTAAATGATATAAACGAAATAAAAACATTATATTATTATCATTATTATGATTATTTCTCTAGATTTATTTATAATTTTAAGAAACCAAGAAAAGAAAGAATTTAAAGAATGACAGTCTCTCTAGTTTTACTCTGTATACAGCTTAAACTTTGAAAAATGTTTTTTTTTGGAAACTTATATATGCGTTAATTGTTTTGTTTATAGTTTGCATCGGTACAAATGGCCGTCTTTCCGTGCCGTCCAACAAACAACATCATTACCGGAATCTTCGAGACCGGTACACCAACTGTACTTACGTCGATGGTAACCTGGAGATCACATGGCTCCAGAGCCAAAACTATGACCTCAGTTTTCTCCAGTACATACGGGAGGTCACCGGTTACGTCCTCATCAGTCACGTGGACGTACGCAGGATCGTCCTCCCGAGCCTACAGATCATCCGTGGCAGGACCCTTTTCAAGCTCAATATTCACGACCACGAGTTCGCCCTCTTCGTTACATTGTGTCAAATGCACAACCTGGAGATGCCATCCCTCAGAGGTACATTATTTACCTTATACCTTATTCGTATTATACCTTAAACTTATTTATTCGACATGTTAACTAGAATAAAATTGAAGCGTTGAAATAATGAACCTCTAAGATATATCTACCTCCGAATATTTATTTAATTAATTATTTATAAATGGAACCGATGATTTATGCTTAATTTATATTTATAATTTTTAACGTTCCTTTGTGTACAAATAAACATATACATGTTTTAACAATTAAATATAAATTTCAAGCTTATTAATATCCTAAATTCGGTATTCCTCAACTAATAATAAATTAATCTGTTATGAGTAATGATGTCGATCGAATAATATTTAAACGAGAAATTTAAGAAGCTATTGTTTCATTTGTGACGATATTTAACTTATCGCTATTGATTTTATCATAGATGTGCTCAACGGGAGTGTGGGCATGTACAACAACTACAATCTCTGCCACATCAAAACTATTAATTGGGAGGAAATAATCACAGGCAACGGAGGACGATACTTTTACGTGTACAATTTTTCATCTCCGGAACGCTCCTGTCCAGCATGCGACGAAAGCTGCGAACAGGGCTGCTGGGGCGAAGGTCCGGAGAACTGTCAGAAGTTCTCGAAGACGAACTGTTCACCTCAGTGCTGGCAGGGCAGGTGCTTCGGTCCTAATCCGCGCGAATGTTGCCATCTTTTTTGCGCGGGTGGTTGTACCGGTCCCAAACAGAGCGATTGTCTTGCCTGTAAGAATTTCTTCGACGACGGCGTATGCACACAAGAATGTCCGCCTATGCAAAAGTAAGTCACGTCATATGTTTATGTCTTCACCACAAGATTAATGTAAAATGCTACAAAAGATGTTACAATACACAGAACGAATAATACTCTCTTAAATTCTTTTAACAATAAGTAAAATAAATTAATATGTGAAAAATATGAAGTTTGATTATAGTGCAGATTATTTACATGATAAAATTAATAAGAAAATGATTTTTTTTAGATACAATCCAACAACATATTCATGGGAAGCCAATCCTGACGGAAAATACGCGTATGGAGCGACCTGCGTGAGACGATGTCCGGAACATCTCTTAAAGGACAATGGTGCATGCGTGAGATCCTGTCCACCGAAGAAGAAAGCGGTGAATGGCGAGTGTGTTCCTTGCGACGGTCCTTGCCCAAAAACCTGCAAGGGCGTCGAAAAGGTGCATTCCGGTAACATCGACACCTTCAAGGATTGTACCATTATCGAAGGATCCATTACGATTTTGGATCAGAGCTTCAAGGGTTTTCAGCACGTTTATCAAAATTATACATTCGGCAAACGATACGGAGAGATGCATCCCGATAAATTAGAGGTCTTCAAAACGCTGAAAGAAATTACGGGCTATCTTAATATTCAAGGAGATCACGAAGATTTCACGAACCTTTCGTACTTTCGAAACCTCGAGGTGATCGGAGGCAGAACACTCACGGAATATTTTGCGTCGTTGTACATTGTCAAGACTTCTTTGGTATCTTTCGGTCTTAGTTCTTTGAAGAAGATCTATTCTGGCTCGATTGCCATTTTGGAAAACAAAAATTTATGTTACGCACAAAGCATTAATTGGAATAAAATCAAGAAATCATCGGAACACGAAAGCCTTTTGTCAAATAATCGAAATGAGAGCGAATGCAGTAAGTATAATAAATAGATTTAAAGATAAATATAAGCATTGTTTTTTTCTTTATTGAAAAATTAATTCTTTATCTTTATGGATATTCTGAATGTATTAAATTTTGTGTTAGATGGCATATTTGTTACAATAAATTTTATTTTTTGAAGGCTAAATCATTAAATATATAGTTAAATATTATCATATTAATATTTAAACAGCATTTATTCATTTTTATATAAATAAGTTATATTAAGTTATATTAAGTTTCTATATGAAAATTATATGAAACATTGTGTTTGAATTACAGTTAAGGATGACCTCGTATGTGACAAGCAATGTTCGAACGAAGGATGTTGGGGACCTGGACCAGCACAATGTTTGTCGTGCAAGAACTTTATTCTGGGAAATGATTGCCTCAAAGATTGCACTGCGCCAGGGTAAGTCGACAAGCGTAGAATTATATAATGCGAAACTATAAATTCCAATAATGCGACTTCTGTCTCCAATTGAAATTGCTCTCCTAGATCATGGATTGAAGGTAAATCAAAAATCTTCCGCGAGAACTTAAACCTCAATTTTCACCGTTCTTTTTTTCATCTTTATCCATCTCGTAAGCAAGTTACGTGTATATTATGCAGCACGTGCACTCTCATCCGCTTTAATTCGCGCTTGTATTAAAAGAGCAAGTGGCATGAGTGGCAAACAATCTGAATATTAATTATATTTAAATGGTTTTTCACATGTGTTATCTTATTTTTTTTAAATCTTTGTTAATTTTTTATGCCTTGTTCATTTTTCGTTACTCTAATTTTTTTTCGTTTGCTTTTGATTTAACGTATTACTTCTTTACATGACGTTTCGATGTCACTTAACAATTGATCACGATTGTGTTGTCAGAATTTATCAAGCGGACGAAAAAACATGTAAGACGTGTCACGAAGAATGCGACAGCTCTTGCAGCGGTCCTAATGCCAACGAATGTATCAAGTGCAAACACGTACAAGACGGACCGTTCTGTGTGCCGGAGTGCCCATCTTCGAAGTACAATGACAGCGGCCAATGTAAACAGTGCCACGAGAACTGCGTAGGCGGTTGCAAAGGACCGGAGAACAACATAAGCGCCAACGGATGTCATAGTTGCGAAATTGCAATTATGAACGGCGAAGTAACAGAGGGATGTTTGCAGAAGAGTGATCGCTGTCCTGATGGTAAGTCATACGATAACTTTTTTTCATGACTTTTGTTATATTAATGTACGAATAGTCATATTTTATAACAAAGAAAATGTTGATATTTTTGTACTAACTGTATTGGTTAATAATTATATGATATATGAAAGAAGTGTGGTATTTTGTTATTTATATTTTTATTAATTTTACAAAGGTTTAAAAATAATAATGAATATTACTGTCACGGAGTATAATCAAAAATAGGTTATAATTATAAATAAATTGATTATAATTTATTTTAAATAAATAATAACACAATATTTATGTAATTCTCGTCGTGAATTAAGATTGTTTATAAAATAACAAATATTATTTAATATTATATAAAGACAGCGTTCTTTTTATGAAATTTGCAGGATATTTTTACGACTGGATAAATCCGATGGAGCAAGGTTCTCTCGCCGGAAAAGCTGTCTGTCGCAAATGCCACCCACGTTGCAAGAAGTGCACGGGATTCGGCTACCATGAGCAAGTGTGTCAACAATGCACAAAGTATAAGACAAGAGAGCAGTGCGAGGATGAATGTCCTGCTGATCATTTCGCGGATGCTAACACGCAGCTATGTATACCGTGCTTCAGAGAGTGTCGAGGATGCTTTGGACCAGACTCTAATCAATGCTACAAATGTCGAAATTATAAAATTTATATTGTACGTAGGCATTAATATAAGAAATATAGTCTTTATTACGCATTTAATAAATAAGACAAACAATATATTTGTAAAAAAAAAGTGAAAGCATATCTTTTATTTCATCATATTGAGAGATATCAAAGTACATATATATATTTGTAATTGCAATATTTATAGTAATATATACTTTGTATAAAATCTTTATATTTTGTATGAAATAATTAAGAGTTGCAATACTAATTAATTTATATAATTTGTGTATTTAGGATAGGACAGGCGATCCTGACGACAATTCAACATCCTTCAACTGCACGGAGACTTGTCCACCGGAATATCCTCACAAGATCTTTCCTCCTGACAGTGAGCCGTATTGTTCCGAAGAAACAATAGGCCTCGGTTATCAGATGGAAAATGATTTTCATCCAGCAGTTTTGGGTGGTGCTGCGGTCATATTAGTGGTGATTGTTATTATCACCGTTGCGTTATTGTACTTCTGGCGAGTAAGAACGAAAGCTAAGGAGAATACAGTGAAGATGACGATGGCTTTGACCGGCTTGGACGATAACGAACCGCTTCGACCGACAGGTGTAAAACCAAATCTCGCGAAACTACGAATCATCAAGGAAGAAGAGATGAGAAAGGGCGGTATATTGGGTTACGGTGCTTTCGGAAACGTGTACAAAGGCGTTTGGGTGCCCGAGGGAGAGAACGTAAAGATCCCAGTTGCTATAAAGGTCCTCCACGATGGTACGGGTGCAAACACGTCCAAAGAATTTCTCGACGAAGCTTATATTATGGCTAGTGTCGAGCATCCGAATCTGCTGCAATTACTCGCGGTATGCATGACGTCGCAGATGATGTTGGTGACCCAGCTGATGCCCCTAGGCTGTCTGCTGGACTTCGTACGCATGTACAAGGATAAAATTGGTTCGAAGCCGCTGTTAAATTGGTGCACACAGATCGCGAGAGGTATGGCCTACCTGGAAGACAGAAGATTGGTTCATCGAGATTTGGCAGCGCGAAATGTCCTCGTCCAAACTCCGAATTGCGTGAAGATCACCGATTTTGGTCTTGCTAAATTATTGGACATCAACGAGGAGCAGTATAAAGCCGCGGGTGGGAAGATGCCGATTAAATGGTTGGCATTAGAATGCATTCAGCATCGAGTGTTTAATCATAAATCGGATGTGTGGGCCTTTGGAGTGACTATTTGGGAGATTCTCACCTACGGTGGTAGACCGTACGAAAATGTCTCTGCTCGAAATGTGCCGGAATTACTTGAAAAGGGCGAAAGATTACCGCAGCCTGCGATTTGCACGATTGATGTATATATGATTATGATTAAGTGTTGGATGCTTGATGCCGAATCCAGGCCTAGCTTCAAGGAACTCGCAGAGGATTTCGCGAAAATGTCCAGAGATCCTGGGCGATATCTTGCCATTAAAGGAGATAAGTACATGAGACTGCCATCGTATACACTACAGGTAATTTCTATTTACTTATATGCAAAACTGATATTTTTTCTATTGCTGTAGATAATTTTGTTGATATAATAATTAAAATAATTTATAACAGTTATAGTGAATTCTATTAGCTTAATAACTGCGTTATAATCAGATCAATAATGTTTCAAATTATTTGTATCAATTTCTGTATTTAACAATTCAAACTAATAAAAATTAGTCTATTCCTAGCATATGATAATTTTATTAACATAATTTTTTTATAGTAATCATATAATTCCAAAAATTTTCAATAAAAGATTCAACAGTATAGTTTAACATTATCTGAACTGTTAATACGAAATTTCAGGACGAAAAGGAGATGATACGAAATCTCGCATCAGCGATAGATGGTCCTGAAGCTCTGGTGGATGCTGACGAGTATCTGCAACCTAAGTCGCGGGCTCCCCTTCCGCCCGCAATTTCCGCATCAAGTACTTCCGGTTCACCGCCAAATACGCCGGTGAAGTCGTGCTGGCCAAACGGCAAGCCGCTCGCTGCTGATTCTCCAACGCCGCAGAATCAACAAAATTGGGACAGAGAGCTCTTGAGGTACGGCGGAAATCATGGAAGCGGAAACGCGTCGCATGAGGCTGGCAATTCCGGTCAGCATACGCATTACGCGCATCCCAATGGTCACTGCGGGCACGTCGCAGGGTCAAATAGCTTGAGTTCGAGATACTGTTCAGATCCATTGAAGATGGTTGGTGTTAGAGGTAAGTAAACGAAAATGCCAATTGTTAAAAAGATTGAACAAGATCTTTTTATTTTTCTGGTTTGAGTAGTGTTTGATATTGAATCAAGTAATACGCGAGTATCTTGGGATGAATTTATTTAATAGAACAACGGGGAAATTTCAGATTGCGATGTGACAGATGATTGTTTTGATACGAAAGTGAACATCGTGCATCAGCAAGCTCAAGTGGGGAACTTGAAACTGGATTTGCCATTGGATGAGGATGACTATCTCATGCCGTCGCCACAACTGCCAGTCAATACGACGCAATATATGGATCTCATTGGGGAATCTAAGCCAACAGGTGAGCAAAAGCGAAATTTGCTAATATTTTTAGCAACTTTATCTATATTGTATAATGGATACATAGCAATTCTTTCTCTACTCTATTTATACATTAAATAAATACATTAAACTTTGCTTTCAAAAGTTTTTTCAATTTGTTTAATTGTGTTTTTATGTATACATAATTTTGCGCATATAACTGCTGTATTTATTTTTTCTTTACTTTATAATTAATATTTTTTTTATTTAATACATATCTGCTTTTTATAAAACAGAAATTATTTGTATTTTATCTAGAACCCGAATCGAAACGGTTAAACAATGGCTTCCGGAAGTATCCAGACTTCCTAACAATTCAAGGGAAGATGTCACTGGACAATCCGGAATATATAATGTCACAGGATGATGGTCCACTCACGCCGCAGACTTTGGGTATCCCTACGCCGGACTTAGAAAAAGTTCTGCCAAATGGCGCTTTCGGGGCTCAAATTAGGCAACGAAGTTCCGAAGAAGAATCGGATCACGAATATTACAACGACTTTGATCGGTTGGAACGAGAATTGCAGCCATTGAAGCCTTTTAGGAAGAACGAAACGACGGTGTGATTCTAGTGATGCTATCAAGGACGCAAAAAGAATTCAAGATTTTATAGGACCAGGAATTATTACATGATGAAACTTTTTCTGGGACAGAAGATAAATCTTGAAAAGAGATAAAGAAGCTTGGAATGCTTTATTATCAAAGCATATCTGACCACATCATAGTTACTCAATTTTTGAGTACAGGACCCATTGTACTTATAAAGGACACTTCGTTCAAGTGCCGCGTTTGATTGTGATTAGACGTAAACTAGAGACTTTTATCTATATTTCGGAATATAGATAAAATGAAAGAGACTATAATAATATACCGGAAATGGGAATCGCACGACAGCGATACTCGTGAACAAGTAGTGCAAAGATATTCTTAATGTGCCATTTGTCGTGGCTTGTAAATAAATTACTTTTCGTACTAGCTTCTCGAGGATATAAGAAATATCCTAGGACTTAATTCGCAACGACAGCGTCAATATCGTCTTTGCTTAATATAATTTTTCAGGGCTGTATTAAGACATTTTGAGCCATGCGCCCATGCCATTGTAAAACAAAATTTAAACTTCCTTGTACATATAAAATCATTGAAAATGTAGAAAAACACGTGTAAATGTTTTTATATTAATTTCTTCGACTAAATCGGTTCTAAATTTGTCTTTACAATAATGACTTTATTATTATGGTCCAAATTTTTCAAAATTACATCATCTTTACAGACTTTATAGGCTTAAACCGATCTTACTTCATTATGCACTCGTGCAAAGATATCTGTGCACCTTGAAAACTAATATTTACAATGACGTTATCCATCTTTTAACAAACCTGATTAAAAATGCGGATCAATATGTTTTCACGCAATTAAATTTTACAATAGAAAGATTATACAACAAACGTAAAGTATTGATAAATTAAAGTTGTTTACAGCGACCATTTGCGGATTTCAAATAGATTCATGATTGCTGTTGAAACTTTAATGACAAAAACGATTTTAGACATTTTTTAGCGGAATACTTGTAATATATCAGGAAATCGCTTCTTATATTTTATACATACGAGTTGTTTTGACATTTTTTATTTTATTTCTTTCCTAAATACAGAACCAGTACATTAATATTTTACGTTACTAAATGACAATCCTTTTATGTTCTTTTGTAACAAATGTAAATTTAAATACTTTGTTAACTAAAAATATTTTCTTATATTGACAAAAAGATTTAATTTCAAATTTAGAATGTAATGATGTGTATGTAATAATTTTAATTTTATTGATGTTTAATACGAACTCCTGTTCAAAGTTAATGTTTTTAAAGATATTTTAGTATTTATAAAGTGTTCCGCTTAGAATGATGAAAGTTAAGCGGTTCCGCTACAACGGCCAGCTTGCAACAACGTCCTTATAAGTCTAATTAATGATAGTCCTTGTTTTAATCTGCTTTATAAATTATGGAAGAAATAATTTATAAAGTCCTGTATCCTCTTCCAAATGTGGACAAAGAAAAATCAGTTATATATTGCTCAAACTGTTAGACGTTAGGGCAACTGGGTCAAAATATTTGTACGGTACACCGCTGACTGTGATATGAATTATTATATTTTATTTTGAGGACACTCAAATAACCGCAATAATTAGTACCTTCCCTTTTCCCGCAGTAAATTACGACAGAAAAGCTACATTGTCCTATTTTACTGCCGAAGATGTATTCGCCCGCGTTGAGATACGAATCGCTCACGACGCAGACAAACGCGACTCTACTTAAGAATGGAGGAACAAAATGACTCGAAGACGTTTCTTTCCTTCCTCTTATGCCATCGTCTTTGTAGTGGAATCAGTAAAATTGTCTCTGGGATGGGAATTATCAGTCCAATTTTTATATACGAAACACGATTTGTACATAGTTTAGCGAGTAGGATAGTAAACGGAAACCTCCCCGGGAAAAAAGGATTAGATCTAACCAGATCAAATTATATCTCGACATATCAAATTATATCTCGACATATCAAATTATATCTGGTCAGATCTGGTTACATCTGTTCAGATCTGGCCAGATAGAGACAATTTACATATCTGGTCAGATCTGATGAACCAGATATGGTCATATCTCGACAGATCTAATTCTTTTTTCCTCGCAGAGTAGTCGAACGAAAGCAATGATCGTATGTCGCCAGAATACGGCAATCCGTATGTAACCGCACTAAGTAACAAAGTATAATAGGACGTGCCATGTACAGAAAGAAGGAAGAAAATACACGAAAGAGCAAATTTTATAATGAAAAACGGATTTTTATTGTATTTAATAAATTCACGGGAACTCTGTTCTACGAGCCTTGCATTTGCTATAGATGAGCAAGGGCATGCGCGAGATTGGCGATCTCTTTTGGAAGTAATATCTTATACACCTATTTTATTTTATGACTTGGAAGAAAATATGTGACGATGATATTACATTATTATTACAATTATATAATTTTTAGTTAGCCACATGATGACATTGGTAGCTTTAATTTTCTAATTTTTTGATATTTTTTTAAATAGTATTATAAAGCAATAAAATCAAGTTATTTCAAAAATGGAAGAAAAAATATATATCTATACTTATTCGGATTCAGAACATCTACTTCTCAATTTTTTAATCATTCAATGACAATTGTATTATCTACGGTGTTAATACTTTTTATATATGAGTAATAGATATCATTTTTGAATAGAGAAAAGAAGAAAATATACGTTTAAACATAAAATATTTGTTTCTTTATATTGAAGACATAAAATGAGATTGATTATGAAATAAAACACAATGCATTTGCACATCTTCTTTATTGCGATCATATTTTATCACGATCGAAATAAAATCGAGAGCATTTGCAAGAAATCCTTGCGAGAAATAAAATAATCCGTATAGATTTTCAATCTCGATGCATACCTTGCAGTATCTTACACGTAATAATTATATAGTCAATACGTATCGTGTACATTGTGTTAAGTGTTACTAATTATTATTATTGTAACAGATTCTCTCTTTGTAACATATCATTCACCGCATTACTCGCTGCACTAGGGAAGATACGTGAATTTTCTTGAGCGGACCAAGAAAATGTCTTTCCATTTTCCTCATTGTCGTACATTTGGTTTTAAATATATGTAAATTGGACTGCGACTGAGCATGTTAATTAAAAATTGTACAGTGTAATTGAACGTTACGTAATTTGCGAGGAGTTGCATTTGCCATTCGGTTGTGGACATAGAACTTATAGATCTTTATTGTATCATTATATATCATACAAATTTATTGTAATAAAGAACGATCATTCTTTTCATTTGTCGTTTTTCTATTAAACCTAAATAATTTAGCGATATGTATAAATTACGAATATTTTTCAACAATATTTTGCCGAATGCACGTTTATTATACATTTTTCCGATATGTATACATATATGCCATGCATAAAGAAAATGTACACAAAGAAGATTACGTTTTTATACATATACATATAATACTTTTCTTATTAGACTCAAAAAATTCTATCCATAATTATTATTCTTACAAAAGATACAATCTGCATGCCAAATAATGTCTAAAATACTAGTTATAAGATTAATTCTTTGTTTTATCTCACATATCTTTGCTATATTTATTCAAATTATCAAGAAGGGTATAGTAAGATCTTAATTTTCAGTTGAATATTACATTGCAAAATTGTCCAACATATATCGATATAAAGACAGTATTTTACATTTAATAACTAATCTTAGTTTTTTAATAAATAATACCTATTGCTCATTGCTTTAAGGTAGTCCTTTTGCAGCACCTAGTCAAGTAACAGTCCGTCATGAGGTAATTGAAAACAAACATATTTGCAACATCCCAATAATTATAATAATATAAAATATAATTTTACACGCATAATTTAATCGTATTTAATTATTTACTAATTAAAAAAATATTACAATAGTAGTGCAGTTGGACTCTATTTGGACTCGAGTAACATACAAATTTGTTATCACGTCTCCGTCTCCGTCTCCGTCTCCGTGTCTCCGTCTCCGTGTAAAGACTGTAAAGCAATATGCGATTGGATCCACTACTTATTTAACCTCATATATCAGAGCAAAACATTCGACAAGCCCTTATTTTCAAGGTACGTACGAAATCCGGAAACTTCAGGGAATATTTTAAGACATTAATAATGTATTCATCTAATCGCTAAGTACATGTATTATTCGTTGAAAGCGCGGCCGTGGCAATTTGCATCGTTCTATCTTTCTCGTTTATTAAATCTAAACAAGGATAGAATGACAATAGCACGCTCCGCGAACGCACATTTAGAATGATTTATTTCTTGTACAGTGTCGATAACCTCACCTGATTTTTCGTACACATGCCCCATATTACTGTACATACATTTAACATATATCAAATTTAGGTACCTATCTAATACTTATTCTCATGAAAGGACTACCTTAATATGAATGAAAGTATTGCTTCCTCATAGAGGAAGCTTTGTTTTCGTAAAAAAATTGTTTTAAATTGCCAATGCCAATATGTTCAGATAATATAACGGAATTCGGTTAAACATGTGAAAATTAATATTAATGGAATAGAAAAGTGAAAATAAATGAAGGTATAAAGAATATATAAACTATGAGCTAATAAAAAGTAAAATAAAGGATATGAGAAGTACGAGAAAATGTAGATAATAGAGAAGAAAAATAAACATGAAAGAGAAACAGGAATATTCAAATATACAGTTAAAAAAATGCAAAAAAGAGTATAAAGACTATAAAGACTTTATAGGAATATGGGAGTTACTGTACTTACTATATTTGACTAATAACGACGTGTAAAAAATTTACCGAACATCGTCGCGGAGAAATCAATTTCGGGGATTATGTGCCCGTAAATCCCGTGCCAAAACGCAGAGGGTGATGCTCGTAATAACGCCAAATTATCCCCGCACTTCCTAGGCACGCTCACGTCAGACCGTTATCTTCAATGTAATTATGTGGTCGCGACATTAATATCATTACTACTTTCTGTCCCACGGGGGATAACGATATTTCTGGGTAAACAACAATTGGTAAGAAATATAATCCGCGTGTGCTCGCATCGTGTTTGCTCGCACGATGGTGCACGCCTCGGCATCCCCAGCAAACCCCTCAGACCGCTTAAAATTTCGAGCAGCACTTTGTCAACGTCATGCGTTACCCTCGACATAGCGCCTGCATTCGCTCTCGTACTTTCCAGCCTCATTAACAATAAACAAGTTAGCCGCGTTTTTATAGCATATCAACCCCGTTACCTTATATCCGCGGCTGATTCCTGCCGACTTGTCCGAAAGAAAATTTTGTCAATTAAAATCCGTAACTCAAGTATCTGTTGAAATCCTGAAAAAGATCCGTAAGGATTTCTTGATTTTCTAAGAATTCAGAGACAAATTCAGAGCGTCTTTAGGCGCAATTTTAAAATAAAGAAAACTTTAAATAGATAATTACATAAAATTTTCAATTTCTTTAGCCACAAGAAATAAAAGAAAATAGTATCTGTCATAAACGTAAAGAAAATGTCAACATCTAAATATTGAAGTGCAATCTTTTTAAACGAGATTTATATAGCACTTTGGTACTAAAAATATGACATTTTTGTACTCGCAAAACAGCTGAAAATAAAATCTTTGAAGAGACAATTTTGAAGGAATTGGATTACGACCATTGGATTCCAACACTCTCCGAGTGCCCCGATAAAGGATAAAAATCTATTATTGCGTCCCTACGGGGTTTGCAAAACGTTTTTTGAGGAACGTTCCCAAACCTTTACTACTCCTACCTATTCCATTCCATGGACCAACGGCTTAACGTCTCTTCCGAAAGACGGACCCACTTTTCTCTTTCTCCGGAACCCTGGCCCTCGCACGAGAGTTTCCTCCTCCCGCACGAGAGGGCGGCAGTTTGGGATGCTATGCATCATTACTTCATAAAAATTAAAAACCCCTTGGTCTGGCGGGACTCGAACCTGGTTCTTTGAGGTTACGAGTCTGGCGCTTTACCGCCAGACCACACTGCCACCCTGAGTGCCCCGATAAAATTTTCCGAATAGTTGCCTGATTTTTCAAGGCGAAAGGAAAGATTCCCAGAGTATCCCAGGTTTCCCAGGTTCTTCTAGGTGTAGCAGACACTTTATAATTATTTCCACCGTCGCAAGCACGCCTGTAATAGCGAAAAGAAAAGTCCGCAAACGGAAAAGAGAGTGCAGGTCACCACGAACCCCACCGTCGTTAATATTGCTATGTAATGAGACGCATACGCGATTGCGTTTGTTAGTAGCGTTTCCGTTTAACGTCGACGTGAATAAGATACTTGAGTGAATTGACAGCGGTGTCGTAAAATGAGCGAAGAAACTGACATCTTTACGCGTGTATAATATCCGGATAAATAGCAGCTTCTTCCCTCAAGGCACTTTGCGGCCCGAATTTTAAGCTAACGATGCACAAAAACACGGTCACGAGATATATACTCGACTGTTAATTTAATATTGAGAGCGAGAAAGCTTTCATGCGTTGCGAACTTGCTCGCGATCTTTTTGCGTGACGTTTAATATGCAAAACAGCTTCACCGCCGACCATCATCTCTGATTCGCAATGTGAACTTAAAAAATAAGGTAAAAGCAATAAGATTTCATAAAGGGAATATCAAACCTGAATATAAACCTCGCTTCGTTAATGTAGTGTCTACAAGAAAATTATATTTTATTAGGTATATGCCATACATCATGAGAAAGGTTACTACACCGCGGTTGCGAGCTCTTATTATTTTTTAAGTACTTGGCGTTTGATTTTTTTTTCAAGAGAAATTTAATTAAAAGTAGGTTAGCGAGATACCTTACGTTGAAAATAGAATGATCATGATCAATTAAGCTTTCGTAAATAAAGTAAGGAGGTATTTTATTTCAAATGTAAATAAACTTAAATGTTACCGTAACGAAAAGTTAAATATTGTACACGATTTAAATAAAAAGTTGTATTTTTAAATTATTAATTTAAATATATGTTACATCTATATTTCTCTCTTGTTTTCATTTCTGGAGCATAAAAATAATTAAAGTTTTATCCCATAATGTTGAAAGTATTTAGTAAAATAGATGTTCGCGCGCAAGCGAGATTTGTCGCGACGAACGTGAGATGCCGGGATCGCTCAGAGAGAGCGAGAGGTGAAAGCGACGGGAGCAAGGAAAGTGCGAGAAAGAGAGAGATGACTTTGGAGCGAGATGTTTTGGAGCGTGAGTTAAGAACAAGCGATGTCAAGAGTCGTTGGATTGATCAAAGGTCAATTTTAAAAGTAACGAAATGTCTTTGTTAAACAATGAACAATCACTTTATTACGACCACTGACGTTAACAATTTGTATGTTTGAATGCACAAGCTCGCACAATCGGAACAAAGCGCGTTGGAAAATGTATATCGGAGCAATAAGAATACGCTGTCTTCAACACTTCTAACGTTTCTAAAGCTGTTTTTCCAAGTTTCACGCAAACGCTGCTCGACGCTGCTGTGCATTTTCGTCCGTGACGAGAGTAAAAAACAATGGTGCACTTCTGTAACGTACCGACCGTTCGAAAAGCTCGGACTCAACTGAGGAGAGTCCAACTGCATACCTGAGATTTTCCCTCAACTACCTCAACCCCCACTTTCCATACGCAGCCCTCCTAGTGAGCGTAAAAAAAATCATTCTCATTACTTTTATGATTAGCTTAAAGGCCAACCAAATTACGTTATAATCAATTTCTGAATCTAAATAAGGATTAGGTCAATCCCGGTAAGCACTTAAAAACCATGATATCGATTGGCAAAATACAAGAACCCTGCATTATAAATTGTTACATTATAAGTGTCCCACTTTAAGACTTCATATAAAACAACAAAGGCAAAGTCCGAATCTGGCTCGAGCTGCTTGATCAAACACGTCTTACTGTCATAGAAAAGTTTGCTGAGTAAATCTCGACTTTGGCGACAATACATGGTAAGATATTTGCATTTGATGGACTCCAAGAACTAAATATTGTCCGCGTAAATACTATGACGAGATTGTTTGAAATCACTGGTTATTGAGGTGAATTTTGTGCTGACTGCTTAATATAAAGAGACAAACGGTTTTGTTCAGCTAATGTGATCAAGATTTAGTTAACTGTTAAAAAAAAGTCTAAATAAAGGACAAAGGTAATATCGATATTTCTGTGTGAATAATTACGTACGATTTAAATATTATATTGCATAAGAGTCCGCGCTTATCGATTTTGTATTCAGCTTTAATTTCTTTTAGACTTTAAAGCAAGCTAAACTCTTTAAATTTTATAAAAACATCAATCACAAGTCAATATTTATTTTATTTAGTTTCAAATCTGCGGTTCTATAAAAATAATTAATATGTTAAAATATATTTTTAATTTGCTGCCTCGATCGCGACTTCTCGCACGCTCCATACATACCCAACGAGTGGCAATGAATTCGGGCCCGCTCGTCGATGTCACATAGACTGCGCACGGTAAATATTAAACTGTTCGGTAGATAGGCGTTAAAGGAAGAGACAAATCCATTGTCAAACTTGCTGGGAAGGTGGTTTATACGGGGATCTGGTTGGATCATTCCGAGGATCTTGGGTGGTAAAAGAAACCGGGCATCGGTGTCTGAGACAGAAGGAAAGGTGTGTAAATGTTGAGGCGGCGGTAGGAGGGGGGACGAGAAATCGAATCAAGAGCGAATCGAGAAGCACTCACCGATGATTCATCCAGCTGTCATGAGTGCCCCAATCTCGTTGCAGACGCTGTAACATAAAGAAGAAACGGGAGGATGACGATATCTCCCATTTAGGATATTGCGCCCGATAAGGCGCGGATAATCTCCCAAGAGATTTGTTCGAATTTAGAGATAATGCGCGTTACGCGTCACATCATTTTATGGAAGCAAGAATTTGACCGCGAAACAGAACAAGCTTTTCTTGTCGTATAACTTGCAACAGTGTACGCGTCACGGGCTTCGTGTTACAAAAATACATCGTATATTGCAATTTACGCAATCTTCATGGCTCCGTAATTATATCGAACTCAATACACAATTTAGAACATAGGCAAAAATGAATTCGAAAAAAATTTATACAAATTAATGTATAATGCGGTATTTGGTAAAACGATGGAAAATGTGCGTAATCGCGTAGATGTTAAACTCCTGACAAAGTGGGATGAAAGATACGGCGCAGAGGCAATGATTGCCAAACCAAATTTTCATAGTAGAAGTATTTTTTCGGAAAATTTGGTTGCAATAGAAATGCGCAAACTAGAGGTTAAATTTTACAGCCAATCTATGTCGGTATGTGCATACTCGACATCTCCAACACATGTTTATATGAGTTTCATCATGAATACATGTCACCATTGTATCGTGATAAATATTGGATAATGTACACCGACACAGACAGTTTAATATAAATCAAATGCAAGAATGTTTATGAGAATATAAATCGCGATCTCCACAAATTCGATACGAGCAATTATGCCGCGGACAATCCATACGGTATACCGCTTGAGAATAAAAATGTACCGGGTCTAATAAAGGATGAAAACAATGGTATGATAATGACTGAATTCGTCGGACTTAGAGCAAAGATGTACGCCTTGCGAGTCGACGGTAAGAAAGATACGAAAAAGGCGTCAAGAGTAACGTTGTCGCGAGAACGATAACGTTTGACGATTACACGCAGTGGTTGAATGATGAGATTGAAATGACGCGACCGCAATCTTGCATTAGATCAAAATTGCACAAGGTGTACACTATGTCCGAAACAAAAATCCACGGACGGATGTCACGAGCGAGTCGTCCGTGGTTTCGAAAACATCCCCGTTTACGAGTGAATCAAGCGTTGTAGGTTGTACTGTTTTCACTGTTGTGGACGGTGTAGAGGTTATCGGCGGTACATCCTGTGGAGCTCTTAATTTACGCGGTTGTAAAATTTTGGCTGTTTCGTTCAGAGTAGATAGCACAGTTTTCGATCGTCTCAACTTTGACGTAACCGGAGTTGAAGCCATTACAACGTCATTAAACGAGACATTTGATCGTTTTTGCTTGGAGCTGTCAAACGACTCTAACATTTCAGGTTCTTCGCCAACGGTGTTTTCGACAATCTGTTTTAAAGGCTCGATGATGGGCTTAAAGTGTCTCTCCAACGCGATATCTTCCTCCATTTTACCGGTTTTTAATGCGCGATACTTTTTGCGAATCAAATCGCATGTTTTCGCAATTTGCTTGGCTATCCTCTCGCGATTTCTAGTCTCCTTGCTGCTGGTGTCCATATTGCGATAACGTTGTCCATCCGACGTGTTCATAACAGCAATACGCGTTACGGTATCGCAAAATCGTTAAATCCTTATCTGTATCAACCATTCGAAAGCGCGCTGTCTTTGTCTATCACCATGAATCCATACTTTTGCTGCCAACAAGTATGACAATTTGCAGAAATCTTCGAAAGACATGTCGGTTTACGTGATCGTTGTATAAGTGTTTTAGATTGGTACCATCTTGTTTAAACAGAATAAATAAATTCGCGTTGTCGCGTATGAGATGCTTCGGTATCTTTGCGTACGTCTGACAAAGATAAGAGGAGTCGACGGCTGCGTGCCGACCCATTGAAAAGTATTCTCTTATCGTGTCTTGCTTGTCGCACGCCACGTCATCAAAGATAAAAATGGAATTTGGAATTGCCTCGCTCGGTGGAATGACGTCGCTGTTATTCGAAAAAGTAAAGTAGCCAATCTGTTCTATCAGGGTTAATACATTCTCCAAGTATCGATATTTTGGTTGTTACAACGATTTTGAGTACACGTACACGTTCTTGAAGCGTACACCGTGCGGACTTTCCAGCAAGCTTATCAACACGTTTGTCTTGCCGCAATTCAACGGACCGCAGATGATACGCGTATAGAAATTTGTAGAATGTCTCCATGTTTGTGTACCTCTTTTATTAACTGCACTTTATCGTCAAAGTTTGTCACTTTAATCGCCCGCGATTGTCGCACAAACCGCATGTTATCTCTCTTCCACAACGAATGAAAAGTATGCAAATTATAAGTTTGCACATTGCTTAATCAACATTTTATTTCGCTCATAGAGCTTCCTCTATGAGGAAGCCAAATTTTTTCTTCGATATAATTATTAGTGGATATTTATTAATTTGGCTTCCTCATAGAGGAAGCTTTATGAGCAAAATAAAATGTTGATTAAGCAATGTGCAAATTTATAATTTGCATACTTAAAAACTATGACAAAGCAATGTGCAAACTTCTACTTGCTCACTTAAAAACTATAAGAAAGCAATGTGCAAGTTTCTACTTGCTCACTTAAAAACTATGACAAAGCAATGTGCAAGTTTCTACTTGCTCACTTAAAAACTATGAGAAAACAATGTGCAAGTTTCTACTTGCACACTTAAAAACTATGAGAAAGCAATGTGCAAGTTTCTACTTGCACACTTTAAAACTATGAGGAAGCAATGTACAAGTTTCTACTTGCACACTTTTTTTTGCTTATATATAACTCGAGAACTGATCAATCAAATCTTAAAGAATTATATATGAAATAGGGGTAGAAAAGACTGAAGAATATAATAGAATTTGAAAAAATTGCCAATATAAGAAAGTGTGTAAATTAGAAACTTGCACGTTGCTTCTTCATCATTTTTTTCGTTTATATATAACTCAAGAACTGATCAACCACATCTTAAAGAATTATATATGAATAGAGGTAGAAAAGACTGAAGAATATAATAGAATTAGAAAAATTGCTAATATTTTAAAATTTTTACCTTTAAGGGCTATATCTCAAGTCTCAATAATTAAGACTTTTCACAAATTGATGTTTTTTGACAATTTAGTATTAATTATTGGCAACTTTTCTAATTCTATCTTATTCTTCAGTCTTTTCTACCTTTATTTCAAATATAATTCTTTAAAATTTTGTTGATTAGACTTAGCTTTATAAGGTTTTTATGTATGTACGAATTCCCCTAATTTTTAAATGTGTGTAACACGAGAACTGATCAATTAAATTTTAAAGAATTATATATGAAATAGGGGTGGAAAAGACCTAAGAATACAATAGAATTAGAAAAAATTGTCAATATAATAAAAAATGTGTGCTAATTAGAAACTTTTGCACATTGTCCTATGTTCAGATTTCCCGAAATTTTAAAAAGCTATAACTCAAGAACAAATTAACAAAATATTAAAGAATAATATATGAAATAGAGGTAGAAAAGACTGAAGAATATAACAGAATTCGAAAAAAATTGCCAATATAATTGTATCTCAAGAATTGATCAACCAAATCTTAAACAATTATATACGGAATAGAGGTAGAAAAGACTGAAAATTATAATAGAATTAGAAAAAAACATTACCAATATAGTAAAAAAGTTTTCCGATAAATGTTCGGGTCGGGATTACTGAGCTGACCTTCTATTAATTAACTTTATTGTCATTTTATAAGTTGCTGGTTTCACATATCATATGTCATTTTGATAATTTATTAACACGTTACGTTTTCGAGATGGAATAAACTAATAGAAGGAACAAAGAATTAAAAGAATTGAGAAATTGTAAGTAAATTAATAATTAATTTAATTAATCTTTATTATATATCTTTCTTTGAATATTATTTTTAAAAAAATATATATAATTATTGAAAATCATGCAAAAACACAGATAACATGCTATATATGTGTGTGTATATATATATATATATATATATATATATATATATATATAATATGTACATATATACACATAATTGAAATAAATAATATTAAAGACTTGATTGTTCAAAAATTACAGTATTGGAAGACGAATGGGACGATTTAATAATACTCTCTTTAAAAAGAATACATCCCGCTACCTCAAAATTTGTAAAAGAGCAACCAAGGACATTTCTAGCCAAATTCAATACCATCCATTCTTTATTAATAAAGCAGCAAAAATAATCACTACGTTGAAATCGTAAAATACTCAATACCGAGTGATTAAATTAGCAATACTTATTATCTTATTAGCAATACTTAATACTTTTACTTTTGTTATAACGACTTGGCAGCTCAAAATATCCAAGAATTGAGGCAGCGAATAAGGGATGAAGCAGCCTTGATACCTGCTGAATCAAATCGTAGAGCTATTTCTGCGTTCTATCAAAGATTGGCATACTGTCAAGAAGTCAATGGAAACCACTTTCAGAATTTACTCTAAAACACTTAAACACACAAAAAAAATGTAAATTAAGGTTGTAAAATTTGTAATTTAAGAAAATGTAAATAATAATTATTCTTTTTACTTTTTTAATTGTAATAAAATTTGAGTTTAATTACAATTCCAAAATGTATTTGTAATTGAACGACTTTAATTACAATTCCAAAAAACATTTGTATTTAAACTCAATTTAAATTAAAATTATGTAAAATAATTAGTAATTAGGAACTTCAGTCACAAAAGTATTGTTATTTACAACTCTGCTAGTCTAGATCCGACCGTGCAACCTCCACGCGGTACATCTTGGGTAACGCTGATGCCGGCGGTATCGTAGCTTTTAAGCTTCATAACTTGAGAAATACTTAATAAAAAAATACTTTATTATAGTGTTTTGAAAAGCTCTCAAGGTAAGCTATAAGAATATGCAATTAAAAATAGGGGTTTCTATTTAAAAATTTTAAAGTTATTTTTACTTGGCATTAACAAATTTATTTGTAGTCACACTAATATTACTATTTAATGCGCTACTTGAAACCCTACAACTTTTGTCTGAAACATTTTTTTCTAAAATGCGTAGTTTTCGAAATGTTTAGGGGTTTCCATACTTTTGGTGAACCCTTGTATATATGTATACGATTAATCCGGCGAAAAGTAACGGCAGTTTAAAACGCTAACCGATGCTTTGTTTCTCCGTGTTTCCGTTTGTTTTGTTGATCTCTATTTTTGTTTCGGTGTGTGTGTGTGTGTGTGTGTGTGTGTATTTGTGTGTGTGTGTGTGTCTGTCTGTCTGATCGCGTATCTACGGATGTGACGATTAATTTTCTTACGACCTTATTACAATTAAAAAAAAAAAATATACGTGTGGCCTCCACGCGCGGCAGAAGTGAAACTTCTTAGCTGTGAGGAATAGGATAGTATCTCGTTTATAGTATCTGAATTAATGCCTATGTATAATTCAGAAATTAAATTTTAATTATAAATTAAAGCCAATGCAATTCACAAATAAAAATTGATTTCTGTATTGAAACCTGTATAACTCACAAATCAAATTTTAATTATAAAAGTGAAGTTTCAGGTTATGAGAAAAATTTGTCTATATATAATTATATGTATATAAATGTAACAGTTGGCAACAGTTGGCCCATATTTAATTATATATGGGCAAATTTTTCTTATACCCTGAAACTTCACTTTTATAATTAAAATTTGATTTGTGAGTTATACAGGTTTCAATACAGAAATCAATTTTTATTTGTGAATTGCATTGGCTTTAATTTATAATTAAAATTTAATTTCTGAATTATACATAGGCATTAATTCAGATACTATAAACGAGATACTATCCTATTCCTCACAGCTAAGAAGTTTCACTTCTGCCGCGCGTGGAGGCCACACGTATATTTTTTTTTTTTTTTTTTGACTTTTTGCGACGGACTTTCATAACGCGAACGCGTAACGCGACGCTCCGGATCACTCCCGTATAAGTTTCAACTTTTCGTGACGGACTTCTATTACGCGAACGCGTAACGCGACGCTCCGAATCACTCCCGTAGAAGGTTCGACTTTTCGTGACGGATTTCCATAACGCGAACGCGTAACGCGACGCTCCGAATTACTCCCGTAGAAGGTTCGACTTTTCGTGACGGACTTCCATAACGCGAACGCGTAACGCGACGCTCCGAATCACTCCCGTAGAAGGTTCGACTTTTCGTGACGGACTTCCATAACGCGAACGCGTAACGCGACGTTCCGAATCACTTCCGTATAAGGTTCGACTTTTCGTGACGGACTTCCATAACGCGAACGCGTAACGCGACGCTCCGAATCACTCCCGTAGAAGGTTCGACTTTTCGTGACGGACTTCCATAACGCGAACGCGTAACGCGACGCTCCGAATCACTCCCGTAGAAGGTTCGACTTTTCGTGACGGACTTCCATAACGCGAACGCGTAACGCGACGCTCCGAATCACTCCCGTATAAGGTTCGACTTTTCGTGACGGACTTCCATAACGCGAACGCGTAACGCGACGCTCCGAATCACTCCCGTAGAAGGTTCGACTTTTCGTGACGGACTTCCATAACGCGACTTCCGTAACGCGACTTCCGTGACGGACTTCCGTGACGGACTTCCGTGACGGACTTCCGTGACGGACTTCCGTGACGCTTCCGGTTCGAATCACCCCCCGTGCCCTAAGAAGTTTCACTTCAAAAATTTTTGTACGTGCAAAGGCCTATAGTCATTAATGAAAGGCCTATAGTCGTTAACACACAAGCCGGCGCAGGCGTGTTGGGTTTACGATAGTCGATCGTTAGCACGGAAATATTCCGGCGCAGATGGTCAAATAGTTTGAAAAAAAGAAATGTAGGATACGGATAAACGCAACAAATTGTTGCATCAGATTCTCAAAGAATACGTTTAAGTGGAAGGAACGTCCTTCCATTACCAAGCGCCGAACGCAACTTTTGGTAGTGATAGTCGGTTGCCATGACGTAGCCAACGTCAGCCCATGAGTCGACATCGAGCTGCTCGGCCAAAAGTCGACTAAACTCCCTTGGGCCGACGTCGCGCCGCGATCGGATAGTGACGGTCGGTTGCCATGACGTAGCCGACGTTGGCCCGTGAGTCGACATCGGGCTGTTCGGCCAAGAGTCAACTAAACTCCCTTGGGCCGACGTCGCGCCACGATCGGATAGTGACGGTCGGTTGCCATGACGTAGCCGACGTCAGCCCGTGAGTCGAAATCGGGCTGCTCGGCCAAGAGTCGACTAAACTCCCTTGGGCCGACGTCGCGCCGCGATCGGATAGTGACGGTCGGTTGCCATGACGTAGCCGACGTCGGCCCGTGAGTTGGGCCAACGTTGCACCACGATCGAATAATGACAGTCGGTTTGCCGTGGTATCGCCAATGTCGGCCCGACGTAGGGACGTCGGACAACAGTCGGCAAACCCTACATGGGATATTGAAATGAAACATTTTATTCATTATTTAGAAAATCGTATGTAAAAGTTTGACTACCGAGCGATAGAAGTTTGAGAAAGAATGCACACTTATAAAAAATTATACATTTATAATAATACAGTCATTTGGTGCTAAAAAAAGGGGGTTACCTGAAAAGTTTTCCGGGAGTTTTGATATTTGGCATTTCGATAGATTTCGAGGTGCTCTTTTGGAATTTTCACTTTGCCACCTCGTATCTTTGCCGCTTGCGCCGCCATATTGGAAAAGAAGCGCCCAAAAACAGTTTTTCTACAATATCTTCTTTCCGGCTTATCTTACAATGAAAATAGTTATGTAACAAATTAAACTAAAGGAATTTTCCTATAATTTACGTCTTTATCATTCTTTTGTAAAATAAATAGTTTTGGCGTCCGAGCGCCGCAAAGTTTACTTTAACTCGTGTATTGGCAAAAAATACTCATTTCCACACCACCATGAGGTAGAGTATGTAGCGCGTTTTTTTCCTGTGGTATCCCCAGTAATCCACATGAACAGCACTGTGATAATATTCGAGTTCGACTACAAGACAGCAATGAAGAAGAAGTAACGGAAACCGCGTTCTCGAGCAATCTTATGACAAAATCGAGGCAGAAGTTAATAACATACAAGAGATTCCTATTGCTGATTACATGGAAGAGATTCCCATCTGTGAAATTTTGCTTGATCCTCACGACGAAAAACTCGCAGAATTTGATCCATCAGGGACAGCAAAGCGAATAAAAATGCATTAAATTACATCATTAGTGCATTACATGTGGATTAGACCTACTGAGGATACCACAGAAAAAAAACGCGCTACATACTGTACCTCATGGTGGTGTGGAAATGAGTATTTTTCGCCAATATACGTGTTGAAGACTTTGCGGCGCTCGTACGCCGAAACTATTTATTTTATAAAAAAATGATAAAGACATAAATTATAGAAAAATTCCTCTACTTTAATTTTTTATAGAACAATTTTCATCGTAAAATGAGCCGGAAAGGAGATATTGTCAAAAAACCGTTTTTGGGCACCATTTTTCCCCTACTGCGTCGAAATCTGTGAACGACAATGCGCGCCTGCACGAATGGGTAACCCGTCATACTGACCTGTATGTCTCTGCAACAAGCGGTACAAGCTCATTTACTGGAACTGATTGTAAGTTGCAGTTTCTTTGATACATTTGCATAAGATAAGTAATGCGATAAAATTTTATTTTTTATCACCGCAAGTACATTTACGTTATTAAATGATCTTTTCTTGTCAATTCAATAAAGTATCTGTGTAAATATCGATTTTCTGTGATGTTTTATAGTATAACCTAAAGTAAACTTATACATCTCGAGTCATATAAGCATTAGTCTACGGGGCATAATGCATGCCCTGTATTCTTATAATGTTTTATTTTTATATTTTTTCATACGCTATCAGTACCTATATGTATACCTATGTTATGTTGCGCAATATTGATGCCACAGATTATTACACCAAATTTTGATTTTTATTTATATTTTAACAAGAAAAATGTATACTGTAATAAGAAAAGTGTATTATTAATAAATATTGTCTCCAAGTTAATTTCGTCATTTCGTTGTCAGCACTTCTGGTTCCGGGGTTGCGTCGCGTCGGTCAGTGTCCGAGCAACCTCAGGTGATCGGACTCAGAATGCTAGCTAAGGTTCTTAGTCACCATGATCAAATTTCTTACAGCAAGCAACTGGCTGTTGTCAAGTTTGATTTGATTTCCGGTTCGCTCATAACAACTCTTTTGCTCTTTGCATGTTTACGAGGCGCTCCATTTGAGATGCAAGTGCAAGCTAAATGCGTATCGCTATATATACAGGGTGCTCTAAAAAGGAACGGCCAAAATTTAGGGAGATATTCCTCACACTTAAAGGATGACAAAATGTTATATAAAAATGGGTGTGGAAACGTTTTTTTCAGGAGTTATGTTGAAAATACTGTTGACTGTATTACTTACACAAGAAACAATTTAGGATTAATCATTTTGTAAACAAGTAACTATAACATTAAAGGTCAAATTTTTCTGATTTCCGCCTGGCAGATAAGGTCACTACCTCATTTAGCCGTACTCAGAAAAGAAGCTCTAACTTCTGAAAAAAGCGTTTCCGCAGCCATGTTCATATAACATTTTTTCATCCTTTAGGTGTGAGGAATATCTTTCTAAATTTTGGCCGTACCTTTTTAGAGCACCCTGTATATGTTTACAGCATTTCATGCAATGTCTTCCAAACAAGAACACGAATATTTATGTCAAAGACTAGTCCATATTAAAGAAACATCTTTCAACGCAAAATTTGAAAATATTCTTTCATAGATTTTTTTGAAGACAGAATTCTTTTTTATTACATTTCAAACATCACATCTCATTGTCAGTGGAACCCTCTATTATTTTAAAATGAAAAATATTTTAAACGGACAAGTATTGCTATGAAAAAAGTTTTTTAGTTTTTTATTTAAAAATTTTCTATTAGATATTGTAAGAATACTATTTGATTGGATCGATGTCATGATGAAATAACGCGCTACCGATATCAAAATCATGTCTATGGCAAAACATTGGAGGTACTTTTAATTTATCTCTATTTTAAATCAAATCCAATCCTATTTTTTCAGATTTTATCTTCCGATTTGTATTTTAAAATATGACTTTGTTAAACATGGTTGGATTCAGTATAAAATATCCTATCATTTGGAAAATACATATTTCTGAACTACAAAAAGCAGAAGTGAGTGGTATAGGATATATTGCACATTATAACATTTTTAAAAAATTTGGGAACATTATTCCATAGAATTTTTAAAACTATTTTATTTTTATTTAAAAATTTTTTTACTTTTTTATAGTTTTGATCATATTTGCTTCGAAAGAAAGGACTAATCTTCTTCAAAGGGATGTTTTATACTATAAAAATGCATATAAACACACATGGAAAAACACGTGTCCTTTCTCTTAATCTAAATTTTATATTACAAACTCATCAAAATCGGAGGAATACACTTGTGTTTCTTTGTAAGTAATTTTTATGAACAGTTAAATTATGCTAAAGTATTTATCAATCAATATTAGCTAATTGCTATAGTATTATTCGTATATAAAAAACAAAAGAATAGAAACAACTAACCAGAAAGTTAATATGAATATTTAGAGTCCCCAAAATTAGCATATCGTATCAGATCGCTGTACGTGATGTGCGCGATGCGTGTATCCGAAAAAAAAATCTTTTTTTGCCCAGATCTAGTCTGCGCAGATTATTAATTATCCTTTGTCCATTTCAGGCAGACTATATAAGAACACGAAAACACGAGCGTGTCGTTATTCGACTAGCGTCAAGCATACTGCAACGTCAAGCAGGTTTTAAAATCGAACAGAGCATATTCAGTGAAATCGACAGTGAGTGAATTCCAATAGAAATAGTCTGTATATTGATAACGTCGCGGATAAAGAAGCATCATAAAATGTGGTTTTCCAATAAAATGTGTAAGAGCAAAGCACGTCTTGACGGCAAAACTGTTGTGATAACGGGAGCAAGTGATGGTATTGGCAAGGAGACTGCCAGAGATTTATATGCGAGAGGTGATTTTACTGAAATGATAATTCTCTCTCTCTCTCTCAAGTTACCCTAAACTTTGAAATTTTAGTTGATATTATATAGTATTAATGTAATATAAATTTACAAGAAATAATTTATTTTAGGTTCTTATCAAGTATACACTAAAGACAAACGAAATCATGAGACAATAAAACGATCCATGGAGATAATAAAACTTTTTGCAGTAAAACTTTTTTAGTTTGATAAATAAAACTTTTGCGCAAACTTTTTTAGTTTGACACCGACCTTTGACTTGGAGTGACTGCTCTCACATTTCTCGGTTTCGACAAGTTTCGTTTCGGGGTTACATCCTACGATTCTTAATTAATTTATACACAAGAATGGACTGCTGTTCTCGCACAATGATTTCTGGAAAATGTGTTAACTGCAAAAAGTTTTAGATATTGTCTCCATGGATACGCCAATACGTGTAAATATCTCAATACCATTCGCGGACAGTTTTTCATTTTGACTAAAATTTCTAGATAATATTCTTTTAAATATACTGCGCACATTATGTACGGCGCCTGGCTCCAATTGCCTATTGTTCGTTGTGTGTTGTAAAATTTCTTGCTTTTAGATTTTGAATTTTCAGGCAGATTCTCGTACTAACAAGATGCTTTGAGTGGCTATTTTTTAAATTTTTTCACAGTCAATTTTTTGTATAATATATTTTTTTTCGCTTTTTTTCCCTCTTGGTTCTTGTGCGATATTCGTTTCTTCTATATCATGATTTTGTTTGTTTTTAGTGTATATTTGATAAGGACCCAAAACAAGGGTCAAAACGTCGGATATCTGAACATAATATAATAAAGCGCCAGTTCGATCAAAATAAATTATTTCTTGTTAATCACTACTGGCGAAGAAAATAATTTAATCTTGCAATATAAATTTTTTATTAATCAAGAAATGGCAGTGTTATGTGTCACTATTATATAACCATATAACAACATTTTATGAGAGAAACATTATATTTATTTCTTTACTAGAATATTTAGCTCTTTCGGTTATCTTTGCTTTATTTAGAATTCCACAAAAATTTTTTTTATAACTGTAAACAAAACATATATTCTTAAACACATTCTTATAAATAACGTATGCATTTAGGCGCTAGAGTAATTCTGGCTTGTAGAAATACAGAAAAGACAAATAAAGCAGTTGAAGATATAAAGAACAATCCACCTTCATGGTAAATATATAAACTTGCATCATAAGAGACAATTAATAACTATCGTATTTGCGCGAATTCATCATTTCTCTGTCTTTATAAAACTGTATTTATCTTAATTAAACTTTTTCATGTTGGACCAAATGCAGGCGATGTGGTAAATCTATAAATCAATGGTTTTTTAGGATGACAAAATATGAATATGAAAATAACGTAGGTGAGCTTGCGATTTATTTTCTGGATCTACGTAGTATTAAGAGCGTGAGAGATTGTGCTAAAAACTTGCTGACAAACGAAGCAGCTATTCACATACTCATAAATAATGCCGGTGTGGCTGCGTCTCCGTACGAGAAGACGGAGGATGGAAATGAGACGACACTACAAGTCAACTATCTTAGCCATTTTCTTTTGACACTTCTGTTACTGCCAAAAATGCAATCGTCTTCTCCCAATTGCAGAATAGTCAATGTCTCATCACATACATATATTTGTATGTAAAGCATGTATGATATTGTGGTAGCTTTAAAAATAAAGTAGAATGGTTATCATTTACGTCCAGTTCTTGTTGAAAGTACAATTGTAACAGAAACATTTTATTATAGTTGCTGACATAGATTTCAATGATATTAATATGGAAAAGTCTTATACACCATTTAAAAGTTATACACAAAGTAAATTGGCGAACATTCTGTTCACCAAAGAACTCGCTCGTCGATTGAAAGGTATGTCCAAAAAGCAAACGTTATGGATTGGGATAGATCACATTTATTTAATATTTGCTAATTAATACTTAACAGTCACTAATCGATAGTTATTGATTTTTTATAAAAGACAGAGAAAGTATATAAAGATAAATCTTTACATAAAGATTTCTATTTTTAGAAGCAAATATTCACGGGATAAACATATACTCTTTACATCCTGGTGTAATTCCGACTGAAATATATCGGCATTGCAGTAGTACAGTATTTCCAGGTGCAACTTTTTGTTTTAAGTCCTGTGCGCAATTATTTTGTAAAAATGTAGTACAAGGTGCACAAACAACAATATATTGTTCAGTTGATGAAGAGGTGGCCAACGAGACTGGACTTTATTATTCGTAAGAATACACTATATACTATACAAAATTATTTGTATACAGAATATTATAATAGTAAAATTCCGCATTGTTTTTTTTTTATATTTTGTGGTATATACATAGAAACTGCGGTGTTGCCACTACATATCGGAAGGCAAACGATCATCAGCACACCGAAAAATTGTGGAATGTAGCCTGTCGTCTTTTGCATCTAGAACCTGAAGAAGATTTTACCAAATTTTTGGAAACCGTTTCATGTCAAATGCTTTGAAGAGATTTTTTTATTTATAAGCAAATTATTGCGGAAATTTTTAAAAAGATTTACCAATTAAATTAGCTAATAGTTATACTACATATTATTTGTATATAAATGAAAAAATACACGCAGCTAAAAAGTTAATATTGATCTTTTAATTGTAAGTATGTAAAACTTTAGATCGTGGAACGTGTGCGCGTGTGCGTGCCGTTCTAAAGAAAAAAGTATGTAATTCTTTTTTCACAGATCAAGACCTGCGCAGATATTGTCAGCGCAGATTGAATAATTACCTCATCCTAGCTTTGTGCAGTCTATATAAAAACAATGTGGGTCTTCAATAAAATGTGTAGGAGCAAAGCACGTCTTGACTGCAAAACTGTTGTAATAACGGGAGCAAGTGATGGTATCGGTAAGGAGACTGCCAGAGACTTACGCGAGAGGTGATTTTATTAAAATGATAATTCAAGTTACCCTTCAAAATTTAAGTTGATATTATATAGAGAGTATTAACGTAATATAAATTTGTTATTAATCAAGAGATGACAATGCCAAGTGTCATTGTTAGATATACAACCATATTGTTATATAACGATACTTTATGAGAGAAATGCTATTCATTTCTTTACTAAAATATTAGGCACTTTTGGTTATTTTTGTTTTATTTAGGTTTCCATAAAATTTTTTTACAACTCTATAAATAAAAAATATACTTTTAAACACTTTCCTATAAATAATTTATGCATTCAGGCGCTAGAGTAATTCTGGCTTGTAGAAATATGGAAAAAGCAAATAAAGCAGTGGAAGATATAAAGAACAATCCACCTTCATGGTAATATACATATACAAGCTTGTATCATAAGAGGCAACTAAATTAATTACACTATTTGCTTGAATTCATTATTTTTCTGTCTTTATAAAACTATATTTATATTAACCATTTATTGCCCTCGTTCAGCAAACAAACTTTAGTGCTCTCGACTCGTATGAGCATCACGCTGCGTGTCACTGTATTAGTGCAACTTTTGCCATATAATTTTCTCACATTTAGATCAATACAGTCCTTGTAAGAACAAGATATACTGAACTCTATACTGGAATGAGTGATCTATTGTTCTGGCTGTCGCCAATAAGAGGTGCTTTCGGATATACTCTTCTCTCTTTTTGTAGTACTACCTCAATAGTCCATCGCACTGAGAATATAATTTTTTTGTGATTTTTATGCGATTGACCAATCAGGTAATACTAGAAAAAGAGAAGAGTATATATAACACCCAAAAGCACCTTTCTGTCGGCGAGAGTCAGAATAATTGATCACTCATTCCGGTATATATAAAGTTCACTAAGAAGAGAATGAGACAGCGATCTGTGACAGTAAAGCTTAAGTTTTGTAACAGTGTGAGTCGCGTCGACTGTACGTATATATTTGCTCTCACCATGAGCGCCGCTCTTACAATCAGATATATCGCGCGTTAACACTTTCAAAGACTAATCTAAAAATTGTATTAACGAAACTTTGGAAAAAACCATAAAGATATAATCAGTATAAAGAAGGTTGTAAGTAAAAAATCAAAGTTTTAGAGTCAACTTTTATGTTATATCTATGCAGTTAAAAAAATTAAATATAAATTGAACGTTTGCCTCATACGAAGGCAAGGGAGGGTTAATTAATTCAACTTTTGCATGTTAAAAAAAATGACGATGGGGTCTATAAATCAATGACCGGCTACTTTTAGGAAGACAAAGGATAAATATAAAAATAACGTAGGTAAGCTTGCGATTTATTTTCTGGATCTACGTAGTTTTAAAAGCGTGAAAGATTGTGCTAAAAACTTGCTAACAAACGAAGCAGCTATTCACATACTCATAAATAATGCCGGTGTGGCTGCGTCTCCGTACGAAAAGACGGAGGATGGAAATTCGAGGCGACACTACAAATCAACTATCTTAGCCATTTTCTTTTGACACTTCTGTTACTACCAAAAATGC
Source organism: Leptothorax acervorum (assembly GCA_035220615.1). Taxonomy (NCBI): domain Eukaryota; kingdom Metazoa; phylum Arthropoda; class Insecta; order Hymenoptera; family Formicidae; genus Leptothorax; species Leptothorax acervorum. Next base: position 47,258 of record JASTWQ010000139.1, on the reverse strand, counting down.
AATCGTCTTCTCTCAGTTGCAGAATAGTCAATGTCTCATCACTTACATATATTTATATGTAAACCATGTATGATATATTGTGGTAGCTTTAAAAATAAAATAGAATGTTTATCTTTACGTCCAGTTCTTGTTGAAAGTACAATCGTAACAGAAACATTTAATTATTATAGTTGCTGACATAGATTTTGATGATATTAATATGGTAGTCTTATGCACCACTTAAAAGTTACGTACAAAGTAAATTGGCGAACATACTGTTCACTAAGGAACTCGCTCGTTGATTGAAAGGTATGTCCACAAAATAAAAGTTATGGATTGGGATAGATCACATTTATTTAATATTGGCTAATTAATATTTAATAATTGCTAATCAGTTGTTAACGGTTTATTTTTCAATAAAGAAAATGCACAAAGGATAGATTTTATACAAAGTATAGTTGTAAATATAGTTATATTTCGATTTTTAGAGGCAAATATTTACGGAATAAATGTGTACTCTGTACATCCTGGTGTTATACCGACTGAAGTATTATGGCATGTCAATAACGCAGTATGTCCAACTTTTTTTTCACTTTAGGACAATTGTTTTTTAAAAATGCTGAACAAGGAGCGTAAACTACAATATATTGTTCTGTGGATGAAAAGGCAGCTAATGAGACCAGTCTTTTTTATTCGTAAGAATACGCCAATATGTACCACACAAATTATTTTTATGCATAATATTTTAATAACGTAATTACACATTATGTTTATTTTTTTATATTTAGAGACTGTGACGTGGCCACTACATATCGGAAGGCAAACGATCGCCAGTACGCCGAAAAATTGTAGAATGTATCCTGTCGTCTTTTACTTTTGGAACCAGAAGAAGATTTTACCACATTTTTGGAAACCGTTTTACGTCAAATGTTGTAGAAACATTTCTTTATTCTTAAGCGAATTGTCGCGGAAATTTTTACTAAATTGTGTTGCTAATTTTTACAAAACCATGTTTTTATTTTTAATAAATAAAATGTTTAATAAAATAATTAAAGATAAAAAATATAATAGATTTACAACAAATACTTTATTATTTAATTCATATGCCTTAAACTCAAATTACAAAATTACAAACTATGAGAAATAGATAGTTATAATGTCTAGATAAATATCTTAATAACGGACAGATCGTATTTGTTTTTTCAAGAAAGAAAATGTTGTCGTTTTTTTATTATCTCTCAACATATGTAAAGTTGTTCCATTGTATATTATTTATTATTTGTCATTGTATTAAGTACTTCACATTGCTATGATCGGACAAAGATCAACGAATTACATAAATTTTAATCTTGACGCACAATTTAAAAGTATTGATAATGTTTTGCAAAAGTATTAATAAAAGATGTTTAATGAAAGAATTATGTAAAGTACAGCATATTAATTTTGTTACATGAATTTTATTCAAGTTTGTCAAGTTTGTCAAGTTTGTCAATGCAGAAAAAGACAAAAGCAAGACACCTTTTTTATTATCAATAAATAGAATAAATAAGTTAATAATGTTTAGTAGTATTTTACAATATTACGTATAATTTTCATTAAACAATCATTATTGCATTATTCATGGCATATATTGTTATTGAACTGCGCATTGAGACTTTGAGGCTGTTACGAGAGTTACGGAATGCAATACAGCTCGAATGAGGCAAAATCAGATATAGAACCTTTTGAATCTTCGACCGCGAGTGTGTGAATAACCGAATGCCTTAAATTCTCGCCGGGAACTTAAGGAATTCGATTATTCACCTGTCCACTGCGGTTGACAGCGCGTTTGAACTTGACTTAATCAAACTCGAGGAAGAGCAACAAGCTTTAATTTAAGGCTAAGTATGGGGCATTTTAAAAGTCTTTCGCACATCGGGTTCGTCAGCTACGAATCTTCAAAAATGATTAAATACGCGTTTTTGGGGGGTCCCATTTTTCTCGCAAACCTGACGTGATAGGACACTTTTGCTTGCGGTTTCGGATTCAACGCACAAAAAGCTATAAGAAACTACCGTTCTTTTCCGGACCACAAAAATCATGTAGACTTGTGTTATCGTTATCCCAAATTACAATGCAAATAAATTTAAAGTATTATAGAAAAGATTTTTGCAGCGAGTAGGATCAAAGGTTGCAATTTTTAAATAATGTAAATATTTTAAAAAGTAAATACGCATTTTAAGATAAAATAATTATAATATAAAAAAAAACAATAAACAAAAGATATAAGGCTCTAACAATAATAAACAACGAAGAATAGGGCTAATGAGAGCCAACGCAGGTTATTTTTGCGAACAAAATTATAATATAATTTTATATAGGTATATATTCAAAAATTTAAGAACGTGTAAAGGAAGGAGGGTTAAGGTGACGCAAACCCCCTCCTTTTTGGGGGGGGAGGGGGGAGGTACCCTATATTATAGCGCTTGACAAGGGAAGTTCAGTGGTGATACTCTCTCTTGTTAACTCTCACCCGTTAAACCCCCAATAGGCCAGTCATATTAGACTAATTTAGGGGGTTAACCTTCCAATTACTCTTTTCAGGTTGCAACCACCATGAATCGCTTTGATTCAAGGTGCTGTAAGTGGGATTAATTTTGCTTCGCATAATTAATGCGCATTAAAAAGTTATTAACAATATTATTAACAAAAAACGCGATTTTTTTTATTTTTTCTCAAATATCTCGAAAACTAAGCAAGATAGGGTAACTAACTATACGTACCTTTTTTGTAGAGCGTAAAATTATCTACAATAATGATCCGAACAACATTTATCGTCAAGTCAGTCGTTTAGCTTGCACGCGCCGTCAAAGTACGAGACTCGAATCTCGAAAACCCTCGATTTCATCGTTTTTTTGATGTTGCGTCGGTGATTTTTTTCAGTCATTTAAAATGGAATTAAAAAATCACACATCATCTGAGAACTACAAAGAATACTTTTCAGGGTGTAATCGATTTTTTAGACCCTTTTTCTTTAGTTTGTAGCTATGTAAGCAAAAAATTTTGATTTTTTGGACTACTCTTAGTTTTTCGCTGTTTTCAGGCCTTAGAATTTATTTGAGACGAATTTTATCGTATGCATCTTGTTGTGGACAAAATTTGCAACAAAAAAGAACGCTTGTATTTTTTTCGTACGACAAACGCTGATTTTTTTATTGACGCGCAAGGTTATCCAATATTGCGTACAGGTCGGATAACGCTTGTTTTACACTAAAATAATTATTTTTTATTAAAATTTACGTAATTTTTCGCATTATTATTGAACCATATTGCAAAGCCGTTTTCAACACATTCTCTCATGTTTACTTATTTATTAACAAATTGTTTATTTAAAAATTATTATAAACAATTAAAAAAACATGTTATATTCGTTGTACTCGTCGTCTTATTTTAACTCGAAAAATGTTTTAAAAAAATTTATTTATGTTATTTATAACATTTATTCAAACATACAGTGCATCTTTTGACTATTTTTCGCACCATCTCTGAGCCAATGGTGCGTTTTTTGTGGTTTTCCCAGTAGGCCTAATCCACAAGCATTGAATATATGTTCTTTCTATGTGATAATTATTTTGACATTCCTTGGATACTAAAATTATCCAACACGCAGATGTTGATGAATATTAACATTTGCCTCAAGATCATCAAAAAGTCGTACGTTTTTCAGTAAATTCGGGGTTTTTTTTTTAAGGAAAATGGAAAATGCTATTTTTCCATCGTAAAAAAAAAAGCCATTTTTTCCTTGTTGGAAAATGGAATGGAATGGAATGTGTTGAAAACGGCTTTGCAATATGGTTCAATAATAATGCGAAAAATTACGTAAATTTTAATAAAAAATAATTATTTTAGTGTAAAACAAGCGTTATCCGACCTATGCGCAATATTAGATAACTTTGCGCGTCAATAAAAAAATCAGCGTTCGTCGTACGAAAAAAATACAAGGGTCCTTTTTTGTTGCAAATTTCGTCCACAACAAGATGCATACGATAAAATTCGTCTCAAATAAATTCTAAGGTCTGAAAACAGCAAAAAACTAAGAGTAGTCCAAAAAATCAAAATTTTTTGCTTACATAGCTACAAACTAAAAAAAAAGGGTCTAAAAAATTGGTTACACCCTGAAAAGTATTCTTTGTAGTTCTCAAATGATGTGTGATTTTTTGGGAATTTTTAATTCCATTTTAAATGACTGAAAAAAATCACCGACGCAACATCAAAAAAACGATGAAATCGAGGGTTTTCGAGATTCGAATCTCGGACTTTGACGGCGCGTGCAAGCTAAACGACTGACTTGACGATAAATGTTGTTCAGATCATTATTGTAGATAATTTTACGCTCTACAAAAAAGGTACGTATAGTTAGTTACCCTATCTTGCTTAGTTTTCGAGATATTTGAGAAAAAATAAAAAAAAATCGCGTTTTTTGTTGATAATATTGTTAATAACTTTTTAATGCGCATTAATTATGCGAAGCAAAATTAATCCCACTTACAGCACCTTAAATCAAAGCGATTCATGGTGGTTGCAACCTGAAAAGAGTAATTGGAAGGTTCGATGTCTAATATGACTGGCCTACAAGGGGGAAAATGTAAAATAATCTAAAAAAAAAATAAATATTTGTACATTTAATCACTTTTTAACCCTCTACGGGTAGTAATTAAAAGTATATGCGGGGGGGGCCTTCGCCTCTCTTTTATCCTGCACCTTGACCGCTTGTGGTATATGCGGGGGGCTCAACTTCCAAAAAAACTGACCTAACCCAACCCGATTGTTGTGTGGGTGGAGAAGTGCGTGCGTGGATGCAGTAGGTTCCGGCCCCCTGCGGGGGGGGGGGGGCTTGCATTGGTGTGCGTACGCATGGTAGGACCCGTACGCAAGGTAGGACGTTCCATTTACCCGACATGTAAGATCTGTATATCTATTAAAGCTTCGCCTTACTATTCTAAATAGATGAGTCTACCATACACTAAAAATATTGATACTGAAAAGATTAGCGAATCCCCGTACCAAGGTAGGACGTTCCATTCACCCGACATGTAAGATCTGTATATCTATTAAATCTTCGCCTTACTAAATAGATGAGTCTACAATATACTAAAAATATTTATACTAAAAAGATTAGCGAGGCCCCGTACGCAAGGTAGGACGTTCCATTCACTTGACGTGTAGAATTTATATATCTATTAAATCTTTGCCTTACTAAACAGATGAGTCTACAATATACTAAAAATAGATACAGAAAAGATTAGCAAGACCCCTACGCAAGGTAGGGCGTTGCCCCTCTCTCCACAACCACCCTTCCTGCCAGCGCCTGTTTCACATTTTTTTCTACCAGATTAAGTCTTGTTTTCGTAATGGATGTTGCTTTTGCAATAGAAAAGTGTTATATCAAAGTTGGGGGGCTCCGCCCCCCTACCCCCGCCGTGGGGCTTCTCCCCCCTGGACCCCCCTTGGGAGCTTCACCTGGATTTCGCTTTACAACTTAGCATGTAGTACGTGTAAGCAAAACTGCCAATGGGGGGTCCAGAAGGGCTAAGCCCCCGGCGGGGGTAGGGGGGCAGAGCCCCCCGAAAGGAAGTCCAGGGAGGTTCGGGGGGGCCTCGCTTTACAACTTACAAAGTACATACGTGGACAGGGGGCGGGTTCCACACGGTTTGAAGGGGGGCGGGAGGGGTGGGCAAAAGCCTCCCCCCACATATACTTTTAATCACTACCCGTAAAGGGTTAAAAAATGATTAAATGTGCAAATATTTATTTTATAAATTATTTTACATTTTCTTCCTTAGGGGTTTAACGGGTGAGAGTTAACAAGGGAGAGTACCACCACTAAACTTCTCTTGTCAAGCGCTACAATATTGGGTACCTCCCCTCCCTCCCCCAAGGGGGGGGGGGGGGTTTGCTTCACCCCAACCGGAAGGAGTGTAAAAGTGGCCGTTTTGTGCCCCGGTGGGGAACCTGTAAAACATTTTTTTCCACCTTATTTGAAATTGAAATAAAAAGGAAATAATGGTCATTTACCCAGGAAACCACGGGAAATATTTTAAAATCTATAATGAATGTGTTTAAAACGTCTGTTAAAATAGCTGTGTTTGAGCGGTTGGTAATTATTTAGATTAACTTATCCTTCTCCAATGACCTTGGCCTTGACATATGTTATCAAGGTCACCCTCCTGAATGACCTACAGAAGGTTTTAGCCGTCGCTCATTTTTTATTAAAAAGTTATTAACAAAAAAATTTTTTAAATACATATTGCAGTTATTTTGAGTATTAAAAGACATAAACGACTAATATACCAAAGTACATGTGTGTGCGGGGGGAGGGGGAGTCGCCTCCTCGGACCCCCCTACAGAGGTGAGTGTTGGGTGGATTTTGCTTCAATTTGCAAAGTACATGCGTGTGCGGGAGGCTCCGCCCTCTTTCCGGACCCCCCTACAAAGGTCGGTGTGGGACCCTCGATTTAACTTACAAAGTAAATGCATGGGTTGGGGGGTGCAAGGGGAAGGCGTCCACGGATGTATTTTGGCCTCGCTTTGTCTTGCAAAATACATGTGTGGGCAGCTTTGCCTTCCCCTTGCACCCCCCAACCCATGCATGTACTTTGCAAATTAAAGTGCGAGGTCCACCCCATACCGACCTCTGCAGGGGGGTCCGAGAAGGCAACCCCCTCCCCCCCTCCTCCCGCACACGCAAGTACTTTGGTATATTAGTCGCTTATGTCTTTTAATACTCAAAATAACTGCAATATGTATTTTTCAAACTTTTTTTGTTAATAACTTTTTAATAGAAAATGAGCGACGGCTAAAACCTTCTGTAGGTCACTCGGGAGGGTGACATTGATAACATATGTCAAGGCCAAGGTCATTGAAGGAGGATAAGTTAATTTAAATAATTATCAACAGCTATTTTAACAGACGTCTTAAACACATTTATTATGGATTTTAAAATATTTTCCGTGGTTTCCTGGGTAAATGACTATTATTTCCTTCTTATTTCAACCTCAAATAAGGTGGAAAAAAATGTTTTACAGGTTCCCCATCGGGGCACAAATCGGCCACTTTTACACTCCCTCCTTAAATATTTGAATAACTTAACGCCAAACGTATCCATATTCAGCTTGTATTCTATGTATTCTAACGAAAGAATCTGTTGACTTTATCTGACAAGAATAGTCCAAGCGGCAACCGTACAAAACCCTACGTCGAGTACAAGAACAAAATATATGTATATCGAAAGTATAATGATATAGATACATAAAACCGCCGGTCTGCCTTAATTTTGATGGCCGCGATATTATCAAAAAACGTCACTTACTGCATACGCTTACAGCTATTTGATCTATATTTATTTGCTTTTTATGCTTTAAGAAAATGTTTATCTGAAACAAATAATGTCAATATTCAAAGAACGTTTACGGAATAAGGATTATAACTTATTCCTTCCTTATAAAAGAAAATGCTTAGTATAATATTATCACGCAAGAGTTTTTCACTTTTTATCATTTAGAATTTAAAAGAGATAAATATAATTTTATTCATTTATATTCAATATGTACACGCAATACGCGCGCGCGTGCGTATAAAATTTTTGACTCACAATTAGTGTTATTTTTCGCACGTAAGTGCCAATAACTTTGTAACGATTGATCTTAGGCTACATGTTTATTGGAACTTTTCGGCTTAAAAAAACGTCAAGAACACATTCTTAAGCTATGTACATCCTATCGCGGGACACCCTGTATATACATACAATACACATGTATATGTATACATATATCAAATCTCTAGAACTATTTGTGGTAGAAAACACGAAATAATGCGCAGAATATTATGTAAGATTGAGAGAGCAAGCACACAATAATATGCAATAATTTGCATCTGCTTCATAATATATGGCAGTGACATAAAGATATAATACATACATTGCATTATATGTTTAATCTAACGGAATGTATAAAATACATACATTGCATTATATCTTTTATTTAAAATGCAAAGTAAAATATATTTCGTTATATTTTTAATCTCTAAATCAATGTAAAATACATTGTATATATATCTTTACGCCATTGTATATATTTTTATGCCTTATTGTATATATCTTTCTGCCGTATAACGAATATTATTGCACACGCATATTTTATTGTATGTATTGTTTGCTTGCTCTTTCAACCTTATTACATATTCCTGCACATCATTTCCTGTTTCTAAAATCAAAAGTAGTATTAAAAGATTCATGCAAACTTTACTCGCATGTTTATATATCGATATAAATAAAATTCATAGTCGGCGACCTCAGTTGTCGGACGTGTTTGGACGTGTTTAGACGTGTTTGGACGTGTCTCGTCCAGAAAGATTTTTTTGAATATTGCCGTTGTGCCTTTGTGCCTCTGTGCATCGCATATCTTAGCCTGAGGGTAAATCCCGTAATCGGGTCTCTCTAAAGAGGCTACACCATTTGGTTTTACATATTTCGATTATTCTGTCTGTCTATTTCTGAGAAGTCGTTGGCCGTATTGCACCAAAAGGAAGCAGGCGCCATTATTATTAAAGAAGAAAAAGAAGATCGACATAAAAGAGTAGCAACGATTCAAAGTGCTTCAATACCTAAGTGTTGTATTGCTCAGTTGTTATTGCTTATACCAGCTTTGTTTTAAACCTAATAAATAAGATGACAATTGATCCGGCCAAATCGATTCCTGCATTTTACGCTGGACAAAGTATATTTTTGACAGGTGCGACAGGATTTCTGGGTAAAGTGTTTATCGAAAAAGTATTGCGATCTTGTCCAGATGTTCGTGAAATATTCTTATTAATGCGTTCAAGAAAAGGAATAAATATTAACCAAAGACTTGAACAAATGTTAAAATTACCGGTAAGTTTGATATGAAAACAGAGACTTTTTGTAACAACGCATTTCTTTAACATTTTTAAGATCTTTAATTTATTATATCACATTTAAACGTATGATAAAACAATGTTGTTGTAAACGCCATTAGACACGTTATATACTCTTTAAATGTAAATTTATTTAAAACATCTTAAAAATTATTGTAAACATGGTAAATATACCGATAAATATACCAATAACCTATAGGTTAGTGACGCGCTTTACAAGTATGTGCTTTGTAAGTTGAAGCACATACTCTCTATTCTCTGCTTTAAATAACTTTTCATAATATACCAACAATTCGCTACTTTAACTAAATTTCCTTTGTTCATACATGTACTATTTCTACATAAATATCAGTCATTTATGTCTATTAGTAGGGGAGACCGGGGCAAATCGGTCAGGTTTTTTTCGGTGCCGATTTTTAACAACAAAATAAATAATTTTAGTTAAATGTGGTATACCATTTTTAAGAGTGAACCTTTAGCTACAAAATTTATGTAAGAAATTTTTGTCCACGTCGCTTTGTTTAACCGGTATAGAGCAAAAACGACAACGGTGGAAAAATTGAAATCTCAAAAATGCCGGGGTAAAACTGTCACTCCATAAATACATAATTCCGATTATGAAAACTAGATAGGATACATTTTATTAATTATTTGGTAATAGAAGAATGTAAACATTTATTAATTAGTGTTAAAAAATTTTATTATTTTGTGTTTTTGTGTGTGTGTACGGATTCTATAACTCAAGAACTAATCAACCAAATATTAAAGAAAAATATATGAAATAGGGGTAGAAAAGACTGAAAAATATAATAAAATTATAAAATTTGCCAATATTATAAAAGTCCACCCCGGGTGCTTACTGACCGATTTGCCCCAAACACAAGTTTCAGGTTTCATCGCCACGAAATATTAGACATGAACGATAATGAAAAAACTACACTGGATTCGTGTTCAGCATGCATTACTCTTTATAATCACGTACCTGGAGATTTGGAGAGCAAATATTATTGTAGATATTACACAATTTCCACGCGCAGAAAATTTCACTTTCACCTTCCGAAAACACGTTTGCCCTCGTAAAAATCATAACACGGCAGGTAATCTGCCGAAACTCCGTTGGTCACATGGGTACCATAAGACGTGTTTACAATGTTAATAGCGAGTTCGCACAATATACAGGTTCCGAGATATTTGATTTGACACTTTTACCCCGTTGACCGATTTGCCCCGGTCTCCCCTACTCAAAATAACTGCTATACTTGTCAAACTTTTTTTGTTAATAACTTTTTAACAAACAACGAGCGACGGCTAAAAACTTTTGAAGGTCACTTAGGGTCATGACCTTGACAAAATATGTCAAGGTCAAGGTTATCGGGAGATGGTCCCCTGATCGGTATATTTACCAATACTTTATTATAGTGTTTGGAAAAGCTCTCGAAAAAATCTCTAAGAATATGCAATAAAAAATAGGGATTTCAATTAAAGGAGTTAAAGGAGAAACTTATTTAATCCTTAAATGAACATTTTAAAATAAAAAAATTTGTATAAAAGGTGGATCCTTTAGATATCAGTCTATTTCTAATTCTATTATATTCTTCAGACTTTTCTACCCCTATTTCATATATAATTCTTTAATATTTGGTTGATTAGTTCTTGAAATAGGGACGTTTAAAATTTCGGGGTATCCGTAAATAAATAGGAGCCTTATAAAACTGAGTCTAATTAACCAAATCTTAAAGACTTATACATATATGAAATAGCGATAGAAAAGACTGAAGAATATAATAAAATTAGAAATATACCGATATCTCCAAATGTGCGAAAGTTACAGTATCCACGAACATTTCTCTACAAAATCAAAATTTGATTTAAAAAAAAACCCCTTTACCGATCATTACCAAATTCAATCCCAACCTTCCTTACATGATACTCTATCGATAAAAAAAAAATTCATCCCGATATCTCAAAATTTGCGAAAGTTAGAGCAAGGACAACATTTTAGGATACCATACATACATACAGACATTTTTTAGAAAAACGATTTTTCGACGTTTTAGAACATTCTAAGCACATTGGAAACGGCAACTTAAAAAAAGAATTTTCACGAAAACAAAGCTTCCTCTATGAGGAAGCAATTTATACAATATAGTAGAACAATTTGTCTATTTCTAATTCTATTATATTCTTCAGACTTTTCTACCCCTATTTCATATATAATTCTTTAATATTTGGTTGATTAGTTCTTGAAATACGGACGTTTAAAATTTCGGGGTATCCGTAAATAAATAGGAGCCTTATAAAACTGAGTCTAATTAACCAAATCTTAAAGAATTATACATATATGAAATAGCGATAGAAAAGACTGAAGAATATAATAAAATTAGAAATATACCGATATCTCCAAATGTGCGAAAGTTACAGTATCCACGAACATTTCTCTACAAAATCAAAATTTGATTTAAAAAAAAACCCCTTTACCGTATTATTTACGTCGTATTTTTAATAATACTGAAATATTTAATTCTGTATACACTTGAAATTATATATAGGTGTTTGGATTACGCTCCTAATACGTATATATTTTCAAAAAACCTAGCGGAAAGTGTAATACAGGAATATTCTTCTTCTTTGCCTTGCGCGATCTTAAGACCTTCCATTGGTACGTAGCCTTCCTTTTAATTTTTAAAAATAAATCTTAATAAGTTATTATGGAGTATGCGGAATATTTGTATCTATATTGTTATATGACATATGTCACATCGTCTTTAAACATAATATTTATACCAATAGTAGGTATATAACTTCTTGTAAAAATTTTAAGACATTGAAAGTAAATAGAAAGAACATTGCATGCATATTTTAAGTTCAAATATATTTAAAAAGTATACTTATTTTTATGTTTATATTTATGTAATATAGTTCGTCAAAAATGTCTTTTACAAAAGTTTTTATTACTAAATAAATTAACATGCATATTTCTTATAAAAATTAAGTAAACAAAAACTGAATATATGTTTATACGGGCCTACAACTTAATTCTCTCTCTTCATTTTGAACATATGGGCAACAAATAGTTATAGTTAATAGTTAATAATATTACAAGTATTATGTAATAATCTAACATTAATAGACAAATGTATATCATATTTTAGTGAGTCCATCACTAGAAGAGCCAATGCCGGGATGGATAGATAACGTTTATGGTCCAATAGGACTTTACATTGGTGGTGGAAAGAGAGTAATACGAGTAGCCTGTTGTAATAAATATGTAACTGAATATGCCACCCCAGTAGATATTGTCATCAAAGCTGTTATTGATGTATCTTGGAAGCTAGGATTAACAACGTATGATCATCAACGTTTATACGCATGAATCTTTTACCGTATTAAGTTATAAATACAAAAACTTTTCTCTCTTCTCTATTTAAAATTCCATTCACCCATGTTTACAATATATGGTAGTATGCATCTTGTTTAATCTATCTTATTAAATCAAAAGAGGAATGCTTTTAGTCGAATTCTAAGCCTATGGTTGCAGATGTTAGTATTATGCAATATTATGCAACATTTACAGTTCGCAATTGTTTAAACATAGGTATACCTTTACTGAATATTTGTAATAAGAATATTGACTTTTCAGTCGTATGCTTATTATATTTATTTTAGTTTTCATTAAAAAATATTGCACTTAAAAGATTGTAAGCATATTCTTTGATAGATTTATTTACATATTCTTCTTATGGAAAATAAAATTAATGCAATTTTTAAATATTTTAATAATGGTTCTTTATGTATTTTTTTTAATTTGCCAAAATATTTTGTAAATTTTGTAAATATTTTCTTATTTTTGAAACTTAAGATTATATTATACGAAATTGCAGATTATACAAAATTCTATGCAAATTGCAAATTTATTATTATTTATTTTATTTATTAATATGCTATTTTGATTATTATATAGCTTTACAGAAAGTTCCACACCTTTTGTTTTGAACTGTACAACTGAGAAACACCTGACACACCATAGTGTTATAAACATGTTATTTACTATCACAAATGAAGTGCCTTTAGAAGGAATTCTCTGAACTCCTAATACAATATTAACCGATAATTTTATTCTGTTTTATATATTAACTATATTATTACATATATTGCCAGCTATGTTAATAGATTTTGTTTTAAAATTCTTTGGACGTCAACCTATGTAAGTTTTAAATTAAGTATTTAAGTACTTTAGCAAATTTAAACTAATTAATTCTTTGCAAGTATTTAATTTAATCGGCAGCATTTTTACTCTGCAAATTAAAATAATATGTTTTTTTCTTTATCTATCTATCTTTTCTACATATTTTGAAAAAATTTTTATATACATATACATATAACAACATATCTATAAAAATGTACACGTTCTTTGCACATGTATTTGATTGTACTTGCGGATTCTGACACAGCAGTAATATGGTTGAAGCTGTGTCGTTGTAACTAACAAGGGAAGGGTACGATGTATTGTTGCTGAGATCTGAATAATACTATTTTATTTGGTTCATAGCAGCTAAAATTTTGCTAGGCACCTTTATTCATCATCCTTAAACCAAATATAATAGTATTGTTCAAGGATGATGAATAAAGGTGCCTAGCAAAATTTTAGCTGCTATGACCCACAGGTGTGAACGGCCCGGTAAAAAATTTTTTATATAAAAATATATAAAAACAAATATATATTATATAATTATATATCAAGCATGTCCATACATGTTTTTTTTCTTTTCTATAATCTCTGTTCGTATATATTACAGGAAAAAGAATTAAAAAAAGGATCTAAAAATAATTAAAAAGATCATTTTTGCATTGCATTTTTTATAAAAAGTGAAATTTGAGGTAATGAGAAAAAATTTGCCTACATATAATCATATATAAATGTAACAGTTATTTTTAGATTTTTCTTTTTATTCTTTTTTCTGTAATATATACGAATAGAGATTATAGAAGAGGAAAATACATGTATGGACATGTATGGACATTTTTGATATATAATTATATATATTTATATATGTTTTCATATGTTTATATATATTTTTATAAGAAAAAAATTTTTTACCAGGGGGTGGGGGAGTACAGGGAAGCTAACGTTACACATCCTGGTTCCGCTAACAAGCAGTATAGATTGGAGGAGTAAATAAAATGTTACCTTTATCTGGTTAACATAATGTTATAATATATGTCATTCTAATATGCATCGTATGTGAAATCAGCGTTTATAAAAATCCATGTGTTTTCTTTGTCTTCTATTGTAGGTACTTACAATCTATCTTTGAAAACTTTATCTTCTGCTATAATAGCGCAAATAAAATTCTAATATAGTGCACTCGAAATAACGTAACAAAATATGGTTACCACTAAATTTTAAGGTGCTATTGACTATACATTATAGCAGAAGATACAGGTCTTCAAAGATAGATTGGAAGTACAATAGAAGACAAAGGAAACACATAAATTTTCATAAACGCTGATTTTACGTAAGATGCATATTAGAATGACATATATTATAATATTATTGTGTTAACCAGATAAAGGTAATAATTTATCTACTCCTCCACTCTATACGGCTTGTTAGTATACCAGGATGTGTAACGTTAGCTCCCCTGTACTCCCCCTTCCCCTGATGGTAAAAATTTTTTTATATAAAAAAAAATAAAAACATAAATATATATAATTATATATCAAATATGTTCATACATGTTCATACTTGTTTTTTTCCTCTTCTATAATCTCTGTTCGTATATGTATATTATCTACAGGAAAAAGAATAAAAAGATGAATCTAAAAATAAATATATATATTTATATACGTTTTTATATATTTTTATATAAAAAATTTCTTACCGGGTCGTCCACACCTGTGGGTCATAGCAGCTAAAATTTTGCTAGGCACCTTTATTTATCATCTTTAAACCAAATATAATAGGATTATTTACATCTCAGCGACAACACATCGTACCTTTCCCTTGTAAGCTGCTTCATATTTATGAGTAACATGAAAATTAGGCTAGTACGACTGACGAGATTACTGTACGTCGCTAATCGTGCTGTATGTTGTTTCTCGTTCCAAGAATGGAAATACAGCAATACGAATATGTTATCTCTGATATCCTTAATACCACCTTATAACCGGAATACGTTTTTATTGGATAATTTCGATTTCGATGTTAGAAGTTATATGAAATAAGTTTTTTATATTTTTTATTTTAAATAATGTTTACAATAAAGACAATTTAAGGCTAATAAATGTTTATTTTACAATATAAAGGAATTGTGCCATTGGTGCGAAACAATTTCTTCTTCACGAAGACATGAATCGATTGGATGCAGCCAAAGCACACAGTAAAAGGTATTATTATAAACAGCATTTAATATTATTTACGCATATTTACAATTGCATTGCATTCAAAAGCTTGGCTCTTATTAGATAACATGTAATCACAGTAGAAAAATATATAGGTAGGGGAGACCGGGGCAAATCGGTCAGGTTTTTTTCGGTTCCAATTTTTAACAACAAAATAAATAATTTTAGTTAAATGTGGTATACCATTTTTAAGAGTGAACCTTTAGCTACAAAATTTATGTAGGAAATTTTTGTCTACGTCGCTTTGTTTAACCGGTATAGAGCAAAAACGACAACGGTGGAAAAATTGAAATCTCAAAAATGCCGGGGTAAAACTGTCACTCCATAAATACATAATTCCGATTATGAAAACTGATAGGATACATTTTATTAATTATTTGGTAATAGAAAAATGTAAACATTTATTAATTAGTGTTAAAAAATTTTATTATTTTGTGTTTTTGTGTGTGTGTACGGATTCTATAACTCAAGAAATAATCAACCAAATATTAAAAAAAAATATATGAAATAGGGGTAGAAAAGACTGAAAAATATAATAAAATTATAAAATTTGCCAATATTATAAAAGTCCACCCCGGGTGCTTACTGACCAATTTGCCCCAAACACAAGTTTCAGGTTTCATCGCCCACAAAATATTAGACATGAACGATAATGAAAAAACTACACTGGATTCGTGTTCAGCATGCATTACTCTTTATAATCACGTACCTGGAGATTTTGAGAGCAAATATTATTGTAGATATTACACAATTTCCACGCGCAGAAAATTTCACTTTCACCTTCCGAAAACACGTTTGCCCTCGTAAAAATCATAACACGGCAGGTAATCTGCCGAAACTCCGTTGGTCACATGGGTACCATAAAACGCGTTTACAATGTTAATAGCGAGTTCGCACAATATACAGGTTCCGAGATATTTGATTTGACACTTTTACCCCGTTGACCGATTTGCCCCGGTCCCCCCTACATCTGATTTTTTGGAAATTATTGGGTAAAACGAATCTAGTGTGTAAAAAAGTAGGTATATGATTTATATAGTTATAATTATGGCAATCACATCTTACAATTAGACAAATATATCAAAAATTTAAAAGTTTATTATAAGTGTATAATTTGTAATATATTATTTATTAATTCAGTGATAGAGTAAGATATTTGTAATAATTACTTATATTAATATTAATTATAAATTACGTATATTATTAATGTGTATTATATGATGTAAATAATTCAGAAAAAAAGACGAAGAGTCATTTATGTGGAAATTTTAGTACATATTATATATAGTTTATACAATTTTTTCTGTTTAAAAGGTATAATAAAACTATAAATTAAAATATGTATAATACATATATTAATTGCATTTATTTTATTTTTAGAGTATACCTGTTCGTCACAGTAGTGGAATGTTTTATCTTTATTGCTGTGCTATGGACATTATACAAGTGGATGTATTTTAATATGTGATCAAATTGTTGACTTGCCCATACTGCCTGTAGAATAAACTGTAATTTATGATAATTAATCACATGTATCGCACAGAAAGGAATTAATTTTTTATCGGATGGTATTTAGCTTGGTAGACTTAATGTATTTTAAAATAACGGGGACATTTTACTATTTAATGTTGACTATTACGCATACTTATGTATATAGATGTAAAAGATATTAAATAAAGTGCAATATACGTTGAAGTAGAATCGTGTATGTTTCTAGTATATAATACGAAAGAAGACTTACAATTATACGCTTTTGCTTAACAAGTTGTCTGCAACAACTTGCAATCGTTTATGGAAAGAACCAAGGTTGCAATATATGTAAATGAACGTATGTATATGGAAGGATTTGCTCTTTGAACTACTGCCAAAAATATCATTATCATTTTAGCCTATGTCATTTTCGGTATTCAGTTCCTGTTAGATGTTTTTACGTTTTCGCCGTGTGTCGAAGACTGTGTTGCGCTGTAACTTTTATGTTTTGTATCCTCTGGAGAAATATTAAATTAATTTTATTTGGATTTATTGATTTAATTTTATTTTTAAATAAAGTTATGTCGTTTTTATTATCCTTTATTTGCAATTACATCTGTAGTTAAACACATTATTTTTTTACGCATTATTTTACTTTACTTATTTTATGTTATGTTGATACATGGTAAAAAACACCGCAGATACGTATATATTTTATACATAGCATAAGTATAATTTATTATAAATATGTGATAGAAAAAGTGAGCTTTACATTTTCCTCTTCTTCAACGGCAGCAAAATAATTTATAAATTTACTTTTGTAATCGTTAGACACGAACAATGTCTTTCAATTGAACCTCTCGCTGCTTCTCGTTCTTCGCGAGCAATACCCCGTTGAAAAGATCCAGATGGAAATCCAGATGGTAATCTACATGGATAACTAGATAAATATATATGTGGATTCCTATGGATTTCGGATGGTTTTGTGTGGATTTCCTATGGTTATCCAGATGGAAAACCGTACTGAAAAGGTACATATGAGATTCATATGGTTATATATATGGCTAACCATATAGATTTCCACCTGGTATCCCAGATCGGATTTGTATGGTTTTCCACATGGTTATCCACATGTATAACCAGCTGCATTTTTTGGATGGCACTTCGTATGGTTTTTTATATGGTTTTTCACATGGTTTCCATATAATTTCTCATATAATTTTCCACATGGTTTTCTATATCGGTTTTTGACAAAACAATTCACTATTATCAACGTTCTTTTTAAAATAAAATCCAGGTTATTAGATAAATATTGTCAAAATCAACATGGATATCCAAATGGACTGTTACAAAAAGTAAATGATTATCCACAAGTTTTTTAGAAAATACAGATAGATTTCCATGTAGATTTTGATAAAATTCTTCTAGCTATGATGGATTTTATAAAAATTTTGTCGATATTCTGGTACAAAAATCTACGTGGATCTTGTAAAATGTATAATACATTAGATATTCAATGATATTTTATTTGTAAAAATTCTACTCTTTATCGTAACATGATATTTAAAAAATCTGATATTGAAAGTTTATTTTTTCATATAAGTATTTAATGACTTAACTTAAACTTTACATAATATACATAAGTTATACATAATTATTAAATGTGTAAAATACAAATATAAAATAATAAATATAAAATTATTAAAATACGTAAATGTTATTATGTAATACATGATATTATGTAATACATAATTAATATAATATAAATATGCAGTTTATTAGATCTAAAATATACATAGTTCTACAAATACAGCATTGACTTTTTGACAGCATTACAATTTTTGTTTTCAACGAGAAAGTACTAAGAAAACGTTATTAAACAATAAAAACTTTTTTAACATTAACATTATTAACATCTTTACACATAATTTTTTCACTTGTAGTTTATGAATACATTTTCTAGAAACAATATTTCATCCAATTACTTATTTTATTCTGTAAAATTTTTTACCGATTTTTACATTTATCTGTACCAATGCATATTGGGTATACCTGATATATACTGCTGTCGGTGAACAGTCATGATAACACACAATTTTTCAACATTTCTTGTTTCTAAAAATTCAACAATGGGGTTAATATTCATAATTTTTTTTATGCTTGTAAATTCTTCAGAGAAACAGTTTTCTACGTTTATCTTTTTATATACAGTGTATTCATTATTGTTAGCGTCATCAACGATAAATTGTTGTATGTGGATAAAATGACCATTCACCGTTTGGGCAAATGAATTATCGGATCGATAACAAACATTATTTGCAGACTTGAATAAACACTTATTTTTTACCATTCTTCCGTATGCCCTAGTACGCTCTATACACAAATTTAATTGATTTATTATTATAGGATCTACTCGTAATTCTTTCCCGAAATATCTGTTTATTCCAAATTTTTCAGTTCTTATTGTGCATCTATTTTGTAAGTAATAGCAATAGTCTAATACAGGTGAAAAATCTTTCGCTAAAACATGTCTTTCTAACATCATAATACTTTGCTTAATTGAAAGAGTTCTACATATTTGACTTAAGACTCCTTTAGCGGCATGCACGCATTTTATAATGTGCCCGTTGCCAGATTCAAATGGATAACAAGAATGTGACCAAAGTGGCCCCCAATCAGCAACACTCTGTGAAAGATGACTGACTTGATGGACATTAAAAGACATCGCACTCTCTCCATAATAATATTGTGTTAAGGCAACAAATCTTCTTAAAAGTTTATCTGCTCTACGTAATTCAGCATCACTAATGGAAGGTTTTAATAACAAATAATACCCTTCTACTAATAAAGACCAGTGCTGCACATAATTTTGGAAATTAGGTACTTGTGATAATACAGGCAAACTATAGAATAACAGCCAATTTTCCCACTCCGCAGCATTCCAATATTTACGATGGTAGATCGATCGCGATAATCGAACGAGTTTAGTTGGCACCTTGAAGGCTTTTATTTGCTTATCAATAATATCTATGTAAGAATTTGAAATTGAGTATGGCATATTTGATGAATCGAGCCAATATTCTGCGAATTGTTTTGCAATACCCAAATCTATGCAATGCATAGGGTCTGGTACAAAACCATCGATGATATCAAACTCTCTTAAATTCAATAATGGTGAAGCTTTCTTAATACCGAAAACCGATGTATTTGTATTTACTGTTTCTTGAATATGCTGTAGAGTTTGTTCGGCTGTTTTTCTGGCTGGAATTTCATTGAGTAAAGTGTATTTTACACTTGTGCCTTTATTGTAACGAACTGGTATTCCTGGATGGAGACACCAGTTACATCCATAGTACCCGTTAAACTGAGTTGTACCTTGCATTGTTGGCCGTGCTACAGCATCAACACAACAGCACAAGGCATATAAGTGAATTCGTCTTATTTCGTTATTGATATTACAAACTATTCCATTTGTTGTCAAACTGTTCATGCTGTCAACAAAGGGACGTAAAAAATAAATCATGTTCGGTTTATCATGACCAAACCATAAGGAATATACTATTGATTTTTGATTACGCACATGCATTGGTACTTCATTAGGAATTATTTGGATTGGCCATATAGAAAATTTGGCGCTCTTGAAAATAGGTGATCCATCACTATTAAAAATTACTGTTAAGTAAGATTTTTTATGATCATCTGGCAGTGACGCAATGAACTCTTTATACTTTCGGCCATCGTGAATGTCTTGCAAGTTGTTATCAATTACTTGTTCTCTTTCGGCGATAACTGTAGTATAATAATCAGAGTTACTCTCTATGATGCTTTGGATTTCATCTGTTATATCTAATGTGACAAAGAAATCACGGTAACATGGGTCTTTTACATTAATTTCTTCTTCGCAAACCTGACAAAAAATTATATGATTGTTCTTACAAAATTCACCTATATGTGTTTTGCACGTTGGGCAAACTGCATGGTATTTTATTCCTTCTCCTGGATAAAATAATTTATCTATCATATACCGTGTATCTGGAATAAAAGGTGTAGCGACAAAAGTATTTAACATTTTACAAAGATCTGCTGTAGCCGAACTTGATAAACCGTACTCTGATGAAAATTTTAAAATCGCTAACAATATTTCGGCTTTATTTACAACAAAATTTGTATTGATAGTTTCATTTGTATCATCTTCCTGCAACATTTGTATTAATCTTGTAAACCGTTGCGGAATGTTATGACTATCATCTAAAACTTCATTGTAACTTTCATCCTCTTCACTGCTGTTAAAAATTTCATCATCAATATTATTCGAAAACAATGAGTCCTACAAAACCATATATTATCTTCAATTACAAGTAATTTTGATTAAACTAAAAAAAATAAGTTCTATACAGGGTGTCCGATAATTATTGACACAACACTCGTGTGCAGATAGAGTGGACTAAACTGAGTCGAAAAGTCCTCTACCATTTTGCAATTTTCGCAATAGTTAACGAGTTATTAATTATTTATTGAAAATCACCAATTTAGCCCTACTGCTAAATGCAAGCGCGTGCCGAGATACGACCATCCAGCATCATCGTTTCCAAGATCGAGGAATTGTTTTCTACAAATAACAAGAAATAGGGGAACAATCACAGCTCAAAACCGCCGCTCGTAGACATAATGCCTACGGGTTATGTAGGCCTATTTCTTGCCATTTGCAGAAAACAATTTCTCGATCCTGGAAACGATGACGCTGGACGGTCGTATCTCGGCACGCGCTTGCATTTAGCAGTAGACTGGGCTAAAATGGTAATTTTCAATAATTAATAACTCGTTAACTATTGCAAAAATTGCAAAATGGTAAAGAACTTTTTGACTCAGTTTAGTCCACTCTACCTGCACACGAGCGTTGTGTCAATAATTATCACCCTGTATATATTATTTGTGATAAGAGAAAAGACATGTTTAATTTTATTTTCTAAATGGAATTTTAGTAAACTATACATAGAAGTAATACAATATAATACAATAATAAAAGCAATTTAATAAAACTAAGTAATGTGTCTGAAGTTTGCAATGTTGAGGGCAACAAAAAAAAATTTTTTTTCAAAATTCGTTACCCAATCAATTTTTTTGCTTTAATTGCTTGCGTTTGACGTAAAACTAAGATACCTACAGTTTCGAAAAATTTACATGTCCGGAAATACCCTTAAGGCTCAAAATAGAGATTAAAGTATCTAAAATTTTTCGAAACTGGGTATTTTTTGTTTGCATCAAATGCAAGCAAATAAAGCAAAGAAGATTGCGTAAGCAATTTCGAAGAAAATTTTGTTTTCGTTGGCTTCAACATTGCAAACGTTGACTCATGTTCTTCAATATATAAAATTTTTTAAGTCAACCTTTTATTTCTAATAATTTTTTTTAAAACAATTTTGATATCAGAATTTGAATTAAATTTCAACATGATTGACGCAATATGAAAGGGTATATAGATATGTAGTAATGTATTATAATGTACAAGTCACTTTTAGGTAAATTTTCGGATATGACTCAATTTAAAACCAACAACAAGTCTTTTTGCCATTTTAAATAAATCACTGTATTATTAAACCACTGTTTGTCATGCCGCTTGTTACATATTATGTTGACATTCCATATAGCATGAAAAATTTCGCTGACGTGATATTTCAGCGAAACTTTCTTGAAATAATTTAATTTTAAAATTCTATATTTGAATTTTCAATGAAATATTTCAGCAATACAGTATAAATACTTCAAGGAATATTCCATAGAAAATTACAAAAATGATTCTTTAGCCTACTGCACACGATGCTTTTTCTCCCGCTGGTTTGCTATGTAGATTGCGTACTTGCTATC
The DNA here is from genome assembly GCA_035220615.1 of Leptothorax acervorum. Lineage (NCBI taxonomy): Eukaryota > Metazoa > Arthropoda > Insecta > Hymenoptera > Formicidae > Leptothorax > Leptothorax acervorum. The sequence goes on along the minus strand of JASTWQ010000139.1, from coordinate 24,611 downwards.
GTGTGGGTAGCATTGCTGGCAATGCTGCTGACTATGTTGCTGGCTTGGATTCAGACGATACGGACTTTTGTACTGGCTCATACTTCGTGTATGAGCTGTCAATCGGTAAATAAATATGGAGCAGGCCATTGCTATTGTAGTACAACATCGAAAAAATGCAATTGCATTATTTTTAATTATTAATAAATTACGATATCATCGACGTTTGTGGAGTCAATTATATCAAACGTCAGAATACGTCAATTTTTTTTTTATTTAACCTAATCCTAATCAAGTTGTACAACTTTGTTTGGCTCTCACAATGAGGCAGGACAAAACGATGGAAGAAAAATAGCACATGTTCTATCATGGAAATCCAGCAGATCTGTCAGCACCGTGACAAGCAAACATATAATTTCTAGCACAATTGTTCACACGATAGCAAGCATACAAGCCAGCTAGCAATCCAGTAGGAAAAAAGCATCGTGTGCCGCAGGCTTTAAACATTTAATAAAATATTTCAAAACAATAAAATAAGACTTATTAATATTTCACACAAGATTTTTTTAAATATTTCAAATATTGACATAAAATATTGTAAGAAACAATTGTAACTTTCGCAGTAATGTAAATTAATTTAATTTAATCCTTACGAAAAAATCCTCTACGAAATCTTGCAGAGAACTCCATAAGAAAATCTTGCAGGAAGTTCTGCCGATTTTCTGGAGAACTTCTCTGCGGAATTTTTTCATAAGGAAACTTTATAAATTGTTTTACAATTTTTTGAGTTGGTTTCAATTAAGTTTACTTGTAATTTAAATTTTAAAAGTTTTTTTAAGTTATTTAAGCACAAAACAGTGGAAAAAATATGTAGGAATAATTCATAAATCATTATCAGCTATAATATAAAAAAATTTTGCATTTCTGTAATATCATGTCTCTTCCCTATTATAAAACATTTTTATTGCATTTACCTGCAAGTTACGTGCTTCAATCCTTTCTTCATAATTTAATTCATATAGATTTGAATTATTTGTAGAGTCTGCAATGCAAATTATTTTTAAATTCTATAAACATATGTAAAGGGACTATTCAAGCATTACGTAAATATGTACAGACAGGAGATTGACGGAAATGTTAGTTTGCATACAGCGAAGTTAATTCAGGTGTTTATATTTTTTTAAAAATTTACAAAATATTACTTTACAGTTTTTTTGAATATAAAAATAAACATGATTTTATGAGGTGGTTTTTTTGGTAATGCTAAGTCACACAAATTCCATGACTTCCCGAATTTCTACATGATTAAGAATATTCCATGACTTTTCCAAACTTTCCAAGATTTTATGACTACTGGACTTCTTGCCTTGTTAATTAATAACAAATTATTGTTTTATACATGAAAAAGGATGTATTATTTTGAGAAATCACAAAAATGAAAAACACACAACTTTTATGGATTATTCATTACAAAAATAAATTGTTAATTGAAATAAAAAAGTTAGTATGAGGAGAGTATTTTACTTACAGTGAAAATATTACAAAATACAATATAACGTAAGATATTTTGTATCCTGCCTCTACTCTCCTGTAAAGAATTGTAAGAAATTCTAAGTAGTATTCACGAATCATATTAGCACTGTATATTTTTTGAAATGCCTCCTTACTAAATGTTTAGGCTGCATGGGTGAAGAAAGATTCAAACAATCTCCAAAATATGTTTACGTAACACTTGAATGGTATTATGTTTCTACAACAATATTCTTTATGCAAACATTCCTATAAAAATATTAGAAACAGCAATTTTAAAACTGTACTAATGTTATAGACTAATAAATTTCTACTATTTTGCAAGATTAAAAGGTTTAGAAATATACAGGGTAGGCCATTTTAATTTACCCACTGAAGTAACTTTTTAGAAAAACATTTTACAGAAAATTGTTTCAGACAAAAGTTACATGATTTTAAGGGGGACATAAGGTAGTGTTATTGATTTGATCGTTTGAAGATCACGTAAAGGTTGAGCGATATGATATATTCGATATATTAATTATAAAGTAAAAAGTCGAACCTTTAAATATTTCAGCTTTTATTTGCTGTCAATCAGTGTCTGATGTCTCGGGAAACTCGGGATCCCAAAAACCTTTAAAAAGATTATATTTATTATATATAATATATAAAAAATGATAATAAAATAAAATATTATACCTGGTGGTGTATTTGGTCGCTCATATTTGTATCGATGTCGCGAGATTTGATTCTTTCGTTTTTGCAATTGTTCTTCCGACAATCCCAATTTGTTATAATACTAAAAATTAAATATCACGAATTACTTTTTTATGAGAAAAATATTTATTTTTATTTATATTTATAATTTTTATATTTATATATATTTAATTATATTTCTTTATTTATTCATATCTTATATAACTATACTGTTAATATTGTATTACTTCTCTGCATTCCCAGCAATCCGAGCCCTTTAACTTTGCTCTGTCAGCTTTACATCGCATGTTAAGATGTTTTGTAATGACCTTTCTTTTTAACCTTTTAAACTTATTCAATAACGTCTTCTTTTCAGGTAGCTTGTTTTCTGTGTCATCCATATCATTTAAATTTGTAACTTGCTCTGCAGGCAGATAAAAAGTTTCGTGTTTGTAGGCAAAATCATTTATATTACAACTTATGTTACTTTTACCTTTCAATGTATTAACTGCAGTATTAATCAAGGATTTATTACTTTCCATTTGCGTAGAAGTATAAGTACTTTTCGAGATATTTTAAATTTCGTCCTAATACTTTTTAATATAAAATATAAAATATCTCATATTCACTTTTTGATGACTTTATCATAATATTTTTAGGCGTTCAATACTAAAAGGAATTGATTAATTAAAAAAACGAAAAATTAGATTTAAAATTTTTATTGGATTTTTTAATTGCATTAGTGGTTTTTGCAAAACTATATTTAAAAATTAATTCTATTAATCGATTTCTTTTATTATTCTACATCTGAAAGTATTAAGGTAAAGTCATTGAAAAGTGAATATGAGATATTTCATATTTTATATTAAAAAATATCAGGACGAAATTTGAAATATCTTGAAAAGTAAAAGTTAACAAAAATATACTCAATTATAGTGTTGTGGAAACCTCTCGAGATAAGCTACAAGAATATGCAATAAAAAACATGAGGTTCCATTTAAGAAGTTGAAGGTGACCTTTACGTGACCTTCAAATGACTATCCTTATCTCACTATCTTATGTCCCCCTTAAAACCATGCAATTTTTGTCTAAAACATTTTTTCTATAAAATGTTTTTCTAAAGAGTTACTTCAGTGGATACATTAAAATTGCCTACCCTGTATACTGATTACATTACTGTTTTACCTGATGAATTTGAAGGCTCGACATTTTGAAAACTATTAGTCATATCAATCAGTATGCTATTTTCTGCATTACGAGTAAGATTTTGATCATTAGATGATACACGAAAGCTGTCAGTCACACTGCCTATGCTTCTACTGCTCTCAAAATCGCCAGTTTCCTCAAACAAATTCCGAAAACTAGCTGTTGTATCTCCTATACTCTGTAAATCAATGTCTTCCTAAAATATATTATAATTATAATTATATTCGGCTAGACCTTATATATGGAAACAGATCTGCTCAAGTATAATAAATTAAAGATAAAATCATATCGCGCCAAATTTCGGATATTATTATATGTAATCATATAAAATTAAATATTTTATCAAATCTTTTTATATCTATTTACATCTGATCCATATTACACCCATTTTTTCTCGGAGAGAATAAAACTTACTTCAAAACTTGCATTGAAGGATTCTACTGGATCTTCATTCACGTTATCAGACATCTTTATACAGTTTTTAGCTAGTCACAAAGAAATTCTGTAGAATCCTATAAAAAATATTAAAAACATAGATTTTGGAAAATGGTATTTATAAATAATTTATATAAATAAACGTACCGTATGTATATTGTAAGGTATCCACTTTGTAATGTAAGGTATCTAGCTCGTAAGATCTAGTTTTAAGGTAACTTAACTTGTATCCATTTAGTTTGACTCTAATTGTAATATGAATCTTCCGTTTAAACATTAACGCGCTTATACTAGTGGACGCACTAGGAGCGCGCTTAACCCTTGTGTCCATGATGCCAGAACTCGGTCCGAGATCTCGGTCCGAGAAACGTATAGTCAATGAAATTGCCGCTTTTTCGTAAAAGCTACACTTTGATTAACTACAAATTTCTCGGATCGAGATCTCGGACCGAGTTCTAGCATCGTTGTCCTACCTGATCTTTACAATATCAATCAGTACAATAACAATACACAATCCGTAATAAATAATATTGATAATTTTAGTTTCGAGAGACTCGAAAGACACGTATACACGCGCAATTTTAAAGTTATCAAAAACCACAGAAATTAAACAAAAGAAACTGTAAGTACTAAGTGCGCAAACCTTACCTGTGGAAGTCGGAAAATCAATTATAAAAAAACTTTATTCGCGTCAATCGCGCCAGAATCGAGGAACGAAACGGGACTGCGGCAGTCAGACTTTCCAGATCCGAACCTCTGCCACATAGAAGATCGGATGGTGCGGGGAGACGACTCACATGAGTTTAGCCAGGCAATACAGTGGTGCAAGCTTGTGACCGTCGATACGCAAGTGGCAACTGTGTCCATGTGCGCACATAGACATAAAGCCAGTTTACACACACAATGATTAGTGGCGGCAACTGACTGCAATGGGCGCGTTCAGCAGACACAACTGTTGAGTCTCGTCTTGTCAACACTCTGCGTTGATTGGTTGGTTCTAGAAGTAAGAGCCAATCACGTTCGACTGCTACTGAGCGGCTTGGTCTGCTGAACGCGACCATTGTCTTTTTCTAACACGCGAGGTGGTGGGGATGCGAAGAGAAGAAGTTGCTATGCGTATCTGATGTAGCGATTCCCCTCCATACTCCTCCCCGTTCTTTTTAGTGTGCGAGAGAGAGAGCACGATTTACAGACTATATCTATCCTCTCGGCGCAAGCTGGCCCAAGAACGCGCAGTCTATCTTATAAGTCTGATCTTCCATTGTCTTCCATCACTGAAGTTCAGATCTGGAAAGCCTGACTGCCGCAATCGAGGCCGCAATCCTGTTTCGTTTCCCGATTCTGGCACGATCGATGCAAATAAAGCTTTTTTAACCGATTTTCTGATCTCCACAGGTAAGGTTTCCGCATTTAGTACACTTTCTTTTGTTTAATTTCTGTAGTTTTTGATAACTCTAAAATTGTGCGTGTACACGTGTCTTTCGAGTCTTGAAACTGAAATTATCAATATTATTTATTCTTTTACATCTCTATGATGTCCAAAACTCGGTAAGATATTTTATTATAGTCTCCACATTTTTTGGTAATTGAAAAATAATCTAAAATAAGTAGCGCTTGCATGACAACTATAACCTACAAAATTTAGAAAAATTTAAAAGTTGTAATTTAGTTGTATAAAAGTAACATATAATCTATAACTAAAATACAATCCCATGCAGTCGTATATGTTGTATCGTACTTGTGGGGGCGATCGCTCGTGTACGTGATGAGGGCTTTTGTGCCCTTCCGCGCTTGCTCTCGGAAAGGCTGCTTCGACAGCCGCGCGGATGAGAAAACAGTGTTTTTCTCGTTTTAAGAATAAACGCACTTTTCGTTGGTGTATGTGTTACACGAACGTCCTTTTTCAATGAGAATTAATACACTCGATCTTCCTTCCCGTGCAACGAACAGTAAAATCTTGAGTTACCGTGCGGCGCGCGCACGCATACAACAGGCACCAACAAGGAGCTCGTCGGCCAATATGAGGATCACGCGTCGGTGAGCGCGTAGCGACGCAGCTCGCGCGAAGTACGAAATATCGAGTTGGCACTTATTACGATACATATATATGTTTTCTGCACATTACACACATTTGCATAATTAAAATAATCGCTCAAAAATTCGTAAAAGAAAATGCTGTTCATAGACTACATCTTGAAAGTAAAAAAGTTGAAAGAATTAACATTTTTCATTATAATTAACTTTCAGTTATGGCTTGTGTAACACACGCAAAAATAAAATTTTTGAACGCTTATGACAAAGCAGATGTCATAATTGTGAAAATAGAAGAAATTTTAGAATTTACAAAGAAACCTCCAGAACATGTACAAGATTTTACTAAAGAATGTATTTACAATTGTCTGTGGAAGGATGACAAGAATCCAGATATTGTGAAAGTACCTGTTCAAATTTCGGATTTAGCTGGTAAGCTTAGCTAATTATGTATAGTATTTTGTTCCTATTATTGTCATTGCCATTATTTATTATACATTGATATATATATTGCTTACCATTACTTAACCTTAATAAATATATTTTTATATACATATTTTTAATCTACAGAAAAATAATAAATTATTATATTTCTGTAGAACAATTCTTTTTTGCTTCTATTAATATATCAGTAACTTTTATGGTCAATATTAGACACAACTTATTATGAAAATGTAGTAAAAGTAATTTTCTCTTTTAAGTTATAACCAATGCAGAAGACATGGAAAAATTTGAAAATAAAAGAGGTGTTTTTAAAAGAATTAGTAACACTATATTAGATGATTACTATGCAGAAGACAGCGAGATCGAAGATGATAAAGATGTACATAGTGAAGAAGATGTTGAAATAAATAACAATATTCAGAAAGAAGGAAAAGCAAAACAAAAAGCTGTTAGTTTATATTTCATATATATTTGGTATATGTGATACTATAATTTTGCAAGAGAAAAATGTGTTAAAAAATAAAACTGAAATTTTTTATTTTTTTTACGAAAAACCTAATTGTAGCATAATCTCTGTGTATATTTTTTGTCTGAGCCCTCAGACGTACTGTACTAAAACTAAAAGTTGATGGAAAGATTCTATGTAAAAAATTTAACAAAATTTTTTTAGAAACAGGCCAAAATCGCAGCAGCTGAAAAAGCTGCTCAAGAAGAAATTTTGAAAAGAAAAATGGAAACTTTTATAAATAGAACACTAGATTCTACTTTAGGAAATAAAGAAGATTTCAATTTACCCGCCATGAGTAGTAGTTCCATGGTCAGTAAAAATGAATATGATAAATTGCTATGCAAAGTTGAAAAATTGCAGAAAGAGAATAGTTCTCTGAAAACTAAATATAATTACGTGAACGAAAGATTGAATACATTACAAATTCTAAATGAAGGACTACAGATGAAGTTACTCTTATCTAATGAAGAAGACATAAGCCATAAAGGTAAATAATTTAATTTATTAATTTGCAAAAAAAGAAAAATAAAATATATTAAATGCGAATGAATCATACAAAAATTTATGACATCTGTTGCATCATGCAGGTAAATCGGTACAATTACCCAGTCATAAAAATAGTTTGCAAATAAAGAAAGATGTACTTGGTGCCAAAGAGACGGACGTTGCAGGATCATCAATAGCAAAAAGTGATACTTCCCCAGAAAGAGCAAACGTACGACAGTTGTTATCAGTAAGGATAAGAAACGATATTTTTTGCATCATTTGATTGGAATAATATGATACCAAATAGTTCATTTTGATTCAGTTGTTTTATCATAGGAGTGCACAATACAATATGAGCTTCTATATTAGAAAATGTTTTAAATTAACTTTTATTTTATCTACATCTGTCTACCGTATGTTTATTTATACAATATCATACATTTTTAAGATACCATAAAGAGCCTTGGAGCGGAATGTGTTTTGTGAAATCTCATTTAAACCTATAAGTACTTGTAAGTAAAAGAGGTATGGAGAATCAAGCCATCTATTACTATTATGGGTTTAAATGATACATCATATGATGCATTCTGCACCATGTAAACGTAGTCTAAGTTACGTAAATCAGATATATTATTATAAACAAATTTATATAAACTGATCTTTCATTTAAATACACTTGCATACACAAAAAATTATTTTTAGAAATCTTTTATTGATGGATTTGAAAAGTGCAACAAATCGACTCCATTAACAAGTATGTAAAGATTAAAAACGAGAGTGTACAGGCTCCGGGTAATGATAGGATTGCATAAATGTAACTAAAAATAAAATATAAAGACTTATCAAAGTAACTAGACCAAAGTTTTAAGGCCATATCTGGTAGTATTCACGTAATCCATTAAATACTCAAGGCTCGTGATTATATTACAACCTCTTATCTGTTATATCTGATGACAGTCACGTAAATCTTCACTTAATATTCATAAGAGTAATTTTATAGCCTATTAAACTAAACCTTCAGAGGCAGTCATGAGTGCCATAAATTTCATCCAAAAACAATATCCTTTGAGTTCAGCAAAATTTATGACTCGGAGACCGTGCACTCTCCTTGAAAAATAATATATAATTGCATGTTAATGATTAATACAATTATCAGAATAAATTCAAAGAAATTTATAGTTATATGTGACATAAATTTAAAAAATATGTATTTTGTTCTTGTATAGCACCACAATCTCAAAAGACATGGAATGAACTGCCAAACGAAGGAAACAACACATTTATTCAATCGCCAAATAAATGGAATGATTTGCCATGCAAGAATGATTCGATTATTGAGGTAAAAATAACTAATTATTTTTAATAAACAATTCACTCAGAAAATGGTTAAAACAAGTTAATTTATTAAAAATTTATCTTAAAAAGTTCTTTTAAGTAAAATATTATTTATATAATGGTTAATATGTGCGCAAAATACATTATGCTTCTGAAAAGCATATTAGTCAATTACAATTGTACAACAATAATGTATACAAATTATTACAAGTCCAAATTGTTTATTCATAATTAATTAATGCAGGAAACATGGGGCAAAGTAGACCTCAAAGAAAAGTAAATCATCCCTTTGTTTGAATCATAAGAGATTTTTATCACCTCATACGTGTCCAAAATATGTCTAAGTAACTTTTTAAAATTTGTATCAAGTTACTTGTTATACTCAATATTTTTACAATATTTTTCATTTTTTAGTCTTCCTTTTTGATTGAAATAAATAAAAATTGTTTCATTTTATTAAAAAATTATGAGTTTTACGTTATACAGCAAATCACAAACTATAAAAGTCGACTTGAATAGTATTAAATAGCTTCAACCAGGTTGTATGATAAGCTTAAATTGTGTAATGAAAAAAAGAGCATCAAAGCAACGAGTGCGCCAGGGAAAAGTAGGCCTACGTAAATCAATCATATTTTAGCCATTATCATATTTGTTGAACTGAAGTAAAGAAGGATTGTCCATTTTACCCCATGGTTTTTTATAAGTAAAATAATCAAACTTTTTCAATTTACTAAAAAAATTTTATATTTAAAATGAAAAAAATTTCTACTGTAAAAGTTCTTTTAGTAGTTAATATATTAATAAAGAAATCTGGACAATAAAACCTGCATATTTATCTTTATAAATGCATTTAATATACCCATAATATATTTTTTATATTTAATATATATTTAAAAAAGAATGCAATTATTTTTTACAAGTAATATTTTATTAAACTTGTAGGCAGCATCTTTTCCAATAAATGAGGATGTAACTCCCAAAAAAAGTAAAAACTATCCCTTCCACGAAAGTATAAAACACTTGAGGAAGCAATTATTTAATAATAGTTCAACACAAAATGAAAACTGTAAAGAAAGTGATACAGACAATAAAATAAAAAAGAATAAAATGGTACGTATTTTTACTACTTACAACTACCTACTATAGTGTTCACATAATTATAATTGACCTTTTTTTATTTATTTCAATAACCTCTTTTATTTCAATTATTGTATAGAATAATGCACAGATAAAGGAAAAGAAAGACAATAGGAAACGGAAAAATACAGAATCAGAAGATGAAAAAGACGGAAAAATCGAGAAAACAGAAAAAAAGAGTAACAAAAGGCGAGAACGGAAAAAAAGCAATTTGGAAGCAAATCGGAAGATGATGCTACAGATTCGGAAAAAGAAACAGAAAAAGAAAAAAAGAGACGAAAAATAGAACAAACGATGGAAAGAAGGAAGAGAAAATGTTATTTGGCGACAAATGGATAAAAGTAGATGAAGATGGGGAAGAGGTAAATATTCTTAGAACTTAAACTACTTTGACTCTGAATATCACTCCCATTCATTTTTTAAACTACTTTAGTGAGTGTTTGTATATGAATGATGTATTTTCTAAATTGTTTTTTTTTTTTACATATTCTCTAAATCTGAATGATTAATATTTCTACTTGAAAAGCTTACTGAGGCTTAATTCTGGCATGATTTGAGTCAGTGACATTTCATTTGTTCGGATTTCGAGAGTGTGTACACTTACATACACACACTTACTAAAGTAGGGTTTTAAGGATGAATGCATTCTGAAGGACATCAAAGTCAAAAATGTTACAAGTTCTATAAAAATCAAGAAATTGTGTTTGCCTAATCGATAATTTCCTTAAATATTTGCATACTTTTTGAAAATTTTTTGTAAAAACCTTTTGCAAAAGCAACATTAATAATATGTTAATACGATATGTTGACAATATGTGTATTTAATTTACAGATAGAAATGATTTATTTAGCCGAAAGCATTTCTTATACTGTACACGACTGGACAGAATGTCTTCGATCAAAAACGGAAAGGTTGTTCGCCAAAAATATGCTGCGAAACATGTATAACAACACTGAGTTACTAAGTCGGTGTGTTAGTACCGATAAGAATTGTAAGACTCCTAATGGACACAATTTATGTACATCGATTAGCCCTGCAAAAGATAAAGTTATAGATGGTAAGAATGTAAAATTTTGTATAATAATAGTAATTCTTAAGGTGACTTCAACGTCTGGGGCTTCTAGTAGTAACAATAATTAATGTTAAATTTAAATAAAAATATTTTTATGTATAATAATAATTATTATGCAAGTACTGGATATTCCCGCATATTATATCACGCATATAATTTTTTCACTTGCTCCTTAACTTTATTTTCAATGTTCTATTACATTTCTCGTAACTTATAATTTACACTTCCAACTTTTTTCAGTTATATTTTTTGTATGCATTAAAATGTAATTTAATTATTGTAAAATAATTGAGTGTCTTATAACAACCTATAGAAAATAATTGAAATTTATAATTTATTTTCTCAGAATTTTGGTCGTTGACCTTCCTTGAAATCTTTTCTATCAATAATACAAACGTTCTTTAATTCATTTAAATATCTTGTATTTAAAAGTCTCTGAAGCCACCTTAATACTGTACTTATAAAAATGTAATAAAATATGTTTATTTTAGTATGCATGCGGTATTACATTAAAAAAAAGAGGAATAAGAACATCCGCAAAATTGAACTGGATGAATGGGTTAAGAGAGAAAAAAATCCTGCCTTAACGGAGGTTATAAACCAAGTAAAAGGTATCGCAAGAAAAGAAATTAAAAGAAAAAGGGAAGCGTTAGCAAATCCAGAATGAGAAAAATTAGTATATTTAATACACACATATATATTAGTATAAATATATATATATATATATATATTAAACACACGTACCTTCCGTGCTCTGGATACTATAATTTAATATACTTTTTTTTATAAAAAAATTTATTGACAAAAATTTATATTTATGTTATTTATGTTTTTGAAGTTCTTCAAATAAACAAACGTACTTATCAATATTTTACAAGTTTTTATTATTTTACTTTATTATCCAATAAAACACAAATCTGAAAGAAAAACGTATGTTCTATGAAGCCAGATTTATAGAAACCGTAAACCATTAATTTATGGCGAAAGCGTACAATTTCGACCAATGCGTGGTTATGCACAACGGAATCGAATGACGTGTTTGGTCGAAACTTTACATTTTCGGCACAAGTTAACACTTTACGCCTCTATAAATCCAGCATAAAACTTTAAGAATGTACGTCTTTTCTGATAATTTTCTATTATATAAATATTTATAAAGGTAATATTAAATAAATATTATATAAATAGATTAAAAAGTTCATATATAGCTAGCTTTTATCAAAACCCACCTGAAGTTTTATATAAAACTTTTATAAAATCCACCAGGATATCAATCACAATTTTGTCAAAATCTATAAGAAAGTCTATCTGGATTTTGTAAAAAAATTGTAGATAATTATTTACTTTTTGTAACAATCCATATGGATTTTGACAATATTTATGTAATAACCTGGATTTTATTTTAAAAAAACGTTGATAATAGTAAATTGTTTTATCAAAAAACGATATTATAGAAAACCATGTGGAAAATTATATGAGAAATTATATGGAAACCATGTGAAAAACCATATAAACTGCCATCCAAAAAATGCAGCTGGTTGTACATGTGGATAATCATGTGGAAAACCATACAAATCCGACCTGGGATACAGGTAAAAATCTATATGGTTAGCCATATATATAACCATATGAATCTCCATCTGTACCTTTTCAATACGGTTTTCCATCTGGATAACCATAGGAAATCCATACAAAACCATCCGAAATCCATAGGAATCCACATATATTTTTATCTAGTTATCCATGTAGATTACCATCTGGATTTCCATCTGGATCTTTTCAACGGGGATACTTATCTAGTATTGTTCTTTTCCAATCGTATCTCTTTTCCTGCATATCTTTAATCATCTCCGTTCTTTAAAAACATCTTATTAATATTTTATAAATAAAAAGCTAAAAATATAATGTGTGGAAGATGACAAAACTTCTCACACAATATTGGCAAATTTAATTACAAAAACGTCAAATATACAAAATATAAAACATAAAAATCTTCTTTCGTGCATTATATATGTCCGTGTTTTTTATTATTTGCGACCACTTAGATGTAAGTATACTGGAGTGTAAGTATATATTGGATTATTAAGGCTGTCTTTGTCATACAATGAAATAGTTATCCCGGCAAACGCACTGTCTCTCTCAATTATGTAAAATTCCAGTTTCCGGTTTTACCCCCTCCATAGCAAAAACATAGGAATGCTTAGTCTATTTATATATGTCGTTGCGCAGTGCACACTCTAGTATACAATTATATCTCAGTGTGTGCGACTTGTTTCTTCTTTTTTTGGGCCATTTCTTTGTAAAACATTTGCGCCATATTGACCTTCTATTCAAATTTTATACATCCTATCTACATTTTATCTACAGATATAACAAAGAAGATAACGATTCTAAGTGTTTCAGAACCTACGTGTTGCATTGCTGAGTTGTTATTGTTAATATTAGCTTTGTTTTAAAAGTAATAAATAAGATGGCATTTGATCCGGCCGAATCGATTCCTGCATTTTACGCTGGACAGAGTATATTTTTGACAGGTGCAACAGGATTTCTGGGTAAAGTGTTTATTGAAAAAGTATTGCGATCATGCCCAGATGTTTGTCAAATTTTTCTGTTAATGCGTTCAAAAAAAGGAATAAATATTAACCAAAGACTTGAACAAATGTTAAAATTACCGGTAAGTTTAATATATAAAAACAGAAACTTTTTGTAACAACGCATTTCTTCAAAATTTTTAAGATCTTTAATATATTATATCACAATTAAACGTATAGTAAAACAAAATTCTTTTCTGAACGCTATGGTAACGTCATTATTAAAGACAGTTACTTTTGACATTAACACTTTGTAAATAGCATGTAATAAAATATTGGAATGCATTTAGAGTACAATATGTTGTTGTAAACGCCATTACACGTTCTAACCTTCTAATGTAAATTTATTCAAAACATCGTAGAAATTATTGTAATTATTTTAACAAAAAATTTTATAATTTAAAATATAATTCTATTTTAGTTATTTGACAAATTGCGTGATGAGCGACCTTCGAGAGCGAATTTCGAGAAATTAGTTCCGATTTCTGGCGATGTCAGAGAGAAGGGACTAGGTTTGTCGACTGCGGACAGGCAAATGTTGATTGAAAGAGTGACTATAATAATACATGGAGCGGCAAGTGTGAGATTTAATGACAGTTTAAAATATGCCATATTTGTCAATATTAGAGCAACAAGAGATATCTGTATTTTAGCTCAAAGTATGGAGAATATAAAAGTAAGTAATTGAAATTGTGTACTTGTATTTATTAATAATTTATTACATTATGTAACAACGTTACATAATATATTTTAGATCATGTTTTGCGCAACAACTCATATTTTAATCACACATTTTCTCCCAAATACTTATTATGGCCCATTTTTCAAACTGAATAATGTTTTGATCAAAATAAATTAGGAAGAATGCGAGCCTGATTGAGATATCATACTATGTTAATATCCAAATAATATAAATCAATTATCTATTGTTATAATACAAACTTTTGTATATGCTATAAAAAATTTAAAAAATATATAATTTTTAAATAAATTCTGTTTATGTGTTAAAGGCATTAGTATATGTCAGTACAGCATTTGCACATGTAAATAAGCCATTTGTTGAAGAAAAGGCTTATCCACCTATAACTGATTGGCAAAAGATGATCAAAATGGCAGAGTCGTTGGATGAGCATACCTTAAACATTTTTACAGCTAAGTAAGTTATAATTAACAAAAATCGTCATTACAAAAATTTTATACAATATAGTAGAACAATTTATTTTCTTAAAACTATTTCTTATTTACGTCGCATGTTTAATAATACTGAAATATTTAATTCTGTATATACTTAAAATTATGTATAGATGTTTGGATTACGCTCCCAACACGTATATATTCTCGAAAAACCTATCAGAAAGTGTAATACAGGAATATTCTTCTTCTCTACCTTGCGCGATCTTAAGACCTCCCATTGGTACGTAGCTTTTCTTTTAATTTTTTAAAATAAATTTTTATTTCAATTTGTCAATATATAGTAGGATGCTGAATATTTGCACCTTTAAAGGAAGAGGTGGTATTGTAGCCCCCCCAGTTTGTTTTTTCTCTATAAAATCTGAACTGTTACTTTAGCTGCTCTAAACTTTTGCTTAAAATGGAGGTAAACTATTCAGTTTGTGTCTGCTAAAACGTGGAACGAATGCAAAAACAATTAAATTATATAGAACATATATTTCTGAAGCATGTCATTTTAGGACGTTTGGAAAAAGTGAGGGTAATATGGCCCCCATCAAAAATTACAACTTTTTTGACAACAGTGTTTAGAAACTAATGCATAAACATTACAGAATAAATAAAACAATTTATAAACTTCTCAGTTTTATCATTTACAAACAACAATCGCACACATATTCATCTTTTTCGCACGATGTGCCCATAAGCGACAAATAAGATATTGAATCCAAATTTCACCATGTTGGTCCATGGAATAATGTTCCTGGCAAAAATTTGCGTCATTAGGAGCCCCACCAGGAGTTTCAATGTCGGATATATCAAAAACAGGACTTTCAGGCCTAGATCCATCATGGGGGCCACTATATCAACATACATTGCTTCGGAAATTTTTGATTTGTAATTAAAAATACTGAAGACTGAGCGAACTTACTTGGAAATATCGATTTCACGAACCTTTTGGCAAAGATATATTACCATAAAAGTCTCTGAATCCTATAAACTTCTGAGAAATTTTTCTTTTTTAACGGGACAATAAACTTTCGTTCTGCGCGTTGTGACAGAAACGCCCGATACGGCCACCAGTGCTTCACTCAGTGTATCCTTGTTTCCCTGGTCACATGGTACATAGGAGAAGCAGATATGACAATGCGGCGAATATGGCGTTATCAGAAATATGAAAATCATGGGGAGGCCAACTTACAAGCAGGGGGCCGCGATACCACCTTTTCCTCTATTATTTTGTTTTACATTGTTTTAAAATAAAATAGTTTTACTAATAAAGTATAATTTCTTATAAAGAGAAAATAATGAAGACATCAAATAGTAAATAGAAAGTAAATAGAAAGAAAATTCATATGTAGGTATATTTTAAGTTTTAATACAGATTTTGAAAGATTTATTTTTATGTTTTGTATTTATATAATATAAGTAAAATATATATATACCAAATATGTTTTTTACAAACGCTTTTGCTAACGAATAAATTAATCAAAGTAAACAGAACATTTTTTGAACATATGTATATAGGATTCTACAACTCTTACATTTCGCTTGATAATTTATGCGGAATTTTAATAATGTGACTAAAATAAAATAATAATCTAACAATAATAGTCTAACAAAAGTATTTCACATTTTAGTGATGCCAACGTTAAGAGAGCCAATGCCGGGATGGATAGATAACGTTTATGGTCCAATAGGACTTTACATTGGTGGCGGAAAGGGAGTAATACGAGTAGCCTGTTGTAATAAACATGCTATTGAAAATACAGTGCCAGTAGATATAGTCATCAAAGCTATAATTGTTGTATCTTGGAAGTTAGGATTAACCAGGTATGATCATCAACGTGTGCACACATGCATCTTTAAGTGTATGAAGTTATAAGTACAAAATCTTTTCCTCTCTATTTAAAATTATATCAATCCATGTTTACAATATGCATCTTGTTTAATCTATCTTATTAAATATAAAAAGAAATGCTATAAGGGCTACTTCGACCAACTCCGATTAGGGTAATTATGAAGTAATACGGACCACCCTCCGATGACCTTGACCTTGACATATGTTGTCAAGGTCACCCTCCTGAGTGACCTTCAGAAGGTTTTAGCCGTCGCTCGTTATTCGTTAAAAAGTTATTAACAAAAAAAGTTTTAAAAATGTAGCAGTTATTTTGAGTACTAATAGACATAAATGACTGATATTTATGTGGAAATAGTACATGTATGAACAAAGGAAAATTATTTAAAGCAGTGAATTGTTGGTATATTGAAAGGAAAGTTATTTAAAGCAGAGAATAGAGAGTATGTGCTTCAACTTACAAAGCACATACTTTTAAAGCGCGTCACTAACCTATAGGTTAGTGACGCGCTTTACAAGTATGTACCAAAAAAAAAATTTTTTTTGGTGTAGAGAATTATTTAAAGCAGTGAATTGTTGGCATATTGAAAGGAAAGTTATTTAAAGCAGAGAATAGTTGGTAACTTTCCCTTCAATATATCAACAATTCACTGCTTTAAATAATTTTTTCCACTAAATTTTTTTGTTTATAACTTTTGGTGGTAAAAATTATTTAAAGCAGTGAATTGTTGGTATATTAAAAGGAAAGTTATTTAAAGCAAAAAATAGTTGATAACTTTCCTTTCAATATACTAACAATTCACTGCTTTAAATAATTTTCTCTACCAAATGTTTTTTGTTTATAACTTTTAATAAACAATAACCGCCAGCTAAAACTTTCTGAAGGTTACTCAGAAGGGTGATCTTGACACTATATGTCAAAGTCAAGGTCGTTTATGCATTTTAATACTCAAAATAACTGCTATATTTTTCGAAATTCTTTTGTTAATAACTTTTTAATGAATAACGAGCGACGGCTAAAACCTTCTGAAGGTCACTCAGGAGGGTGACCTTGACAACATATGTCAAGGTCAAGGTTATCAGAGGATGGTCCGTATTACTGCATAATTACCCCGATTAGTTTAATCGACTAATTATTCCATTGCAATTGACAAATTGCATTTATCGTTAAGACAGATTGATCAATCACGGTTGCCAACTTAGTCGTCACGACGATTAAGTGCCACTTAATCGTCGATTAAAGTTAATCTGAGTTGGTCGAAGTGGCCCTAAGTCAAATACAATGTCTATGGTTGCAGATGTTAGTATCATGCAATATTATGCAATATTTACAGTATTTAATTGCTCAAAAAGATAATTTTTACAGTGTTCGTAATGCGAATTACGACTATTTAGATTCTCTTTTCAGTTTTATATTTATTATATTATTTATTATATATATTTTAGTTTCCACTAATAGGATTGATTATTCACATCTTTAAATAAAACTAACAATTTTTAAATAATTTATTAACGGATTTTTTATGTTTTTATTCCTATATGTTTATTTCGCCGAAACATGTAAAAATATTAATAATCTTTAATAATAATTCTATGTGTTAGCACTATAATTCGACATTTCGTAAATATTTGCCTTATTTCCGAAATTTAAGATTACACAAAACTGCAGATTATACGAAATTTGGTGCAAATTTCAAATTTATTATAGAGGAAAGTCCCCTATTATGAGATAGTTTCCTAATATGAGATAACGGGGTTTCTTTTGAACTAATAGGCCCAGATAGGGCCTAATAGTTTAAAAGAAACCCCGTTATCTTATATTAGGAATCCTATCTCATAATAGGGGACTTTCCTCTATTATTTATTTTATTTAATAATATATAATTTTGTTTATTATTATACAGCTTTTCAGAGAGTTCAACACCTTTTGTTTTAAACTGTACAACTCAAAGACACATGACTCAGCAAAATATTATAAAATTGTTATTCAATGTAAGAAATGAGGTGCCTTTTGAAGGAATTATCTGCATCCTAACGCAATACTGACCGAAAATTTTTTTCTGTTTTTATATATTACAATATTATTGAATATTCTACCAGCTTATATTAATAGATTCGGTTTTGAATTTTTTTGGACATCGACCTATGTAAGTTTTAAATTAAATGTTTAACTACTTTAGCAAATTTAAAATAACTTACTTACTACATGTACAGTCAACCCTCGATAACTTGAACCTTAAGGGAACAAAAGAAAATTCGAGTTATCAAGTATTACGAGCTATCAAGATTTCGAGTTATAGAGATGTGAAAAAAATTCGAATTGTTGAGGTTTCGAAATTATACATAATAACAACAGAGTAACAAAAGATTTTAATAACTTTTAAAAAAGTTTTAAGAAGTTTTAAAGAAGTAAATTATATTTATTTATAAAGATGCATACCATATATAGACATATTCTTTTTAGTTAATAAAAAAATCTGTGATTTTATTTCATGTTTTTCCGATACAGTTAACAATTTTAATTTCTGCCTAAACTCATTTTTTAGCCTGTACTTATGAATCTAAAATAACAATAAGTATGAAAAAATGTAAAATAATAAGTTATAAAGTGATAAAATATAGTCAATTTCTTACGTGTTAAGAAGCACGTCTGAATATCTTGACGAGTAACGGTTGAATAAATTAAAGTCAGCAACAGTGAAAAATCATTAGAGAAGTCATATTAGATAAACAATAATGTCAAAACAAACGAACTAATCTAGGACTTTTCTATGTACTCCTTATTACTTTGTCATATATCGCGTTTAAAATTTTGTCAGTTGTTTGAGCGAACGGGCAGAGAAAGAAGAATACCAAAAAGAAGCTGATGCAAAATCTTTTTACTTTGAGTTATAGAGGTTTTATTGATCAAAATTCGAGATACAGAGGTCAATTTATAACATTGACTTCTATATCTCGAAACGATTCGAGTTGTAGAGGTAAACTAATTGTAAGGTAATTGGTACGCTGAAAAAATACTTTGAGTTAATTTCATATTTTTCTTCGACTTACAGGGGTTTTCTTCGAGTTAGGCCCGTTTCACACGTGCCGGATAAGACCGTCCGGCATCGGATATCCGTTCGCGAAGTATATGAACTAATATGGGAGCATTCACACGCTTGTCCAATAGCCGGAGGCCGGATAAACGGCAAATGGTAGCCGGATAGAACCTCAATATTGTCCGATGCCGGATGTCGGAATTGCCGGATATTCGGCGTCGGACATGGCAAAGTACGTAGAACTTAGTGCGAGCTTTCACACGATCTATCTGGCAGTCGTAATACGGCAGCAGCCAGAGCGTACAATAAAACTGAACTCTATGTCCAGACCTGTTGAGACGGATAGGTGAAAGCACTTTACTTGATCGGATACCCGGTGCAGGATACGTGTAAAACCGGCCTTACAGAGGTTCTTTTTCGACTTATAGAGGTTTTTTTAAGGGAAAAAAAAATTTGATTATAAAAGGTTTTCGATTTAACGAGGTCAAGTTATCGGTTCGACTGTTTTATCGTCGGGTTATTAATTTAAACGGAGAATTTAATATATAACTAGATATATATCTTTAGATATAATAATTTCTATTTTATTAATCTGATGTTTATTATTTCGCGTATTGTTTTTCTTATCTATCTTTTTTACATATTTAGAAAAAAATTTGTGCGTAACAACATATCTATAAAATATTCTTTAAACATGTTTTCTACTTATATCTATTTTATTGTAATTGAATTTTGAAACTGCTGCAGTAATATGGTTTGAAGCTGTGTTGTTATAACTACATTATTTCGTATTAATGAGTAATATTCAAATTAGGCTAGGTGCGGCTGAGAAAGATTTTATGTGACCAATCGTGCTATAAGTTACTTTTCGTTCCATGAATGGAAATACAGCAATACGAATATGTTACCTCTAATATCTTCAATATCACCTGATAACCGGGATATGTTTTCAATGGATTATTCCGATTACGATTTTAGAAGTTATATGAAGTAAGTTTGTTATATTTTTTATTCTAAATAATGCTTACACTAAAGGTTAATTAAAGCCAATATATATTTGTCTTACGATATAAAGGAATAATATCATTGGTGCCAAAAAGTATCTTCTTCACGAAGACATGAATCGATTGAATGAAGCCAAAACACACAATAATAGGTAAAATATATTATAAACAGAATTTATTATTATTTATGCGTTCTTGAAATTGTATGAGTGTTAAATATCGGCTCCTATATTAGATAACATGTTATCACAATAGAGAAATAAACATTTGATTATTTTTCTGAAACTAACTGATAAAACGAATCTAGTGTATAAAAAAGTAAGTGTATGATTTATAGCTATAATTATGGCAATCATATCTTAGATGTCAAAATTTCAAAAATTTATTATAAGTGTAATATATTATTTATTAATTCAGCAATAAATAAAATTTGTAATAATTACTTATATTAATTGTAAACGACATATATTATCAATGTGTATTGTGTAATGTAAATATCATTCAGAAAAAAAAGAAAAATCATCAATAAGAATTTCAGTATTTATGTATTAATATAATTTATACAATTTTCTGTTTAAAAGGAATAATCAAAATAATTATAATACGTATAATGTATTAATCGCATTTATTCCATTTTTAGAGTATATCTGTTCGTTAAAGTAGTGGAATTTTCATCTCTATTGCTGTGCTGTGGACATTATGTAAGTGGATGTGTTCTAATGCATTATAAAAAATTGTTGACTTATCCATACTACGTGTAAAATAAACTGTAATTTATGATAATTAAGCACGCATAGAAGGGAAGTCATTTTTTATCGGAAGATATTTGTTATGATAGACTTATTGTATTTTTAAAATATCTGGGACATTGTTATTTAATGTTAAGTATTTTATTTGGATTATATTGATTTAACTCCATTTTCAAATAAACTTATATCTTTTTGCTTCCTCATAGAGGAAGCTTTGTTTTCATAAACTTCGTATATGGACCTTTGATCGCATATAAAGCTAGGTCTAATCAACCAAATATTAAAGAAAAAATATGAAATAGGGGTAGAAAAGACCAAAGAAAAAGTTGTTTTTTAGTTTTTGACGCCAATGTGTTCAGTATGTTCTAAAACGTCGCGAAAAATCGCAATTTTAAAAAATGTCCGTATGTATGTATGTATGTATGTATGTATGTATGTCTGTGCCAAATTTACTGAAATTTCTATAACTCCAGAACTGATCAACCAAATCTTAACCAATTATATATGAAATAGGAGTAGAAAAGACTGAAGAATATAATAGAATTAGAAAAATTGCGAATATTTCAAAATTTTAACCTTTAAGGGCTACATCTCAAGTCTCAATAATTGATATTTTTCACAAATTGATGTTTTTTGACAATTTGGTATTAATTATTGGCAATTTTTTCTAATTATATTATATTCTTCAGTCTTTTCTACCCCTATTTCATATATAATTCTTTAAGATTTGGTTGATTAGACTCAGCTTCATAAAGCTTCTATGTATGTACGAATTCTCCGAAATTTGAAATGTCAATCAAATTTTAAAGAATTATATATGAAATAGGGGTAGAAAAGAAGACTGAAAAAATCTAATAAAATTAGAAATAGCCCGATATCTCAAAATTAATGGAAATTAGAGCAACATTTAAATCTTAACGAATTTCTATCTTATACATATAAGTACCTGACGTCTGTCTGTATGTCTGTATGTCTGTCTGACCGAGAACTACTCATTCATTAATAGACCAAATTTTAAAGAAGTGTACATGAAATAGGGGTAGAATTTCCGGGGAGTGCCATAAAGTATATAGTTTTTCGTTACGATCTTTTTGGAAGGCGATTACGATATTCTTCCAATTTTCAGGAATTAATTGACCGAATCTCAAAGAATTGTATATGAAACGGGGGTAGAATTTTCCGGGGAGTGCCATAAAGTATATAGTTTTTCGTTACCGATCTTCTTGGAAGCGGGTTACGATATTTTTCCAATTATTCCGGAAATAATTGACCGAATCTCAAAGAATTGTATATGAAACGGGGGTAGAATTTTCCGGGGAGTGCCATAAAGTATATAGTTTTTCGTTACCGATTTTTTGGAAGGCGGTTACAATATTTTCCAATTTTTCCGGAATATAATAATCCTTTAATCTCTGTCTGTCTGTCTGTCCGCAAACTACTCATTCATTGATGGACCGATTTCTTGAACCAGGTGTCAAAATTTTTCTAATTTCTTGGAGATGATTACCATGGGGTTCAATTTTTTGTTTTACAGATTTTTTGAAAGCGGTGCCAAAATTTTGCTAATTTTACGGGGATTGCGACTATGGGTATTTCTTTTAAAAGAAAGCTTTCTCTATCTATATAATTACCTAATACCGATTTTCTCGAAACCGGTGCCAAAATTTTTCTAATTTTTCGGGGATTGTGACGATGGATTTAATTTCTTTTAGAAATGTTTTTTTATAAAAAAAATCTAATAAAATTATAAATAGACCGATATCTCAAAATTAATGGAAATTAGAGCAACATTTAAATCTTATCGAATTTTATATCTATCTATATAAAATAGAATGTCTGTATGTTTGTATGTACGTCTGTTTTTTATACACTCTTAAACTATTCGATCGATCTGAACGAACTTTTGCACAGTTACTCTTTTACATCCTTGCGCAAAACATAGGCTACTACGGAACCTCGATTATTCACTTACCGATCAGCTACTTTATTCCTTGGTTTTCCCGGGGCGTTTTTTCGGGAATTTCGAGATTGCTCGCTCGCGATGTATGCACAGAACTTCGATATTTCACTTACCGATTACCGATTTTATCCCTTGTTTCCCGGGCGTTTTTTAAGTCTGTTTGTTCTTTATACACTCCTAAACTATTCGACCGATCTGAACAAACTCTTGCACAGTTACTCTTTACATCCTTGCGCAAAACATAGGTTACTACGGAACCTCGATATTTCACTTACCGATCAGCGTCTTCATCCCTTGGTTTTCCAGGGCGTTTTTTCGGACATTTCGAGATTGCTCGCTCGCGATGTACACAGAACCTCGATATTTTACTTACCGATTACCGACTTTATCCCTTGGTTTTTCCGGATATTTTTTGCAGAGAAATATCGAAGTTCTGTGTACATCGCAAGCGAGCAATCTCGAAATTCCTGAAAAAACGCCCGGGAAAACCAAGGGATGATTACAGTATTTGTTGAATACTATTTCTTATTTAAATTTAATTTCAATTTCAAATTGTTTTACTCTTATTTCATATATAATTCTTTAAGATTTGGTTGATTAGACTCAGCTTTATAAGGCTTTTATGTATGTACGGATTCCCAGAAATTTTAAATGCCTTTAACTCAAAAACTAATCAACCAAATATAATTAAAAAGTGTGCAAATTTTATATTTAAAACTGCACTCCCCTGCATGTTTTAGAAATGTCCCTGGTTGCTCTAACTTATGCAAATATTGAGATATAGGGATAAATTTTTTTTTAATCGATAAAGTATTATTTAAGGAAGGATGGAATTGAATTTAGCGATAATGGTAAAGGGCTTCTTTCTTTATAAAATTTTGTTTTTTAAGAAAAGCCTTTGATTGCTCTAACTTTTGTAAGTTTTGAAATATTGGGCTATTTCTAATTTTATTATATTCTTCTGTCTTTTCTACCCCTATTTCATATAAAATTCTTTAAAATTTGGTTGATTAGACTCATGTTTATGTATGGACGGATTCCCCGAAATTTTAAATGTCTTTAACTCAAAAACTAATCAACAAATCTTAAAGAATTATATATGAAATAAAGGTAAAAAAGACTGAAGAATATAATAGAATTAAAAAAATTGCTAAAATCTTAAAATTTTCACCTTTAAGGGCTAATCCCAAGTCTCAACAATTGAGACTTTCATAAATTGATATTTTTTGACAATAGTATTAATTATTTAGCAATTTTTTTGATTCTATTATATTTTCAGTTTTTTTTACCCCTATTTCATATATAATTCATTATGGTTTGGTTGATTAGACCCAGCTTTATAAAGCTTCGAATATGTACGAATTCTCAAAAATTTCAAATGAGAAAAGAGAGAGAGGAGAGA